>CM070611.1:24343729-24846226 GCA_036346395.1 Hsuehochloa calcarea | reverse complement strand
TAAAAGTGTGAGATTACTCCGTATGAGGGATGGAAGGGGAGAAAACTCAATGTTAACTTTCTACGAACTTAGGGGTGTTTGGCAAAAGTCAATATACCATTACAGAAAATGAGAAAGCTTAAACTTAAAATAGTCGATTGTGTCTTACTGAGATATGCTCATAACAGCACGGCCTATAGATTTTTAGTAGTAAAAGCAAAAATTCTTGAGGTTATTGTTAACACAATAATGGAGTCTAAAGATGCTTTGTTTTTTAGGATATTTATCATATGGAAACCACAGGTAGTACTTCTCGAACTGAGGATAATCAAACTATGAATAATAGTAATTTTGAACCTATCACCATCTCTGAACCAATGAGTAATATACCACCAGTTTGTCAAAATCTTGAGGAAGATAATAATTTAGTCGAAGAGACTCCTCGCAGGAGTAAGCGACAAAGGGTTGAGAAAACCTTTGGCAAAGACTTTATTGTATATCTCATGGATGATGTGCCAACACTCTTTCAGATGCCTATGCATTACCTGATGCTGAGTATTGGAAAGAGACAGTCCATAGCGAGATGACTTGCATCATGGCTAACGAAACTTGGGAGATCATTGATCGTCCTATTGGGTGCAAACCTGTTAGATGTAAGTGGATCTTTAAAAAAGAAAATGAGGCCTGACGGTACTATTGATAAGTATAAGACAAGACTTGTGACCAATGGTTATATCCAGAAAGAATATGAGGATTATTTTGATACTTACTTTCTTGTTGCCAGATTGGCCACCATTCGAGTGCTCATTGCATTAGCTTCTTCCCATAATCTACACATTCATCAAATGTCTGTGACGACAGCTTTCCTTAATGGAGAGTTAGAGGAAGAAATCTACATGGAGCAACCGGATGGTTGTGATTTCTGAATATGAAAGTAAGGTATGCGAATTAATCCAATCTTTGTATGGTCTAAAGCAAGCACCTAAACAATGGTACGAGAAATTTGATAAAACTTTAACTTCTGTTGGTTTTGCTGTGAATGAGGCAGATATGTGTGTGTATTATCACTATGGTGGGGGTCAAGGAGTGATTTTGTGTTTGTTTATCGATGACATACTTATATTTGGGACAAACACTGCTGTTATTGACGAGGTCAAATCTTTTTTATCTAGATGTTTTGATATGAAAGGCCTAGGAGAGGCAGATGTTATTCTGAATATTAAATTGATAAAAAATGAGGATGGGATCACTTTGAACCAATCCCATTATCTTTGAAAAAATCTTGAGCAGTTCGGTTTGAGAACTGCAAGATTTCTCCAACTCTTTATGATGCTAGTGTTAAGCTTCGAAAGAATAAGGGATTAGGAAAAGTTCAATATATATATTCATAAATTATTGAGTCCCTTATATATCTATCTGGCACCATAAGACCAGACATATCATTTGCTGTGAGCAAATTAATTCGGTTTACTTCTAACACAGGAGATGATTACTGGGAGGCACTTGAGAGAGTGTTGCGCTACTAGAGAGGCACAACCTATGGAATTCACTATATTGGGTATCCATCTATATTAAAAGGATATAGTGATTCAAATTGGATCTCTGATGCAGATGAGATCAAAGCTACAAGTGGGTATGTGTTTACCCTTACAAGTGCTGCAGTTCTTGGAGGTCATGTAAACTGACCATATTGACGAGGTCAACCATGGAAGCAAAACTTGTAGCACTAGACATAACTCTCGTTGAGGTTGAATGACTTAGAGAGTTTCTATTGGACTTACCACCGATTGAGAAACCAATACTAACAATCCTAACGTCATCGTAATAATCAAACAATGTTGATTAAGGTTACAAGTACTAAGGATAACATGAAGTCCTCCGGACATGTGAAGCGTGTGCTTAAATGCGTGAAACCGAGGAACTATGGAGTGATTACTGTTAATTATATCCGCATTGAGAAAAATCTGGTAGACTCTTTCACAAAGGGGCTAGCATGGAAGGCTATTTTCGTTGCGTCTATGGACATGGGAATGAGGCCTATTGGAGTTACAACTCAACAGTAACTCATACATTTTTAATCGAAGATCACGTAACTTAGGCAATGGGAAAACAAGTTGATATTTGAACAAGAGAGTACATTATAATAACATGTATACATGTGTCCTAATAGACAAAATACTCTCAACTGTATGGAAGGCTGACTAAAAGCTTTAATGTATTCTAGTATCCAATGAGGGAAAAATGTATTAGCCTACAGGATACCTAAATTGAATACACCAACTTGAGCTTAACTGCGAGGTCGTAGTTCATGAGAATAGGGTATTCTCTAGAAAGCTTATGAGTAGATAAGGAAGTATGACCAAATAATATTTCGTTTAGGCATGGTTCTTTGACTGTCTAGTATCAGTTGAGATTTCAAGTGAAATCTAATCACGAAAGGTCAGAATTCAAGGCATAGTCCATTCATCGGTTGTAAGAAGATGAATCTTGTTATTCTTGGTGCTAGTTTAACCGTGACGGATTTACACTAAAGGACTAGTATATCAACAACTCTTCAACACAATAATCTTTATCTTTCTTTTTTGCTACTTGCATTGGAATTGGTGGGGGATTGTTGGAATTGTGCCCATTCATTCCAAAGCATGCAAAGTCTTAGACCAGGGTGGTCGAAGTCTTAGACTAGTGGTCTTAAACTAGGGTGGTAAAAATCTTAGACCAGGGGTCTTAGACTAGTTTGGTCGAAGCCTTGAACGGTGCAGTGGTTAGAGACATAGACCAAAGTGTGGTCGAAGACACATACTAGTGTGGTCGAAAATATAGAGTAGTGTGGTCGTAATAATATTGTCGAAACCATAGACCATTGTTGTAACAACCCAAATTTTAAATTTCAGTTGAAAATAAAACTTTAATTATTTTTGTGGATTTTTTGGAAATTTTAAAAGATTTACCTTAATTACTTTAAAGCTAAAATAATTTATTTGCAAAAGCTATTACCAAATATAAGTTGGGATTATTTTATTTAAATCCGAATATCCGAGAGAATTTATGTGAATTTTCTCATAATTTTGGATTTTATTTGCTATTTTCTAAAGACTTTTGAATTTCTCGAATTAAATTAATTAGAAAAGGAATTAAAATTCGCCCGACAAAGGTTTGGCGAATCTCCCGCAGCCCACCATTCCTCGCCACGCCTCCTAGCCCAACTCCCGACCACTCACCCCGACTTCACGCGCTCACTGACCAGCCTTTCTCACGTGCGTTTGGTGCGACCGTCCGATCAAAATCGAATGACCATCGCCCGCGAGCACTTCCTCCGCGCCGTCATTGCGGACCATCCAATCAAAATCGAATGGCCATCACTCGCCGACCAGTTCCTCCCACGCGTTGTAGGCGCGAATCTGCTCGATCAAAATCGAACGCCATCGCCCGCTCGACCAGTTCTCTCCGCTGCGTCGTCGCTGCGACCGTCCGATCAAAATCGAATGGCCATCACGTCTTCTTCCTCCTCCGCGTCCGCGCATTGCCACCATTACCGCGCACTACCTTCTTCAATGTCGTGATTCCTCCCCGTTCTTCTCGCATTTACGTGCAATCAAGTCACCGCACTACCGCACTCATTCCTGACCATTCCTCCCCATGATCATGCGCAGTTACGCGGGCATTCATCACCGGGGCCGTGACCTCTGCGCACGTTCTCCGCCTCTTGGCCTCCCCTTGCTCTATAAAAGCCAGCCCCGGCCGCGCCTCTCTCCCCTCATCTCATCGCCCCAGCTCTCGTCACTCCAATTCTCCTCTAGCGGCCGCAATTCGAGTTTGCTCGCCGCCGGCCGAAACTTCGATGTTGTCCAATCCCAGCGCCATCGAGCTTCCTCCGGCCGTCTCGACCGCACCATCGACTTCACGGCGTCAAGGCAATCCTCGTGCGCATCTTCTCCCGGTCCCACGACCCCCAGAACCCCTTTGCCGTCGACAGCCGAGAATCGTCGCCGCTTCCCTCCGTCACCGACGACCTTCCCGTCGTGCCCCTTCGCCGCGAGCTAGCGCATCAGGTTCCCTACTATCCCCTCTCTCTTTTGCGCGCATCAGTGAGCCTCGTCGTGGTGCGTAGCGCCGGTGAGGGTGTCGCCGGCCTCGGGTCGACGTGGCTCGGCCACGTCAGTGCCATCTCGGCGCCACCTTAGCGCCTTAGCTGACGCGTCTGGCCACCTCAGCGCCGCAGTGGCACTCGCGCCAGCACACCCTCCTGCCTTTCGCTTGGTAGACCTCGCCCATCGTGAACTCGCAAGCGCGTCGTGGACTAAGTCCATGACTGTGGGGCCCACATGTCAGCGGCTCATGTCCGTACGATGACACAATAAATCGAATTTTCTTTAGAAAAATAATTTGGGAAATTTGGAAAATCTGAAATTAGGATTTAATTTTAGATTTAAACTTCCAGGAGCTCGTATTTCTTCATACGAACTCCGATTTAGGTGATTCAAATTGCTAAATTCGTATAAAATCAAGATCTAGCTAACTAAACCAAAATTATTTCATTTGGAGCTAATTTGAATTTATTTGTGTTTATTTGAATTCTTTTTGAATTTAGATTATTTTCGCGTATAGATTTTGACGACTCCGGAAAGCTCGACCCTGTTGAAGAGATAGGATGCTAAGAATTTGAGCAAGGCAAGTTATACCATTGATTATATTGATTCCAGTATTTTAAATTTATTTAGTTCTATTTTTAAATTACTATTGCACGCATAATTTTATACAATTAATTTAAGTCCCTATTTTAAATTTATAGTTAGTCTAGTTTCCATTGTATGGCGAGACTTGAATGTTGAATCATCATTTCCTTGTCACCTTAGTCAAATAAAATTTGAAAATACAAATGTGCCTAGATATTGCTTAGATCACAAATATTTTATTTTGGAGAATTTTAGCCAAAATAGCAGTTTTGTTTAAAATCCTATGACATTGTTTTGTCATGGTGGATTTTTACAAATGTCTTTGAAAAATAAAAGTAAAAAAATGGGTTTGGACTTCGGCGGAATGGATGCTTGGTGGGTGCAGTTTATGCACTTAATTGGGTAGGATTAAGGCCCAGGGGTTATTTTGAAAGTCGCCCAAGTCAGTTAAGGACTGATCTTCGAGTTGCGTTTTGCTAAGCCCTACCGTACTACCACATGTTCTGTATGGGCAGGACCTGGCTAAATAATTTATAACATTCCACTGTAATTGTGCCATGTTGATGTGTGGGTGTCAGGATGACCTACTTTTAAATATGTCCACATGGCGCAAGAGGGGGCTTGAATCCGGCGGGTGGTTAGCCCAATGGAAGCGAAACCTTAGCGAGGCGGGACTACGGTGGGATGGCGATTGTAAAGTCCTTGACACGTGCTCTAGACTGCTTCCCTAAGGTAGTGAGTAGTGGTATTGACGGATGCCAAAAAAACTAGAGAATTCATGTCTTGTGGGTAAAGTTGTACAACCTATGCAGTGTAAAACTATTCGAATAGCCGTGTCCACGGTCATGGACATACTGAGCAAAGCCACTCTAAGTTAGACTTTGTTTTTGGTTTTAAAACGATTTTGTACATGATTTTAGGATGGTTAATCCTTATGGTAAAATTGGGCGGTTAGCCATGTGATAGGAGGATATCCATCACCATGTTTCATATGGAGGTTACCCACTATGCAATTGTCAATTTAAAATATGATTTTAAGTTAAGGATTAAAAATGTGCCTTGAAACTTAGTATGATTATTTAAAATTGAAAATGCCGATTTATGCAAATAAATCCTTACAACCTTCCTTTGTTTACTTATGCATGCATTTCAAATTCATATTAGGTGTAATTTATGAGCACGGTAGTTATGCTCATCCTTGTTGAATATTATTATTCAGGAGAAGGCTTCTATCTAGATGGTGAGGATCTAGACGTTTAGGCGACGCCTCTAGACGATTGCATGTGGCGCATCGTATGGCCTACTACCTATTTACTTCCGCTATATTTTGTTATTTGGCCTCAGGCCTATTTTGTAATAAACCCTGTTCCTTATTAATAAAGTGATTTGATATGATTGTGATAACACTGTTTGTGAGACTGTGTACACTAGAAATCCTGGACTAGTGTGTAAACGCAATGTACACTCTTTCGTAAAATTTGGCTTTCACTTGTTGGAGAGTGAGTTCCTAGCAAATATCCTAGATTACTTTAGGATAGAACTCTTCCATCTTGGACCAAACTCCATTCTGATTCTTAGTGTCTTTTCACATCTTTGCGAAGCTTTCCTTGAAATTCCTCCCTCTGTTTGCCTTTTCTGCCATTTTATCAATTTACGCAAAATAATAGTGGTCAAGGGTACTGTGGTAGCACTTATTTCTAGCTCCATGATCAAATATCCAAAAAAATACCCCCTCTTCCTATTAAGGATACATTGCGAGGCTACCAGAAGGAGTGGTTCTACTATGAAATCCCTAGAGGTAGTCGTCTGATGTATACCAGAGGTCCTCCTCCAAACTGGTCTGCTCAGGACGTGACGAACAAGAAGGCCTCTCTAAAGCTGCCAGCGGAAGAGGGAAGACTTGTCGATGTAGTCATCTCGCTAGTAACTCCTGGACTCACTGGTCGAAAGATTATCCACGACTTCCTCCAGCATAGGATCATCCCCTTGAAGAAAATGACTCATTATGCTTGGATTCTAGAAGGGGTTGATGACCCAACCAAGGATGCTTCTAGAGGTATGTTACTCTCCAGGCTTCTTTTTAAAGCAACGTTTTGACTTTGTAGTATAATTCTATTAAGTCTATAAATTTTTTATTGCTTTAGTATTGCTATAGGAGGTGGTCTAAGAAAGGCTTCAACTATGTTGAAGAATGTAAGACATGGTTTAGAGCCTATCTCCTTTGACGACCAGCCTTCCAGCCTAATTCGGGCGTGTGTAGAGTTCATGAATGAACGAATGCATGTATGTATAATTGTTAACCTTAGTCTTGATTTTTCTTCTTCAGACTTTAGTTAATAATCTTCTGTTTCTCTTTTAGATGCCACGACATAAAGAGAGGTGTCCATCATGCAGGTCTAGCACTAAGTCTCACTGGTAAAGAAGACCAAGACCATTGTTGCAGCGCTGCAACGACCGGTGTTGTGCCAGCCAGTGATGCGCCATCAAGTAGCCAGGCTGAATCAGAGCCGACCAGCACCCTCCCTGCTATTTGGTCGAAGCACATCCTTGACCGACCTTAGGCGCAAGAAAAGTTGGCGACAACTGCCAAGGTTGTGACCCAAGTGCGCAAGAGAAAACGAAAGGTTATGATTTCAAAGCAATCATATAGTCAACTTTATTTTTCTCATATGTTAAGTTGAGGAAGATGTGATCGAGGAGGAAGAAGAAGCTCCACTCATCTTGGTGAGAAAATCTAGAATTAGCAGTCCTATTGTTAACATCACCAAGTTGGCAGTGTTACATTAGTTGCCACTGACATCTTATTTTCTTTCGAGACTGACATTGGTCGCCGCTTTGAGTAAGTAGTCTAACTTAACTCTAAATATTTTTATTTGATTTTTTGCAATATTTACTTATATAAACATCTTTGTCTGCATCAAGCTTTCGACCACCTCTCCTACTCCAACTGCTAAGGTTGAAGAATCCACAGAGGAGCCACTGCATGCCCCTCCTGTAAATGCATTAGCGCAAATCATCTTGGAGGAGGCAATAGTTCCTGAAATGGCAGCTGAGGAAGTGGTCGGGAGTGCTCCGACCTCCCCAACACAAATACCTGAAGAAGCTATCAAGCAAGCCTCGATTCCTGTGGAAGTGATGGTCGAGCAAATCCCACCAGCAGGAGAGGAGACAAGGCAAACAGAGGTGGTCGTCGAACATGTTCCAACCACTGAAGTTTCGCATATTGTTGAAGAAATGGTTGAAGTTGTTCCTGACTAGGATGTTGATCAAGACTAAACTCTTCAGCCCACTGAGCAAGTAAGTAGTCTTTACTTTTGCAATGTGTTACAATTGAGAGATTGCCTTCTTCTTTTTTATCTTGGTCTTTTGAATAGGAAAATAGTCCTCCTTCAACTCTTACTTCTAAAACTGGTGCCATGGTGGCAAGGAGACCACCCTTTGAACCTAGAGGTGCTCTAACCAACCCTTGAGAAGCAAAGGTTGACTAGCCTACTACACCAGATGAGTCTAGATATAGCGAATTGGAGAATCAATTAAATGATTTAAATAACAAGGTAATAATCTCTTGACTTAAACCCTCTAGTTTCTTGATTAGATATCAGGAAAATAACTTCTTACTATCATATCTATAGAAACATAACCAAAATGTTTGGCCTTTTTAAGCCTTTCATGGATAATGCGACCAACAAAGATACATTCAAAGATGCTAAGATTAGAAGAGTAAAAGAGTAAGTTAAACAAACTCTTGCTCTTATTACTTTGAATAATACCTGTATTTATGACTTTGCTATTTCAGTCAACTCAAACAGGAAAAGCGCTCTATTGGTCAGATTGTTCAAGAGTACAAGAACAAGTTGGTCTTCATCGACAATGCTGCCAAGGACTTAAAGTTTCAACTTGTTCTAAAAAGTAGAGGCCTCAAAGAAAAAGAAGAGAGTCTCGAGGAAGATGTCAGACAGCACAAGCGCCTTGAAGAACTCAACTTAAAGCTTTTGGATGATCTGAAGGAGCGTCAAGTGGTCTGTTAAAGACTTACGCAGGACCATGATACACTTCTTCGAAAATATAAGGAAGAAATAGAAGGTAAAACCTTAATCTTATATTAAATCAAGTGCAAAAAAGATCATGCTTATCAAAAAAAAATTGTCTTTAAACATCTAGATTTGCAGATTTTTTTTTGAAAGACCAGAAAGGGTCCGCATGGAAAGCACTATTTGAGCTAAGAGAAGTAGACAAGCTTCGATATGGACTTCACGAAAAAAGCACAAATCTTGAAAAGGAGAAGAAAGCTCTCCTAGAAGAGATTGAAAACAACAAAAAAGCAAATTCTACTGCTCTGACTTTCATTCTAACTTTAGCTAAAAGCAATTGCTATCAAAATGAAGTGTGCGGAGGTTTCACTCACAAACGAGGAACCATCGGTTGAAGATATACTTGACGACATAAAAGCTCAAGTGAAGTTCATTGTCGACCACCTCCCCAGGATGGTTCAATCCAGAAAGACCTCTCTTTAGCCAGTCATTGCCGTCAACGCAGGCACCTTCTTCATCAAGTTGAAGCATTACTAGAAGGATGCAGTAGACTTGGAGAGGCTGATTCCTGAATTGAGTTTGAACTTTGCACAATAAATTCAAAAGAAAAGAGGGGAAATAGCTTCTCTTGTAGCCAAGTATACAAAGAATGTAAAATTTCAGTTTAAGGACAATTGAATGATTTTAACATCATTGTAATGAATGTTTTTGAATGAATGGATATTTTTGTCCTGTAATACATTGTGAAATGGTAAACGTATCACAAAGACTTAGCATTTGTGATTATTAGAGGCTGACGACTAGTATAACTTTCACAGTATATGCAGTACTAACTAGAAGCAAGTCCTAGATAAAATCAGTCTAGTGAGTTTTCGAGCAGTGAGAACTGACTTATAGGAAAAATCTTTGCAAGGGTTATCTAAAGACTAGGCTGGCAATGTTGTATATGTTAAAAGACTAGTCGGTAGTCACGGAGACCAGCTGAAATCACATAACATAGAGCAATATAGAATCATAGTATATAGATTGGAAGAGAAAGATATCAAAGAATGAATACAAAACATAAACTTTATTGATGAGATAAAATATGTTACACATTATTTGCGATGACGATCTATATTCCAAGCGTTGGATAGAACTCTATCGTCCTCATAGCTTTGAGTCGGCCGCGCATGGGCCCACCAGGGTACCGACCTACCTCTGAAGAACTCTCTAGAAGCCTGTTGTCCAGTTTTGCGTGAAAAATTACCAACTTGGGCGCCAAGACACTGGACTCTCTAATTTTTGGAAATAGACTCTGACTTTGAACTAGAAAACAAAAGGATTTAGATAGGACCCACATGTCATATGCACATAGAAGCTTCGAGGAGCCAACCAAACACGGACTTAGGAGTTTGAGTCAGTCGCGTGACCGACTCAACACTGAGTCAGGCGGCGAACAAGGATCCTTAGTTGCCTATAAAGGAGACCCCCTCCTTCGATTCTATTATCCTTCCTTCTGCCAATGCCCCAACGTAATTTCAGCAGGTTCAACCCTCGAAATCCGTTCTTTTAGTTGATAGGTTAGATTAGAATATTTCTTTAGCAGCGAAGCTCTGTCGCAAGTTTTAGAGCTATGCTTCAACTTCTGTAAGGGGTAACAATGTAATCTCATGTAGTTGTTCTAATCTTTCATGTTATAGTTGTTTGATCTATCTTTGTTGCTTCTATCGCTTCTATTTTACGGTTGTCCGATTATGTAATGTTTTACTTCTGGTCTATTTTGGTCAGTAGATCGCTTTAGCTAGTCATCAAAATTGTGGTGATTAGATGGATCTAGTGGATCCTTGCATATTGATTTACGGGCATGTTTGTAGGTAGCACACAAGTTAGAAAGATCCGTATGTTCAGGGGTTGGGGCTGTGCATAGCGGTGACAGCACTAGGTTATAGAGAACGATGTACCATTAGTGAATAGCTTATGTTTATTGTCTCTCACATAGCTTGTTTATGCGGTAAGATTGGAATGATGGGTGTGATGACATAGCGTGTAGTTAGTTTTGCCCTCACGATCAAGGTGCGCTTGGCGACAAAGGCACTCAAATCCCCGATGAGAGATCTAACGTAGTGGCTAGAGAATATTAGTAGATAGATTAAATTAGCTTCTTTGTAGATGAACAACTATCATGTGAACTTATAGAACATTTATCGTCAACTTTTGCCTAAGGATTTATGATAGGATCATCATTTTATGCTATGATTTCATGAAGGATTAGATGTGTCATTAGAGATCCCTAAGTTAAATAGTGGATGGTTCCCTGTGGATTCTATAACCATGGAATACCCTGGGTGAAAAGCTGTGAGACCCCGGTTTATCTGGCTTGTAATGCTTAACCATCCATTCGGTCCTAACATCACAAAGCAGATAATCCGAGACTCGAGACATGTATACTTCCCAGAAATGCAGTATACACACCTCATCACAAAATTTATGTATCAATTCTATTCATCCACATAGAACCGAAACACAGAACAGATCAGAAGTATTAATAATATTAAACCGAGTCATTACAAAAGAGAGGCCAACCGGCCAACAATAAAAGAGACAACAATAATTAAGCATGAAGCAAAAGTGCCATAAGATGGCTACAACAAAGAGCCAATCGGTGTGCCTTCAACCCACAAGGCAACCGACAGGACCGCCAAGCTAGTCGTCGAAACCACAAAGACATTTCACGAAGTGAGGCCCTTGGGCTCACCTTCTTCCCCGCAACAAAGCGTAGGCAAAAAAGCCGGTGAGTACTTTGAATGTACTTGCAAGACTTACAGATGGTGTAACAAACACACGTATGCTACATGCAAGCTCATAGAAGTGGAGGTGTATGTTTTAATTTTAGCGAGAAAGCAATTTTCCATTTGTAATAATGTAATAGATTGAAGGCAATGTTAATCAAATCTGTTTTTAATGTTCAAATAATCGCAAAAGACAACAATATAACAAAGAGATAGGAGCAAGAACAATCACGAGGTGACTACGACCAAGAGCCACCACAACAATAGCATGAATTACCCATTCATACCACCCATGTCAAATTTTAGTTTAAAAGGTTGAAGTCTAACTCTTGCAAAACCTAACCAAGCGTGTCCATAACCTAGGGCGAGGCTATTCAATAGTTTTATCCTGCGCAGGTGTACCAATTTACCCACACGCTGGATCGCCTTTTGCCAAGCTATTAAGCACACTTCCTTAGGTATGCCTGGAGTGCAGCTAAGTCTTCTGAGCGTTTCCAATATTGTGAATTATTCACGAGCCGCCCGTATGGATAGAAACCCATACGTTGTGTCGAGTCATCGTAAAGCCTCGGTCAACTACCATTCCGGGTAAAGCCTTGGACAACTACGACGCTCCTCGAGGTGGAGAGCCTACAGGAATCTCCACCACCGCACACCCAACACAAGAACACGACCACATATCATGTTTCACACAACACACAACCCCCTCCTGCGACTCGAGATAACCCACGCCAAAGTACTAAGTCAAGAGAGGTCCCATATCCTCTCGCATGGTTAGCACGCAAAAATGCTTGGAGAGTGTGACACAAGATGTTCGGTCCTTGTTGACTTAGGCAAGACAACCACAAACCCAATAACCCACCATCCGACCACTTGCCCAAGTCCAAATCAGTTTTCCATTTTGATTTTGACTTTACAAAATAACAAAGCACAAGTGCTGGTCGTAATGACATAGTACTTAAATGTGTGATCAAGATCATCGACTAAAAATCGATGATCGCCCAGTACTACCGAAACTAAGCATTTCTAAGCAATTTCAAATCGAAAGCTACTAAGTGACGAGTCCATCCATCGAACTCAGACCACGACCAATAACCTAAGCTCATGGTAGTAGAGGATAAACAAGTCCTACCGATTATGCAACTATAGGATACTAACCATAATTCAACAACAAAATAGCAATGCATACATACGAGTTGGAAATCAATATATTAGACTTGAAAAATAATAGGATCAACATGATCGATCGCTTTACTGCTTGTCATGGGTCAAGATCTTTGTTGAGGATCAACGATATTGTCAATGTGCTCTTGGATCCTAACGAAAAGCGAAAAGCAATCGATAAGAACGAATAAAATGCAAGGACTCAACATCAAACTTTTTCCAAAATTCAGAAAACCTTCTTCAAGCAAGTATCGATTTATAAAGAATTTAGCAACAAGAACCAATTGATTTGGATTCTTAATGCCAAAACTACGATCGAAAAGAAGGTTTTACGACCGGTAGTGGTCGTAAGAAACCTACGACTATGGCGTAGTCGTAGCAAGCCTTACGACTAAGTTCAAGTCGTGGAAGAACTTACGACCGATTAAGGGTCGTAGAAGAACTTACGACTAGGTACAAGTCGTAATGAAACTTCTGTTGGGTACTAGTCGTAGAAGGACTCATGCCAGCGCGGTCGTAGTAAGACCTACGACCATTTATACGTCGTAGTAGAGCTTACGACTAAGCTAGGTATGGCGGTCGAAATCCGACCACGAGTAACGCCTCGCTTGCGCTTTGCGGCCGGCGGCTTCTCAGAGCCCGGTGATGCGACCACGAGTCGGCCGAGTGGTATGGCTCGGAAACTTCGCCCAGGCAATGCCAAAGGACAACGAAACACACTTACTTTCCTATAGGGCAGCGAAAGTACAGGGTGAAGAACGACTAGAGACCCACGGAGTGGCTCGTGACAGTATCCGAGCAGCGGTGGTAAGGTTCTCGCTAGGCCACGGCGACACAGGCACAGAGAACCAAACCGCGAGAGTAAGCTCCAAAGAGTAAAGGGGAGCAGAGGCGAAGACTTGAAGAAGAAAACCCCATTGCACCGCCTCCACCAAGCTCCACACTCAACAATGTCGGTCGAAGAGAGTGCGAGGGACTGCAGCTCAGCGGGAGGGTGAGTGCTAGGCGGAGTTGCGAAGTGCTAAAGGAACTAAGGGCAAAGCAGCGGGGTTTAAATAGAGCAATGACGGAGAGCAGCGGCGGATTTTCGGTCGGGTCAACACCGCCATGAGAGCACTTGAGAGCGGCGGGAGCGGTTGAGTTATGGCCCTCTCGAGGGTGGCAGCGAGGCATTTAATGCGCTCAGAGCTAGCCGTTTAAAGGTGGACATAGAGTGGACTGCACGCCACCGCTTTTCTCCTCCGCGCAAGCCATGGCAGAGCTCACGCGCGCGCGGACAGAGGAAGGAGACGACTCGTTGGTCGTTGGATTGAAATCGAACGGCTGGGCTGGATCGCGCGGATCGAAACGATCCCATCGTTCGAGTGGTCGAAGATCGTTCGATGCCGATCCAACGACTCACGACCCTGGCGCCCGAACGACCGAGTTGGTACAGTTAGTGGACTGGACCGAGTTCAGTGACTCGAGCCCGAGTCCGACATCGAACCGAAGGAATAGTGAAACCAGTTAGGGTTTGAATTTGAATAACTGATTTTTGGAGAATTATTTAAGGTGGCAAACAAACTCCAAAATTATGAAATTTTAATCGAGATTCTTGACGCAGGAGGAACCTCCCACAAAACTTTCGAGATTTTCAGCACCAAATTTTCTCCAGCAATTCCAGAAGAGAAGAAATAGGGTTTGACCAAGCTTTGACTCGCCTCCAACAATTATCAAATAATTTCTAAAAATCATGAGATAATTCAGAGGTGTTGCCAAGCCTCCCTAGAACTCAGGAGAAATATCTCCAAGGGTTTGGCACAAGCTCCATGTCAAGGACGTTTTGGATTAGAGTCAAATGAGGATTTGAATTTGATTTTCCATAATTCTCTTCAAAAGAATTACAAAAACGATCAAGGGCTTCAAGATGCAAGAAAAGTTTTAATTTCTCCTAATTCTCTTACATTTGAAACACAAATCTATTTTTGGGATGTTACAAAAGCTGTAATTGGACTGTGCGCTTGCGGTTACATTTGATTGCTTGTAGTTAGCATCAACACCAGGTTGGGTGACAGAGACTACAGTAAAACGACCTTCCAATTTGAGAGAAAATTTATTCGAATTAGACTGATTCTGAATTCGTCTTAAAACCAAGTCACCCACGTTAATTGTATGTGGTTGAACTCTTCTATTGTAGTATCGACATAACCCTTGTAGATAAGCTGTAGACCTAATAAGCGCTCGATCACGTTTTCCCTCGAGAAGGTTGACATCATCTTCACGCTGCTCGTCTTGATTGACGTTATCATGGAGATTGATTTGTCTGGAACCCAAATGAATTTCGTTAGGTAATACCGTTTCTTCTCTGTAGACTAGTTGAAATAGTGTTTCACCTATAGCTCTACTAGTTGTAGTACGTAAGACCCACATAACTGAGTAGAGGTCGTCTACCCGAGCCCCCATGCGTAATTTGAGTTTACCAAGACTCTTTTCTTTATGTCTTGCATGATTTGATAGTTTGCACATTCAACTGCTCCATTGCTGTATGGATGAGCAATAGAAGCGAAAGAAATCTTGGTGCCTATTTCATCACAATAATCTTGAAACAGGCACAATCAAATTGTGATCTATTGTCGGCAATAAGACGAGTGGGTACACCAAAATGAGTCACTACAATTTTCATAAAAAAATTGGTTGTTGATGCAGTGATTATAATAACGAGTTCAGCCTCAATCCACTTAGTTATTGTATCAATGGTCACAAATATAATTTATACCCATTAGTTGTCCTAGGTAAAGGTCCAACTATGTTAATTCCCTATATAAAAAATGGCCATGGCAACCATTTCCATTTTGAAATCATTTTCAAGCAAGAAACTCTTAAGCCTATCATACCAAGATCGATGAGCTTGCTTCAATCCATACAAGGCTTTGGAGAGTTTAAAAATAGTTTGGGAACTTGAGATTTTCAAAATTAGGTGATTGCTTGACAAAGACCTCTTCGTCTATGAAATCATTCAAGAAAGCACTTTTAACATCCATTTGAAAAGCTTGAAACCCTTGGATGTTGCAAATGCTAATAAAATGCGAATGGCTTCCAATCTAGCTACAGAGCAAAGGTCTCTTCAAAATCTAAGCCTTCTACAGGAATAACCTTGAGCTACAAGTCTAGCATTATTACGAACAACCAACCCATCCTCACTTTGATTATTTTTAAAAATCCATTTTGTTCCAATAACATGAGAATCAGAAGGAGGCTCAACTAAGGTCGGACTTTGTTTCATTCAAAATTTTCAAGCTCTTCATGCATGGCATTGACC
This sequence comes from Hsuehochloa calcarea, assembly GCA_036346395.1. Lineage (NCBI taxonomy): Eukaryota > Viridiplantae > Streptophyta > Magnoliopsida > Poales > Poaceae > Hsuehochloa > Hsuehochloa calcarea. The sequence goes on along the minus strand of CM070611.1, from coordinate 24,830,310 downwards.
CAAGAAGCATCAGATAGAGCACGAGTAATATCTCGGGGTTCAAAAGAAGCGATAAAAGCATAATGAGCATGAGAATCAGGAGAAATAAACACAGGCGAGTGACTCGCTCTTGAAGATCCCCAATCATTTGCTCGGTGGATGTAGTCATTTGAATATGAAGAGGGCTCCTCGTGCGTAGTGGCCTCGACCTCACGAGTGGAGGTAGGAACAGAGCCACTCAAGTCGTCGGTGAAGATAGGAGAAGGTTGCTCACCTAAAGCTGGAGTAGTAGTAGTAGGCTCTCCAACCCTCTCGAGGCGTGACTAGAGGATGTGTCGGGTCCTCATCCTCGAGTCATCATCAACGAAGATGCTTCCACAATTTCGAGGAGCTTGTGTACAGAGCATCGGGTCTAGTACCAGGACTAGCCTCATCAAAAGTGACTTCGCAAGTCTCAACAATTTTGTTAGTGTCAACATTAAATACCACGATAGCCACGAGAATGAGCGGGTATCCAAGAAATATACCATCGAACATCTAGACTCAAATTTATCAAGGTTGCCATGTTTAAGAATGAAGCACTTGCGACCAAAAATCTTGAAATGAGAGACTTTGGGTGAATGACCAAATCTAAGCTCATAAGAGGTCTTCCCAATCACAGATCTCAAGAAAACCCTATTGGAGATATAACAAGCGAGAGATCGCCTCATTAAAATCTCCTAGGAGTAGAATGCTCATCCAACATGGTCAGAGCCATCTCTACAAGGGTCTTGTTCTTTCTCTCTACAACACCATTCTGTTGGGAACTCTAGGAGAAGAAAGCGATGCTCAATTCCTCTATCGGTCTGTAAGGTAGAGAAAGAAGAATTCTTGAATTCTGTTCGATTGTCACTCCTAATGGCTCTCAAAACTCCAGGAATATCAACAGCAAGTCTAAGGACCAATTCTCTAAAGAAGCCAAACACCTCGTCCTTAGAAGCGAGAAAATAAACCCATGAATACCTAGAGAAATCATCCACAACCACCAGCTGATTGAACTCTAGAAGGACCCACAGTGTCTAAGTCACGAAAGGCATCTGGTCCATCAGTCATCACCAAGGTAAGAGGTGGGTGGGAAGCAGACACCATCTTACCATGTCTATAGGGCGAGCACACAAGATCTCTAACAGCCTTCAGCCTAGGCAAACCTCTAATCAAGTCCTTACAACTGACTCTAGACAAATGATCAAAGCCTATATGCCCAAGTCTACGATACCACAAAACAAGATCATGAGAATCAGAGGCTACAAGACATCTAGGACTGGAAGCTGAAGAAATACTGAAATTTGCATAAAAAATCTTCTCAAATCTGGAGATCTCAAAGACAAGCTCACTCGAGGAATCTAGAACTCTACACTCACCACTTTTAAACCTCACTTCTAGACCCTCATCAAGCAGCTGAGAAACATATAGAAGATTATACCTCAGCTTACTTACCAAAGCGACGTCTTTAAGCATGAACTTGTTGACGCGCACAGTGCCCTTTGCAGTGACGGTCCCGGTAGAAGCATCCCCAAATGTAATCAATTCGTTGCGAGATGCACGTGTGAGGGAGGAGAACCATCTAGAATCTCCGGTCATATGTCGAGAACACCGAGTCAACAAGCCATATGTCCTCCTTCCTCGCATGCGACGGACCTAAAAGCACAAGCGAGAAAACATCCGTGCCTCGATCGGGGTTAGTGATAAAAGATCTAGGAATCCAATCTTGAGAAGCACGATGCACAGGTGCAACAATGAGAAGCAATGAGAAAATGATCGGAACAAAATCATAAGAATGCACACGAGAACCACCTAGACCTCTCAAACGATCTACCAAAAGATCGATACTCCCCTGCCTAGGTCTCTTTGTGGTCTCTCCTCACGATATCCTAAACCAAAATCGCCTTGACCCACCAAAAGAGTCAACAAAGTTCTCTACAAATCTAGGCCTATATGTAGTACGATAAGCAGTTTGCTTTGGCTCTAGAGACTACAACGTGAAGGACTTCTCTAATGGATCTCAAAGCGCTCATCCTCTCTTTTATCTCAATTTTTACTCTCCGGAGCGAGAACTCAACAAGGTGGCCTTCTTTCTTGCGAGAAAGTGCAATGGTACTTGACCTTTTGAGGGTGCATCTTTGGAGAAAGCGAAGCACCTTTCTTGCGAGAAGGAGTTTGAGCAAAACCTGCAGATTTGAAAACAACCTTGGATGACTTAGGAGGTTCTAGCTTAAACAGATCACTTTTCACAACTCTTGCAACCTTAGGTGGGTGATTCTTGGAATACTCTAGGGGATTAAAATCTAGGCCACTATTTTCACACTCACCTTGGACTTGTCAAGAATCATGTTGAGTCTCTTTTTTCCACTAGAAAACTTCTCAAGAGTCACTTTGAGGTAATCATTCTCTTTAGCTAAAACCTCACATCTAGTGCACTTTCTAAAATTGATTGCCTCATCATGCTTACTCTTAAGAAGAGTCACTTCCACTTTATAGGCCTCATAAGACACACAATAGGATTCCTTAATCCTATTCAACTGCTCCTTAAATTTAACTCTAAACGCCTCTTGAATATTACTAATAATTATTTCAACTTCAGCATTCAAAACACAAGAGGTAGAGTCAATAACTTTCTTAGAAGCAGTAAGAGACATGGATTTTTCAATTTTAACTTTTTCTTCAAGAGTTTTGTTTAAAGCTTCAATCTCAATTGTAAGCTTAGTACAATTTTCACAAGAAGCAGCTCTATAGTACACAACCATTTCAGTCATCTCTTGCATTTTAATCCTATTATTCTTACAATGAGAGCAAGTGTAACTAGCATCAAATCTTTGCAATTCTTTCAAGGCACTATCAATTTTAATTCAAGCAAGGCACGGTTTGAACAAGTTAAAGGGATAGCATCCAAACCAGTCACATCAAGTGAAATGACATCCATGCAAACAGAACTAGACTTGAGAGATTCTAGTTCATCAAGAGTATCTTTTAATTGATTAACAACAGAGGAATGAGCAGATTTTAAGCTTGTCAGTTCTTTAAGCAAGCTAGAGCAGGAATCACAAATATCATCAGGGTTAATAGATTTGAGCCTAACCACTTCTAGGTTCAAATTATCAATCATAATGTCATGTTTCTTAATCATTTTTGCTTGCTTATGCAATTTCTGTTTAGCAAGCACCAAAGTCCTTTTCATATCAGCAAGTGAAGGGCATACCTCATCGGGATCGCTGAAAGGATCCTCATCATTTGAGGAGTCAGTGTCGTGGCTGTTCTTGGCCATGAAACACATGCTTGTGAAGTCATGGGCTTTCTTCTTGCCACGTGAGTCACTCTCGTCGTCCTCCGTCTCCGAGTCCACATCGCTCATGTTTACATTTTCTAGAGCGGCAAGGACCCGGCTGATAAACTTGCGATAGTTTGTCTTCTTGGGTTTAGCATCCCTCGCTTGAGGATGCCTTCGTGACTCCTTCTCCTCCTTGCCCTTCAGCTTAGGGCACTTGGAACGAATGTGGTTTGGCTCACTACATTCAAAGCATGTGATAGGTCCACCTCTCCTCCTGTTTCTCACCTTATTGTAAGCTCTCGTGAATTTGGTGGATAGGAGGGCTAAATCATCTTCAGGTAGTTTCTCAAGCTGCTCATCGCTCAAAGAATGCAAAGCTGATAAAGAAAAACCCGATGAGCTAACATCCAAAGAATCAAAAGAACTACCCTTCGATTGGTAGACCACTAAAGCCATCGACTCTGTCTTGGGGAGACGAGAGATAAAATCAATCTCATGCGTCTTCAACCTCGAGTACAGTTTATCCATGGTAAGCTCACTCATGACAGTGTTGTCATTGATGGAAGTGATCTTCATTCTCCAGACCTTCACATCAAGAGCACCCAAAAGCTGGCGTGCATTTTCAAACTCAAAAAAAAACTAGGTCAACCGCGCGGAGATCACGAAGAATCTTAAAAAATCTTCCCCACAGCTCATCTAAAGACTCACCAGGTCTTTGCTCGATCTTGGAGTAAATTTTCTTAAGTCGTTACATCTCACTTCCTTGATCGTAGTGGAGCCCTCGTGATAATCACAGAGAGTCCGCGGATCTCATGAGCAAACCACAAATGAGCGACACGCTCAAACTCCGATCGACTAAGGCCTTGGATCAAAAAATACCGAGCCTTGCTGTTGGCCTCCACATCTAGCGTGATCGCATCGTCATCGGCTGGCACGACATAAGGATTTTTCACCTTAAGCCTAATTGCGTGCCCTTGAGCCTCGATGTAGGCCTACATTCGGCCTTCAATAAGCAAAATCAACTCCATAAAAAATATGTGGTTTGGTTGAATACTTGTCAGTCGCCATGGCTCCAAAGACCGGTTAAGATCTATGAGAAACGCTAACCGGACTCTGATACCACTTGTAGGACAGTAAAGGCGACTAGAGGGGGGTGAATAGGCGCTTTCTCGATTTTTCACCTTAATCAAATTCAACACGCACTTTTCTCCTTTAGCTATGAAAGCTAAGAAGATCGATGCTTGTCTGAGAGGAAGCCTTGTCTTTGAATTCAATTACCCCTTAATCACAATACACAAATATGGAGAAATGATCTCACTGAGCGGTCGGACCGGTGTCTTCTTTGTGATCATTTGACTGCCTGGCGGTCGGACCGGCCCCAATTGGCGGTCTGAATGTAGGGCGGTCGGACCGGCGGTGTAAAATCGGTCAGACCGATTTAGTCCAGAGGCAACACACAATGCCCAAATTCAAAACAAAAATTGGTCCAACTTTTGATTCAACCAATGAAACTTGACCAAATTTGGAGCACACCTCCCTAAGGATATCTAAGACCTATTTCTAGCGACGATCGTCGAGATCCACTTCAAAGAAACGATCTCTCAAAGTTTTACCAAAGAAGTGTCCTAAAACCTAGAAATATGAAAATCTTGATCCAAGACTTGCTTGTGGGGGATTGATGATCTAGATGATTCTAGGAGTATTCCCACACATCAAAGCAAGATAAAATCGGTCAAGAGACCAAGCATAAACACTTAGATCAAGGAAGCACCAAAATTATCAAAGAGAGAAACACAAAGAGACTTCACCCTTAAGCAAACATCAATAGATTGATTGATTCAATATGTTGCTTACAAAGCCACTCCCTCAAGGAGGACAAGAGCTCAATCCAAGAGTACACTCAAATCTCCTCTCCTGTTCTCTCCTAACCCTAACCCTAGAAATAGTTTTTGCAAATGAGGGCTTAAGTGCTTGGGGGTTTTTCCATCTCCCCCCTTTCTATTTATAGGAGAGGCTAGGGTTTCTCACATGGGTTCCCATTAAGGCCCAACACAAATGGGATCCACACACACACATCAATCTGTTGAAGCAATCGCCTGCTTCACCACGTGTAGGTTGATCAGCGACCCTTATCATGTCGGCATGTCTCTCCCGTCCGAATCCCATCGGAACCTCCAAGGCACTTGCACCGACCCCCGCGCCGCTAGATCCAACCAGCTGCAACGAACTGCCCGTTCGATCCATCTTGTCCATTCTGCACCCTGGTTGAGTCACACGACCTCACACAGCATCCATGATCGTTTTGGACCTCAGCTCTCCAAGCGTAGTCCCGATCCACCTCACCGTTGACGTCGTTGACCTGCAAGCCACATGCACAGCAATAGACAAACAAATCGTCTCCGGGAACAAGTTCTTCACAACTTGACCCACGTTAGCTCAATAATGCAACATGCAACAATAAAGCATTGAAACTCATGCATTAAACACAACGAAAACACATCAATGCCAAAATGGCCGAAGTCCAAGTGGAAGCCGGTCGGACCGATTTCCCATTATCGGACCGATTCGAGCAGTGCATCGACCACCCAAAAAGACTTAGCCAAATTTCAACTCGGAAATCCGCAAGCTCTCTGTAATTTTCAAACTGATAGAAGTTTTGACTAGGAGCTCCAAAAATTATGTGACCACATCCAGAAGACTCCCCTCTCATGCCTACACAACCTATTTTTGGCCTAGCCCCAAACTCCATCATAAACTATGGCTGGTTGGACCGGCAAGCATCGCCGGTCGGACTGCCACACGGCCGGTCTGACCGGCGACATAACCGGTCGGACCGCCAATGACCTGACAACACAGAAGTTTGCCGAAAACACAAGATTTGACAAACCAACAACGCCATTGCCAATTGACTCATCACTCTAAGATCATGCACATATCCCCACGATATCCACAAAATGCCTTGTTACGCAACTTACTTTGTGCAAACATTATGTATTTATGTGAGAGAATTTCTCCTTGGAAGGTGATGCAACCATGTAAACAAGTAATAATGTATCATAACCGTTAGTCCATGAAGCGTCGCAGTTGGACTATGTTCATCTTTGATGTAGAAGTTGAAATTTGTTTCCTCTCACATTATAAAAAGAAATGAAGCGTCGCAGCGTAAGACGGTGACACACGGTGACACAACTTATTTTATAGAAACACGATACACAACAATTTATCGACATCTATTTTTTTGAATTAACTGGCAGGAGGATGGCCCATTATATTGATAAAGAAAGGCCACAATCAAAGCTGCGAGTACAGATTTTAAGGAAAAAAGGCCGTAATTACAAAGGGTTGAAAGGCACTTGTCCCCCGCTAGGGATCAAGTTCTACCATCTTCCTTGATCTTTGCTACGAGTTCCTGTGGGGCGGTGGCTCTCTTGTTGAAGATTATTGCATTTTGTTCTTTTCAAACCTCCCAGATGATTAGGATCGAGGTCGTGGTCGTGGGCTTCTTGGGGGAGCCTTTCCTCTATGCTGCATTCGACCACCAAACCAGAATGTTCGTATTGGGCGGCCAGAGGGGTGGCTGCACATTCTCGTATCCAAGCCAGTCTGCCATGTGCTTCCAAATTCATGTAGAGAAACAACATTGGATGAAAAGAAAAAAGGCTGATTCTGGGGTATGTCTGCAAAGGGGGCAAAAATGTTGGTTTGGCCACCTATGTGTTTGTAGTCTATCTGAGGTCCAAAGCTTGTTTTGTATAGCTAGTCATGTGAAGAATTTGCACTTTGGGGGATGTGTATTTTCCAAATCAGTGTTTTAAAGTCTATCGTAGTTGAGTCCAGAAATTGTAATGCGTAGGTGGATTTAGAGTAGTTTCCGTTCGGGGTCATCTTCCAAGAAATCTCGTCCGAGGTGCCATGGACCAAGTGAATTCGGCTGGTTTTGGTCCAAAGTGTAACGAATTGTTGGATGTGGTAGACCGATAGTCCTGTCAGTATATTTATATCTGCACCCATCGTTCGTTCTGTAAGACGGAAGCCACTGTCTAATTTTTCTTTTTAGATATTTCGAAGATATTAGGGGCTATATCTTTAATTTGATATGACTGCTTTAGAGCTCTGAATTGGGCGCTAATATGGTACCTCCACCTGAAGCTGATGTTCAAGGAAAAGTACAAGACCAGCGTGTAAGGTCCAATTGGAATGAAGAAAATATTGCAGGAATTTCGAAAGATGCAATTCCTATGAAAAAAAAATATCTTACAGGACCCTCTGGAACAAAAGGGATGCCACCCAAAAATTCCTTTACAATTCCTATGGAATATAAACATGAGCTCTAACCCAGTTTTCTTGATTTGTGCCATGAATTCCTGCGTTTTTTCATGTGTAGCATCCAGACGTCTCTTCTGAATCTTCCATGTATTCTTAATTCCTGTAAGAATTGAGAGGACCACCCAAACGCCCGATAAAACAACCAACGGGCTTCGGGCTCATCGCCCACCCGGGTGGGGCCCAACGTCCAGTTGCACAGCCCAGACCGTCCAGAAGCAAAACCGAGGCCTCCCCATCAGTCAATCGCAAACCGTGCACTTCCCCTACCATTTCAAAATCTGACGGCTGGGAGCGCCCATCCCGTGTGCGCCGGCGGCCGCCCGCTCACGCCCACAAGTTTCCGCGTCGAGAACCTTCCATGTGGGCCACAAAAAGCACAGTGCTAACTGGTCCCACCTACAGTGACACGGCACGTCCCGTCGCCCATTTTTCTTGTGCGCGTAATAATTAGGGCTGCTTTTACACATTCTTCCCCTTATAAATGGCGGTCTGCCCTAAAGCCCTCTCACCCCTCCGCATCCAAGCCCACCTGAACAGCAATTTTCTCCTCCTCCGCTCGATTTAGGCTTCTTCTCCAAGCATCGGCCATGGCGGCGACGATCCAATCCGTGAAGGCGCGCCAGATCTTCGACAGCCGTGGCAACCCGACCGTCGAGGTATGGCACTCGGTGACGAACTCGCCGATCTCTCCCGTCTCTGATCCGATCTGATTCGATCTGGTCTGATTTAGCGTTTTGTTGTGCGATCGATCTAATCTGATTCGTCTGTGGGAAGTTGTTTGGATTTTAAGCATTTTTTTGGGCAATTTTAGGAAAGGAATGTAGGGTTTTGACTGTTCTATGGTCTGATTTTTCAGGGTTTTATCTTTTTAGTGAACACTTGAGGGTTTTATCTGAGCTAGTAGGATGTAGATTCGTTGCCACTCAGCCAAATATTTATGATTTTTTTGGTCGGTTTAGTCGTGGATTTAATGCAATTTTAGGATACCCCATCTGGTTTTGTTCGTTCGATGTTGTGGTCTCTACAGTATTTTGCCAACTTGTAGCTCGTTTGTAGGATCTCGCAGGATGTAGGAGACAGGTCTGTGGGTCACGCTTCATTTTTTTTGCTTTGCAGTGTTTGTGGATAATTCTAACCATATGTTTTAGCGTGTAGTTAAGATGCGCGTTGGTAGTCTGAGATGCGATGCTTGTGATGTGCGGCGGTAGTTTTAAATTCGACATTTTCACCATTTTATTGTCTGATCTGTCGATTGTTGCCCTTCCTTGCATTAGTTCTTGATCATTGCGAAATGTTTAATAACATCGGCTAATTTCATGTTGTTTGCCTCAGGTCGATGTGTGCTGCTCAGATGGAACCTTTGCTAGGGCGGCCGTCCCAAGCGGTGCATCGACTGGTGGGTTATTTTGTTATCACCACTGCGTTTCTTCAATCTTGCCTTGGGCTTTATTTCTGTCTGATATGTGAATGCACACACTGGTCTTGCGATCATTGTCGAAGGTCTATCGTATGCCTTGGGTAGAAGCTAATCGAATGTGACTCCTCCCTGTTCTACAGGTGTTTATGAAGCTTTGGAATTGAGGGACGGTGGATCTGACTACTTGGGCAAGGGTGTTTCCAAGGTTTGCTTTATAGCTTGCATGTTTTTACAGTCATTTGAGCGAATTTTATTCTAACGTTCTTATGAACTGCATGAAGCTTGAATGGCAGTGCCGTAATTTTTTTATTGAATGTAAATATATGTGTAGGAAACTTCATTGATTTCATGCAAGATGTGGACATGTCACAGTTTTTAGTGATCTAAGAGATGGGACACTGTTTCTGTATTTTGCCTTAAACTCTATGGTCTTTTTTCGGCAGCTGTATGCTTTGGCAGCTTTCAAAAAATCTTGTATGTTACAATTTTTTTTTGGCCATGTGTTTTTTCCTCTAATTAATGTCTTCTTTTGCTCTATAACTTGGCCTTTTCTAGGTTGCGGTTGGTCGGAGAATGTTTTTTTAATGCTGTTTATTTGAGCCTTGTTGCTGTGTCATATTTATAAGTTCAACTTAGGATTATATGTTTCCTCTACTGAATAATAATGGGCAAGATACCATGGGAGTTATCTAATATAGGTGAAAAGCGAATCAAACTCAACTACCGCTTGTTCACCGGTTAATTCTTAACTAATTAACTAACTTGCGAGATCAGTGCCATCAAATGAATAGCTGGGGCTTATCTAGTGGATTGTAGAACGTCAACTGCATTGACAGCCTGATGTCCCATTACCTGTTACAGTAATTCTTGTAGATGGACAATATATTATATGCATGTTTTATTTATTTATTATTATTTATATTTACCTGCTTTGGCTGTTCTGTCACAGGCTGTTAACAATGTGAACTCTATTATTGCACCAGCTCTGATTGGCAAGGTTTGTGTTGCCCCCCTTGTTGTTTTCTATTGTAATATGAGATTGAACGTGTTATTCATTACATGCTCTATTTCCTTCTGCAGGACCCTACTGCACAGGCTGAGGTTGATAACTTTATGGTTCAGCAGCTTGATGGAACCAAAAATGAGTGGGGGTGGTGCAAGCAAAAGGTTTTACATAATCCATGTAGATTTGTAGCATTTGGAGTCAAAGTACTGATGTTTCATTTGCAGGTTGATAACTGTTTGATTTTTTATTTTATACATTTAGCTTGGTGCTAATGCAATCCTGGCTGTGTCACTTGCTGTTTGCAAAGCTGGAGCTATCATCAAGAAGATTCCGCTGTACCAGGTAGCAACTTGCTATGTGAACATTATTCATTAATTCTGCTTTCAACTATTGCTCTCTTACTAATTTGAATATGTTATTCATTGCAGCACATTGCCAACCTTGCTGGCAACAAGCAATTAGTTTTGCCTGTGCCTGCATTCAATGTCATTAATGGTGGATCCCATGCTGGAAACAAGCTTGCTATGCAGGCAATGCTCTGAACTAAGAATTTAACATGTATCTTGTGATTGCACAATGTTATTTATGCCCTCTACATATATATGCAGGAGTTCATGATTCTTCCTACTGGAGCCTCGTCATTCAAGGAGGCTATGAAGATGGGGGTTGAAGTGTACCACAACTTGAAGGTAATTCTTCCATCTTGGTCTTTTTTGGTTTCTTTGTTATTCTAGCAGAAATTAAAACTACATATTTATTGTTATCCTGTACAGTCTGTTATCAAGAAGAAGTACGGGCAGGATGCCACCAATGTTGGTGATGAAGGTGGTTTTGCTCCTAACATTCAGGTATTTCCCTGGCCTTATAGGTGTGAGATCAAATTTCCTTTCTGTGTTATGTCTTGGGTTGGGGCTTCGTCAGCAGTTGGTGACAGTTCTGTTTTGATGTATAAAACTAGTCCACAATTTGAAATTGAAGTCAACGTATTTTGGGTGCAATTTCAATTATTTGTGTTTTTGATTTTGTAGGAGAATAAGGAGGGTCTTGAGCTCCTCAAGACTGCAATTGAAAAGGCTGGATACACCGGCAAGGTTTGTCTGCGTTGAATTAATTTATTGATCTATGAAGTTTAAATTTGTAACTGGAGGAGCTTTGTTGCTATGTGAAATGCAAGGTTGTCATTGGAATGGATGTTGCTGCTTCAGAGTTCTACAGTGACAAGGACAGAACCTATGACCTCAACTTCAAGGAAGAGGTGGTCCCAATGTTTATTTTCTGTAAACAATTTCATAACCTTCACGGGACCATTTGTAATTTTGCCTTCTCGTGTTGTAGAACAATGACGGTTCACAAAAGATATCTGGGGATAGCCTGAAGAATGTATACAAGTCATTTGTCAGTGAATACCCCATTGTCTCGATTGAGGACCCTTTTGACCAGGATGACTGGGTGCACTATGCTAAGATGACTGAAGAAATTGGAGAGCAAGTGCAGATTGTTGGCGGCGACCTTCTAGTCACCAACCCAACCGTGAGTGGTTTGTTTTATTGAGTAGATGGTATCACTTCCATTTTGTTTGATCACTGTAATTATTTGTATCAATATGTTGTGCAGAGGGTTGCAAAGGCAATCGAGGAGAAGTCATGCAATGCTCTTCTGCTCAAGGTATTATTCTGTTCAGACAGTTGGCATTATCCATTCTTTTCTTGGTATCAGTCTAATAGTTTGTCTTTCACATTCTGATTGTTCACCCTTTTTCGTGTATAGGTTAACCAAATTGGATCTGTCACCGAGAGTATTGAGGCCGTGAGGATGTCAAAGCGTGCTGGCTGGGGTGTGATGACCAGTCACAGGAGGTTTGTGGATATTGTGTTGTTGCATCACTTTTTTTTTCCTGGTTGTTTTGATACCATTTGTATGTTAATTTACGATTCGTGGCTGCAGTGGTGAGACTGAAGATACATTCATTGCTGATTTGGCAGTTGGTTTGGCTACGGTAAGATTTTGTACTCTACACCTTAGGGTGTGAAAATTTTAAACAGTTCCATTCTAATTGTAACCCTCCTTATTAGGGAGGACTAACCGATATTTCTTTTTGTGAAACAGGGTCAGATCAAGACAGGGGCGCCCTGCCGTTCAGAGCGCCTTGCCAAGTACAACCAGGCAAGTAGCTCTTCTAAATCTTGTACTGCAAAAGCAATATCCTGATATTCTCTTGGTTAGCAAGATTTAACCCGCCCACTATTTGTTTTGTATAGCGTTATCTGTTCTGTTGAAAGACTGTTTAATCCCTTGCTTAGTTTTGTATAGCGTTATCTGTTCTGTTGGAAGACTGTTTAATCCCTTGCCTATGTCGTCATGCTTATCACTGTTAAATCCCTTGCCAATGTCGTCATGCTTATTTGAGATAGCAGTATTGCAATTTTACTAGAAAGTTGGCCCGATCATACTAATCAATGTTATATTTTAATTGGAACAGCTTCTTAGGATCGAGGAAGAGCTCGGTGCTTCTGCTGTGTATGCTGGTGCCAAGTTCCGGGCACCGGTGGAGCCCTACTAAACGGGATAGCGAAAATCAAACCACTCTTATCGTAATATCGTTTGCATGAGAGTTTTGTGCAAACGGGTCACCCGCCTCATCCGTATTTAACTTCCGGATTGAACTCTAGTTAAGCACGGAGCATTGAGCAATAAAGTCCCACATGTTCATGTGAACGGATATGTACCCGTAACTTGCTCCAATTTTGGCATTGTGTTGAGCATCCTTGATTTTGCCTGAACCTGTTGGATCTGTAATACAGAGCATGGCGGTTGTTTCCTCTAGGCAGTATGCCTCTTTGATGATGTTCTCTCATTTGCTCAATTTAGGCTTTTATGGCATGAATGAAGTGAACTTTGAGCTCTCTGCTTTTGAAGCATCTACATGGTGGAAATCCACCGCAAAACAAACCCAAGGGTGACGTTCTTTTTCAGCACGTTTTCCTCCTACGGTACACAACTCTATGCGCCTTCTCGGCCAAAGCACATCTTGCTACCATCCTCTCTCAAGTCCCAAGTATTCAGAAACAGGATATGATATCGGTTTTAAATCGGTCAAATTTCATTGAACGTAATTTTGGTTACCGTCTAGCGGCCGAAATTGACGGAATATCGGCTGGATACAGCTGAACAAACGAAACATGTCAATTATAAGTTCATGTTCAATACAACATTATTGATTTATAAGAAAGCTTTCATGCTGTTGCTTTATTCAATACAATTTAATTTCATTACCTTGTCACTAATACTTTTATTAGCTTGCACACATCATATAGTAATATATTTGTGCTAGAATTTTAAATTCAAAACTTCTCGGACCTATTTTTTTTTATCCTTTCCCACCTCAGGGGTCTAATAGATGTTCGATTGTTTCTATGACATTCTTTTTTGCTGTTTGACCCAGCTCCTTCGTAGGCGGTATCAACAAAATAAAAGATCTGTTTAGGACGACTTCAGCTTTCGACTTTTCACCGAAGCCGCTTCTAGTTTCAACGTGCGAAAACCACCCGCAGGGAGTTTCTGTAGCTTTCCGCAACCTCCCTTCCTAAATTACCCCAGAAGTTTATGGGTAAGTACTCACCAATTGCCACTCGGTCCCCCCTCCTTGTGTACCTGCTGAGCTCCCTCCTCCCACACTCGCTCTCATGCCTGTTCGCTCAGCGACCTCCTCCGCTGGCCTCCTCCCCACCGGCCTCTAGCCAAGTAGCTAGCGTCAAGAAACAAGTTAGAGCAAAAAACTTGGAGCTTAGGAAGTGTTTACCCTCGCCCCTAGCTACGTACTTTCATTGAAAGACGCTTACTACGAAGACCCTGAAGTCGATGGATAAGGAAATGACGAAGAGTAGTCTAGTCTTTAGTCTAGATCTCGCTTCAGTCTAAGTGGACTCGTTCGGTACTTGCGTACAGCGGATATTGTTCAACCCCTTGGGTAATATCCGTCGTACACATGTTACCACAGTCGCTTGCCTGTGGAGAGATGAGCTCTACCCCTCTTTTGCTTCCGCTGTAACTACGTGTTTTTATGTAATGTAATCAATTTGGCCTGCCCGGCCCGTTTGTAAATTTGGCCCGACGTGGTCTATGTCACTATGAGATTGTAATATTTTGAATATCTTAAATTACGTCTTGTTTGAATTGATTCAGCAATGTGCCTGTGAGTGCTATCTACTGATCCAATGAATAACATAATGTATTCACAGAGGATTTAGGATTATAAAATCCGGGTCCGACACTCAGCCATTGCCCATACCACTATGTTAGAGGTTGAGTCACTTCCAGCACAGAACAAATCCTGAAATCAATAGAAACATCGCATCAAAACAAGGAGATCGTTGTTTGTCAAGAAGCTAGATCGCTCAGGAGCAGACTCTCGGCTTGCCTCCCAATGATAAATTCTTGGTCAGTCCTGCTCCTGGATAGACAGCAGCAGATCCTGTTTGGAGTTTTTGTTAGAAATATCGCGATGGCGACAAATCCATAAATTTGTGGAGCCTTAAGCAGTAGCGGTAGCGGTACTCTACCCTCGTGTGGCAATAGCAGGGAGTTGATATGGAATTTTGGACTGTTTTGGTCGTATACCGCACGGAAATTCCCGTTCTAGGCCCCCTAGCTGCGAAATTCCTATTCTAGCCCCCCGTACACACCTGCTGCCATCCGCATGGCGTGAGCGATCTACTCGTGCCGACGGCACTTTTCTTTGTGGTGGACGCAAACAGTGGCACCACCCGCCACCTGTCGCTTTTTTTTTGAAAAATCTAATTAATAATATTTGTTCAAGGAATTTTTAAATATATTAAATGAGCTCAAAAAATTATAAATTTTTTTATGGAGCCTCCTGGCATAGTGTTCTTGGTTGTGTAATGTTTTCGAATTTTTATCAATTTTTATTTTCTCTGCATAATTCTTTGAAGTCAAACATTTGTAGGAATTTTCTAATATAGAAACTAGGTCCAAACATTATGAATTTTTTTTTTCAGACTCCCTACATAGAGGAATTGATTGTGTAAATTTTACGTAATTTTATATACTCCGAAATTATCTCGACAAATTCAGGGTCTAGGTCAGGAAATTAGGACGAGACGTTTCGAAAATTAGGGTTTCATGATTTCATGTGACTCGAAATGTGTGAAGTTTAGTACCACATGAGTACTCTTAGTCGCTATGGTTCTTGATCATATTTTCGAAGATGCAAAGAACTTAACTAAAGGGGCTGAGAACGTTGTGATTACGAAGATGCCCTAAAACATAGAAGAATCAATGTCGATGTGAATGATTATTTCTGGAATTCCAGCAGAAGAGGCATACTTGCAATATAGTATTATTTTGATGGCTCAGTGGAGGCACAAAATCAGAACTATATTGCACTCCGCGGACAGAAGCACGTTACATGTGGTCACATGGCATGTTGGTTCGGCTAATTGGTTTAGTTACACACGCTACTACTACGGTACATTGCGACACAAGCCTCCGGGCCATGTAAGTACGCATGCCTTTAGGAGATAGTAAAAAATATGGCTAGTAGGAGAGGGACTGCTACAGAATGGCCCGACCTACTGTGTGGACCGGGGCCATTTGCCCTTCCTCCCGAGCTCGGCGTTGTACTCCTCGCCGGCCGCCCTGGCCTTTGCCGCCATTTCCCACTTTTTTTCACCCTCCCTCTCGCGTGCCTCACGCTCCCTACGCCTGCACGCCTCGAGATGGTCCTGCGTCTCCTGGCGGATACGCTCGTTGTGCTGTTAAGTCCGACGATCCTCCTCCCGGATCTCGCGTCCCCTTTCGGCATTCCACTCCTCGAAGTCGAGCTGCCACTGGTCGTGTGGGTGGGTCTCTAGGTCGATCCACTTGCAGAAGCCACACAGAGGCTCCGGAGACTACGGGTAGACGGGAGAGATTGTAAGTGCGTATTCCGAAAAGAGAGTTGGTACGAGAACTTACTGTAAGTACTCCTTACCGGCTGCCGATAGGTTCTCGTATCCCAACGACGGTCGGGATAGTCAGAGGAGTAGGATGGACAACCCCAGTAACGCATGCCGAGGCTGAGTCGGTGCTTGGATTTGAAGAACTTGCATGTATCCCTGCACCAACAGAGGGGCGGCGTCTCCCCCTCTAGCGGGTGTTGCGGCGAATGCTCGGTTGGGACGTTCGGCAGGGGTTGCTGCTACAGGGGTTTCATTGCGAAGAGCTTCCATCCTGGCACGCTGCTCTTGCCAGTCCCGAGCCGCAGCATCCCTAACTTGTTCAGCCCGTGCTGTAGAAGCCCGAGCTAACTCGCGGATCTCGTCCATCCCGGCGTGGCGAAGCAAGCTCTGGTGTAGCGTTCGGTTTAGTTGTGTAGTAGATGTCTTCCATCTCCTTTTATAGGCCACATGGTTGGCTTCGTGTGGTTAAATTGACGTGAGTAGCCGGCGTGGCAGAGTGTTGTCACGTCTTACTTTGTAGAGTGATGTCATTTCGGTCTGAAAAGTTGGCGAGGTAGAGTGTTGTCACGTCCTTCTTTTGAGAGTGATGTCATTTCGGTCTGAAAAGCTGGCGAGGCAGAGTGTTGTCACGTCCTACTTTGCAGAGTGCTGTCATTTCGGTTTGAAAAGCTGGCGAGGCAGTGTTGTCACGTCCTACTTTGCGATCTTTGTCATTTGATCGAAAAAGTGGCGGCGAGTGTTGTCACGTCCTACTTTGCAGAGTGCGGTCATTTCGGCCTGAAAAGCTGGCGAGGCAGAGTGTTGTCACGTCCTACTTTGCAGAGTGCGATCATTTCGGTCTAAAAAGCTGGCGAGGCAGATTATGAAATTGTCTGCAACCGGACAGATTTAGGTCTCCAAAATTTGGAATGTAGTATTTTGAAATTAGGGTTTGATTAATTCGCACACAAAGTATTCATACCGGAATTAGACAGATGCATACTTCATTACAAAGGAATACAACAACGTCGCAAAGGCATGCATCATGTAGTGCAGGGATGCATAGATAAAGAGTAGATATTACAATCTACTTGGCAAGAACAAGAAATAATAGAAGCAAAACAACAAAACTAGCTATATTAACTAATTTCTGAAGCGATTTCTCAACACTTTCCATATTTTCATCCAGTCTTTTAAGAACAATATCTGTATTTTCCATCGGTTCATCCGATGGTCGAGGCACTTGACGAAATGCAGCCACACGATGGGTGTCCTCTTGCAAGGTCGCAATTTGCATTGCAATGTCTCGAACCTCTGGGCCTTCATCGACCCAGCCGAACCGACATGTTGTGTTCTGTAGAAAGAAGTACAACTGCAAGTGAAAAAAATATACTGTATAGAAATAAATTCATTGGGGATGATCAGGCAGAAGTTACCGTAAGATTTGAACACTTCATGAACACTTGGGATGGATTGGTTGGTGTTTGGGAGGTGAAGATATTCACCGGATCCATGCAACGAGGGCAAATCAAGTCTTCTTAGTAGTGTTTCTAATTGCTGCTTTCGATCGGAAGTTTGGCGAGGCCATAGACATCCACTGTATAGGCAAGCGATGGCAAACCAAGACTGCAAGAAAGGAGAAGAGGAAGTGAAGAGTGAGGGGAATCGTAGCCAAAACATCCATATATATAGCCTACGTGTAAATTGCAATTGGGTTGAACAAAATTCGCATCCGTGACGCAACGGGACAGAGGATGTATCGCGGGACAACATTGCGTTATGTCTTTACGGTTTAGTAAATTAAAATCGGGAGGTACAGTTGTCGTTTGTACCGAATATTTCAGAGAATATTTTGTGTACAAAAATAACAGTAACGTAATGCACATGGATATTACATAAATCAGAAAGGCAGAATGCACAATGACATTACATAACACGTTTTTCATGGCCATGACATTAGCTAGGGTGCATCGTCGTGTCGCCTGCCCGGACGGCGTAGTTGATATTCAGGGAAGGTGAATCTGTCAGGGAGTGGCGCCGCGTCGCAGCCGTAGTAGGGTCTTTGCTGGGGGCGAAGCTGCGGTGATCTCGGTGAAGTCGGCTCGAACTGAGCATCTCGTCTGGCCACTGGTGCTCTTCCTGTAGGGATGGGTACTGGGTGAGTTAGTCCTTGATTTTATGCACGGAGAAAATAGTTGTAACTACGTTCACGCGTACCTGAGTAGGTTGTTGTGCTGAGGAGGATCCTCCTGTCCAGTCTGAGCTGTAGTGCGGCACGGTGTTACCTCCAAACGTATCACCGAACCACGGGTCGCGCTCCCGCAATTGGAACTGAACGCCGTGCGTCAATGAGCCCAACCACTCGTCCCCGCGCTGTGGCGAGTTAGGGTCAGTGTCTGCAGTGGGAAACCGTCGCGCCGGCGAGGAAGTCGTGTGCTGCGCCTCCCTCTGTGATGATGATGGTTGCATCAGACTGCTGTCCCCTCGTACTTGCTGCTAGAAGAAAGGGTAATGTCAGATATGTCTGAAAATGAGTGCATGCAAAGGTATTGACGACAATAATCGGCGAGAGATGACATACACATGGCGAGGCGGGTCAGGGCCGACCGACCGTAGCTCCGACGACTCCCGGAGTGAGATGGTGTAAGGACCCCCGGGTTATTTCCGTAAGACCGAGGTTTACCTGGTCTTAAGGAAATAACTCTAGGCCTCAAGTGAATGAATTCCACCTTAACTCCATCCAAGTGAGGAGCCCGACCGAAACTAGAGCCCTGGTGATCATGCGCGTTGCTCCTCTGCAAGCACTACATGATTATCGGTTCTCCAAACGGTCAAAGCCAATGCTTAGACAAGTTAAAGTGGGATTCATAACAGCGAGTATGAGGTCGTGTTGGCTCCCAGGATCAGCGACCAACACGCTCATACTCTCATTCAACGTTGATCACATCCATAAAACATCGTACATTAACAATCCAAAAGACATACAACATAATAGTTAAGTCTACAACTATTACATAACGGCCGACCGACCAAATTCAAATAAGAGTGATAAATAACAGATGGGCTGGGCAACCAAAAAAAAAGAAAAATGGCAGTGGTGCTTCAGTTCTTGGGAAGGGAAGAAATGGCAGGGATAAAGCCTGAGGTGGATAGGGGTGTTCGGTGGGGATGGTAGTGGGTTGGAATAAGGAAAAGGGGTAGTAGGGGGGTGTGATTCGGCTAAGAAAATTCAGATGAACAGTATTATCAGAATTTGCAAAATGGCAGAGGGTGTTTGGGTAATCTTTAGACATAGTTGCTTAGCTCTAAAAATCACAAAATTTTTATGGGAGGCTCCTGATATCATGTAAATACTTGGGTAAATATTTCATCAATTTATCCAGAGTGTGGTGCTCTCTAAAATTCTTCAAATTTTCTGTTTGCTTGGAAGATGAATAGCAGTATAGTTTTTCCTCTCTCTTTCTTTTACATCGTCCAAACGACCTTGCATGCGTAAACTGATTATAGAAACAGCATGCCCTCGACACAACGATCGTAACGATATAAAATGCGTCGTGTGATTTTTGGTTTTTGGTTGTGATTGCGAAGAGAGAAGTTATAACAAATCAAATGGACACACATGTATTTTATCTGCTGGTTCTTCCTCTTTTTTGCGAATTCGCTCAAACTGCCATGCATGCGAAAACAAATTGTAGAATTGGGTTCCTCGTGCGATGACGATCCTGGTGGTATGACATGCATGACTTGGTTTTGAAGTTTTATCTGAGATTTGAAAGAGAGAAGCAACAGGAGTTAGCAGGTTCAGAAAATGGAAGATATGACCGGAGAAGAAGGGACACGCGGTCGTTCCGGCCGTGGTCGGTCGAACCTGGGAGGAGAGCGATACCCATGCATGTATCATGATTTTTGAAATGCATGTGAAAACGAGAAACAAAATAATTTGATTTAACTTTAAATGCAACCCTTTTAATTAATTCAATTTGATTTTTGATGCAACATTTTAATTAAACACTAGAAATTTTTTTAAACATAGTAAAAATTTGATAGATCGCTAAATTAAATATTAACATCCCGATTCTGAAAATCAGGATGTTCTGGATGGGCGTCACGGAGGGTGGTGCGAGGAGGTGCCGAGGGCGGAGGGGTGGAGGTGCCTCCGGTGTCGCGATCTTTGTGCGTGCGTCGTCGTGTGGCGACCATAAGTCATGGCTCTAATCTCAGCCCTCACGTCGTCGGTCATGGCTCGCACCGCGGCTAGGAGACGATCGAAGGTGTTGTTGTTCCCACGCTGTAGAATTTCAGCACCCTCGCGCTGTATACGATCCATGCGGTAGTCTTGCAAGAAAGCGGAGTAAGTCGGCGTGTTGCTGCCGAAATGCATGAAGAATGGTTTACCGCCTCGTCGTGGCGTGCCGCCCGGTGAGGTTCCGGGCCAGCTAGTACAATGTCCTCGTGCATGCCGACCCTTTGAATGACTGCGCGCTGGCCCGATAAGTCGCGCGTGGTGCGTGGAATGTACCACTGCAAGTACGCAACGTACGTTTGGATGGAGTAGACGCGTGCCTCGTGCACCACGTCCGTTGCAACCCTCTCGCTCCACAGCTCCGTCCACAGCTGCTGTGTCTGCCTCCAGTCGTCGCTCTTGCGCCCTTTCCTCGTTTGCCTGCAAGTGAATTTTAATGTCAGAAAATGTAAGGCAGGCATACAGGTAAAATGACATCCAAAAAATGACATACCGGTGGGCTTTTGCCGGTGGTGGCACCTGCTGGTACATGCCGAATTGTCTTATGACCCGCTGTGGATTGTAAGGCTCGACCATGTGCGAGAAGACCAGGTGGCAGGTCGTCATCCAGAGTGGATCGTCCTCAGTGCACTGCGTCGATAATCCGTAGGGGGCCATGTCTGCAAGGAACTGTCCTGTCCATGGGCACCAGATGATCTCGGTCTCGTGCAGAGTCTCGAAAAGGTTATGGACCTCTGCGTACGCACATCTCGGTCTCTCCCTGGCCCACCCTAGGGTACCACGTGTCCAATGTGTTCCCATTGTAGGCCCGTCGTGGGGGTGGTCACCGAGAGCGTTGCCATATTCTTTGGGCGATCAGCGGGTAAGGGTGCGGTCTTTGCGAAATATGGACGCCAAGCTGGAAAGTGCTCCCATGACCACAAGCATGGCGAGTGTAGCAAACCGCGGGGTGGCTCCGCCCGTAGTGTGTTGAGTGGCATCGCACAACCCTCGGTAAGTGGCGCAGAGCACCACGGAAGCCCAACTGTACTGTGGAATCTTGTCGGGCCAGGCGTTTGCCAGAGACTCTACCAGATGGATATAGCTGGGGTACACGCAGTCTCTCTGTGTCGTAGGGAACAAGATCCATCCGAACAGGAACATAAGGTACACGACGAGGTGTGTCCTGACTGCCTCCGCTGTCGCGTTCATGGGGCAGGTCATGAACTCCCGCAGCCAGGAATGTGGGACATCGGACACGTTTGCAGGAATCACGAGGCCGAATCTGTTGGCCAAACGCACCTTTACTGCCCTCGGAGGTGGCACTCTGGAAGGCCATGCACCGGCAGACCTGTAAGCATTGCTACATCCTCGAGTAATGGTCATCTCCCCACGGAAGTGGAATGTATGAGTCTCCGGTCTCCACCGGTTCTAGCGTAGAGGAGTGCAGCGTCAAGCCAGCAGCGTCGCGGGATGTCAACATGCGGGCAAGGGGGAGGCGGTGTCCGCGGCCATGGGGACGTCTGCTTCGTCAAGGGCCACCTCTCCACAGGCGCTCGGGACCGAGCTCAGGGCGCCGTCGGCGGACCACACCCGGCAACGGTGCCCTCCATTCCAGCGTGGGTCGAGCAGCTCGTATGCGTCGTCAACTAGAGCCTGCGCCATTTTCTACCGATAGGGAAAAACATGTTAGTACGCATGTAAAATATATTGTGTGGCACAGGAAAACAAGGCAAAATATACGGTAAAAAAAGGAAACAACCACATATGACCATAACGAGTTAACAAAAGTCCAAGATGACATAACATTCCGTCCGTAAATAAAGGGTAAATAAAGGCATATAATAACAGCAACACATCCCATCCAAGGCATTAAAATAAGCAAGCGACATCACAACTTAGTAATTATATCTTGCTCGCTCGATTGCCTTTGCTTGCGTAAGATGCATTTAAGCGTGGTGATGGAGTGCTCTCTTGTCTTACCTGATCTACAAGCGGGCCGCGAACCCGTTGCCCACGCTGGCTGTCGTCCATGTCGTTCCGGATGCGTCGTGACTGGCGTCTTCCACGGCCGAGGTGTTTCAGTGCGTCGTTGTGCACCCACTTCACCTGCCCCGGCCAGAGGTCTCTGTAGTGCATGTCTAGCCCGTACAAATGGAACTCGGCACCCCAAGTGGCATAGAGGTGGTGGATATCGTAGTACTCGGAGATGTAACGTTCCTAAGACTGCCGCCACGCCGCGTACACATGGGGGTATGGTTTGTGCAGAAGCCGCGGTTTGTTGCAGGTGCACGACGCTTCTTCACCATTCGTGCAGACCTGCTTACGGTCCCCTCTAGCGTGGCCCATCACGTACTTCTCCCTGAGCCGGATCTTGAACTTCTGCCTGACGCCATCCATGGTGCGAGTGGCGTGCGATCGCGCTTTGCTGATCTTTTTCTCCATGTAGGCATGCATTACTTCGGAGAATTGCTTACCATCCTCCAGATGCTTCTTGGCCATCATGGCTCTGTTAACGAAGTATCCGATGGTATGGTTCCAGCTCTCCTCCACGAACGCCGTGATCGGCAGGGAGCGGACACCCTTGAGGACACCGTTGTACACCTCCGACATGTTGGTTGTCATGATCTCGTACCTCGCACCATCAGTGTCGTGCAGCAGGGACCATTTCTGCAGGTCAGGTGCGTGCGAGTTAACCCACTGTGTGAACTCCCCAACTCTCGCAAACCCTCCAGCCGCTGCCCCTGCCTCGGCATTCTCCGAGTCCCTTACATGCTTCGTAGTCTCCTCATCGAGCTGTCTCCACACCGCTTCGAACTTTCTCCTTTGGTTCTGCATGCAGAGCTTCTTGAACATTTTCATGAGGTCCTTACTCCGAAACCTTGTGTGGAAGTTGGCCGCGAGATGCCTCATGCACCAACGGCTCCTTACATCGTTCCACTGGAATGGCGGCTGCGTCCCGCTTTGGATCGTGCTCAACGCGGACATCAAGCCAGCATTGCGGTTCGAGATGACATACACACCTGGTCGATCTTGGACCACCGTCTGCTTCACATTGCACAGGAACCACAACCAGCTATACGTGTTCTCGCTCTCAACAATTGCGAAGGCCACAGGGACTAACTGGTCATTCACATCGGCTGCAACGGCGGTGAGGATGGTACCCTTGTACTTCCCACATAGGAAGGTGCCATCCATCGTCAGCACGGGACGACAATGCTTGAAAGCTTCGATCGCCTGACGGAAGGCCCAGAAGATCCTATCAAGAACAAGAAAATTGGGCCCTTCCGTTGGATGCACCCGCTCAAGCTTGTTTATGTATGTCCCGGGATTACATTATGCGATTTGATGCAGCAATCTTGGTACTAGGTTGTAGGCCTCTTCGAATGTGCCGAACATTCGCTCGACGACCTTGCGTTTCGCCTGCCATGCCGTGTTGTAGCTGACCGGGAATCCCACAATATTAGCAACCTCTACCAGGAGGAGGTTTGGCGAAATGGACACATCTGTAGTGACGAGGTGGCTTATCAGGCTGGCAACATACGAGGAGATCATGTTGCGGTGCCTGTGAAGCAGCTCAGCTAACTCGCATGTGTGGTCCTTGACAGCCGATTATCAAAACCCATGCCGCCACCATGAACCGCTGCGCACGGACCTTGCCAGCGCAGGATTCATCAACACACCTGACGATGTAGGTGTCGGGGTTGGACCTCTGCACCCGATACATCCGACCGATGTTAACGACGTATTTAGCAATAGCATGCTGGGCGGCGCTCTTGTCAGGGAAGCACTGCCCTAGGAGCAGGGTGTCATCATTGAACCCCCACTCAGCCCCCTCCCGATGTGGCAGAACCAGCGATGTCGTTGCAACGTCGTCCAATCGTGAGGGGACGTAAGCAATGTCAGTGGTAACAAACCCACCAACTGCATCTCCTCCAGTACCAGCTTCTCCGTCTTCGTCGCCTTCCGAACTAGTTGTTTCCACATCCTCCACGCTTTCCACCTCGTCCCCCTGGTGGGCCAGGTACTCGTGACAATCAATACGGGCTGCCCACCATCTCTCCGCACCTTCGTTGGGCTCAAAATTGACGGCACGCCTCCTCAGGTCTCCATCGCCCACGTCTTTGCCAGCGTCTCCTCCAACACGGAGACCAACGCGAGCTCCTCCCACCGCCAGCTTCACCGAAACCACCCACGCGGATGTCCTCGTACTCTCCACGAGCGAGCGTAGACCATCGGTAGAGCATATATCATGCAATGAGGTTACAAACAACCCCCATGTAATTCGCCCATGAAGCGTCACATGTGACCTTCATAAGTTGCAAACGGTCTCGCCTGCACCACCCGCAACCGAGGGATACACCGCTTCGATGCATAGCTTCTTCCTTCCAATGGCGCGATCAAACACGGAACGCACGCACCGCCTTAGCTCCGAGAGGCCCATGTCCGGTAGAGACAGCGCTCGGATCACGGTGCGGTCGCAACTTGACAGGTCCGCACTGTACGGTCTGTCACGTACTAGACCGTCCCCGTGGAACACGAACAGATCTTGAATATCCGCTATGAAGTACCTAACACAAGAGCAACTTCCTGACACTTCTGTACTTCTGAACACAAAAATTACATGGTTGCAGGTTCAGTCGAATTTGTGTTCAAATATTTCACGAAAAAATTGCACAATACTACTGGACCCAAAAATTATGTGGTTTACATGAGCAATTGGAATAAAATTTTGAGATCAACGTAAATTTATTCATTCTAAATGGAGTTCATATGATTTTTCCATGAAAGGTTGAAGTTAATTTCATTTCTACTATAAAAAAATTCAAAATTTTCTGGGGTACTACAAAGTGTCATACCAATTCCAAGTTAAAGTAAAAAAAACAACAAAATTGATATCACTAAATTTGGAGTTCACCTAAAATATTTATGAATTTTTTTAACTAACTCGAATTTACAGTACTAAAATAAATCACTTCAGATTTTACCAAAGCATTTTTAAGTTTCCATATCTGAGTTAGACCTAGCCTATAGCAATGATATGCGGGGTCTACTACATAGAATTCTTTGTCATTTAATTTCCGAAATAAAACTTGCTGACAGGTGGGGCCCGTTTGTCATTGGCGCCGTCTACTGCGTAGTGCATGGACCGAAGGTCAATATGCCCGGTTAAGAGTACATAGACAACGTGCTCCGTGGGTCCCGACCGTCGGCGACTCTATTTCAATTCTACTTCTACTTCGCCGAATGACCTCTGAATATTTTGATATTTTATGATGAGGTCCGTGACAGTACGGAATTTTTTTAACGACATAAAATTGACAACACTAACAACAATAAGTCTGCTAAGTCAACTAATTACGGCCTAATCGTAATGCTAACTACTGAGTCTTCTAATTACTTGCTAATCACACCGTCTTTTAATTTTGCGTCCGAACACTAAGTCAAAATACACCCACTGCAGAATTATAACTACTCAGTTGCTATAATTTATCTTATTACATCATAATCACATTGCTAAAACTTACTACAACTACAATTTGGATCACGAATGCCACATACCTTTTATCGGCCTCGCTTCTCCTCCTCTTCGAACTGTTTGCTTCTCTCGCTCGCTAGCACTAACCTTCTCTCGCGCTCACTAGCTCGCAGACGGCCTTCAAATGAGCTGCGCCCTTCGCCCTTCGCCCTTCGCCCTTCACACCTTCTTATGCACGACGACAAGCGGGCTCGGGCGCGCTTCTTTGCTTTCGCGGGCCACAGCCGGGGCTTAGGCGCGCCGCCGACATTTCCAACAGCGGCTTCGGTGGCGCTGGCAGCAGAACAAACTCGCTACCATCGGGGATGGCGGCGAGTTGCTACCATATAGCCGAGGGCGCCGCGCGCCCGGCCTCGGTGCGTGGCGTGGGCAACACCTGCTGCCGTCCCCGACCGCAGCAGGTGTGTACGGGGGGCTAGAATAGGAATTTCGCAGCTAGGGGGGCTAGAACGGGAATTTCTGTGCGGCATACGACCAAAACAGTCCAAAATTCATGATGTTTTGCCCACGAAGCCAGTCATCATCACGGTGTGACCCATGCAAATCGTCAACATGCATGCAGACTAGAGACGAAGGAGAAAGCAAAGCTAAAATAGTTTTTGAAAACCGGCATTATGGTGGTTTTGAAAAGCACGTAAAATTTTTAGCTTTTGAACAAACAGATTTCTTTGGAGTCATAACAATAAAAATCTTACTTTACCATAAAAAAATAGGGCTAGTTTGTGCGCGGTTGCTGCACTGCAGTTGCAGAGCTATAAAAATTTCAATGAAGGTGCACACTTCGTGAAGTCTTGTACAATAATCCTCACCAAGATCCAAAGAGGCAAACAATTTGGCCCTAATACCTATATACTATCTCAGGTTTTTGAATTTTTTGGATGTGCCAATGCATAGTTATTTATAGCCCCACCCCTGTTTCGCTGAACCGTGAAATCTAGTTAGTTACCTAAATTCAAATCATTTCTTTCCCTCTCTCTCCCTCGGGCCACATCCCGCCACTGGCCCAGCATCAACCCTCTCCCGTGGCCCATCCCCGCGTGCATCCGACCCAGCGCGCCCCCGCCTCCCTCCTCGTTTCCCTTGCGGCCTAGCCCTCGCCGACGCTCGCCACTTCCACCTTGCCTCCCTTCGCTCACGGCCTAGCCGAGCTAAGGCCCAGCCGCATGCACCTCGTCTGCCAGCTCGCCCACTCTCTTTCTCATGTGTGCTCACTGACGAGTGGGCCCTGGCCCCACATGTCAGTCTGCACGGGAGAAGAACTGTGCTTCTTTCTTCACATGCTAGCTCGTCGTCGCTCTCCTGCCTGTTGAGTCGTACGCACATGCCATGCGAGCCAAAGCTGTGTCAGACCTTGTGCCTCGAGTCGCTCGCCCTATCTCGTACCGCCACGGCCTTGTCACCCCACAAGCACGTCCAGCTCATTCGTGTGTCGGTTGCAAGATATCGCATCCGATCCCCTGTGTCGTCGCACTTGTGTCGCCACCGAGCGCATCATCTTGCTCACCAACATCTCCTCTGTGTTTTCCCCCAAGTTCTCCCCTCCTCTCTACCTCAGGTGAAAAATAAAGCAAGCCGCGCCGGTCGTCTTCCCCAATTCCAGCCACTGGCTTCGTCCGTTGATTTCTACCATTGCGGTAAGCCGTGACCTTTGTTGCGTCACACATCTTGGTTTCCTTGACCTCCTCTCTCTAATTCTCATGTTCTTCATCCTTGTCGTGTCCTAGAGCCGTCGGAACGTCTTTATCCTTGTCGTCCGCTCGGAGCATGCCAACCTGCCTTGCTATACTCGATCTCCTTCGTCACTCGGCTTCGAGGTAATCCCTTCCATTCTAGTATGCTCCTTCATCTCGCAAAGTTGGTAGGCTAGTCAATGAACTATCTAGTTCACCAAATTGTAGCTGTGCCATAGCACCTTGCCGTGTCACCGCAAGCTACTGTGGAGAGCTCATTGAGTCGCTTCTCCTGGAGCACCGAGAGCACCATTAGATTCGCTTTAGCATATAGATCGTAGTTTAAGCTTCAATTTCCTTGTTTAAGTCGTGTTGGGTAGTTGCCCAAGTTCACAGTAGTGCCACCGCTGTCCGCACCGTTGCGCCACTGCCATAGTGTGTCTCTCATCATACTATTGCCGCCACTTGGACCACCGTGGTACCCCGTATTCCATTTTGCTTGTTGCGGGTGGTTGTCGAAGCTACCTCTGCTCATGTCGAGCTCGCCCAGAGCCCGGCCGTGGCTGCTATGGTCACTCCTTGTTCTGGAAGGACAACGACATAGAGACACTGACGTATTGGCCCAAGGTGATTAGGTTAACTATAGTTAATAGTAAATGTCTATATGACATGTGTGCCCTTGATAATTAGGAAATATAATTAAGCCGTAGGTCAATGTACGTGTGTATGACATGCATGCCCCACCACGTAAATCCCGTTGTATATACCTAGTACGTAGACCAAGTTGCTGACATGTGAGCCCCCTAGTTCTGTGAACCGTCAGGTGGATTGAGTCCTTATGGGACACTGCCCCACCTGTCGGTCTCTCAGGTCTTCCCGAATAAAAATAATTAGAAAAGAAATAGAAAACCCAGCCAAATCCACCTGTCTACATAGATGCTCTTCTGTAAGAAAAATAATCAGTAAATAAAATAAAAATCCGAATGGACCCCACCTACCAATCACATATGATTCTCTTAAGAAATTTAATTGAAAAAGAAAAATAAAATCCGATCAGACCCACCTGTCAGGTATTTCAATTTTTTTGGAATTTCTCCTCAAGACAAACTTTGGAGAGGTCAATCTCCGTCATTTTAAATCCAAATGATTTGATTTTTATTTATAAATTCAAAACCTTTCTATTAGTGTAAAAATCATAATCTTTGGAGTTTACTTGAAGTTTATTTGAATTTGATTGAGTTCATGTGTATTTATTCGAAGTCATCATGTATGCTTAAATAGACCGCAACATCAACGAAAACTTTACCAGTGCTTCAAGGCAAGATCAAGATTAAGTAATACCCACACTTAAGCAAGGCAAGTCCTTACAATTGATCATGTTGAACATACTTTTCAAATGCATGTCACTTTGCTTTAAAGTATTGCTTGCTTGCTTATTATTATTTATGAGATACTATGTTAAACATTGATACCTAGCTATTCCACATATTGTTATTACTATTCCCTTCCCTTGATTGTTGATAATCCTTTTACCTTGTCACCCTAGAATAATTATTAAATTGATAAATTGTCGATGGTTAATCAATAATGACTATTTGTTGTGCTTAGACACTGCTTAGCGGTTAAATTGAATATGACACAAACATAACCATAACAATACTTGGGATATAATTTGAATCGTAGTGCGGTAACGTGGGTTACCACTGGAAATAGGAAAATGTTATAAAATGGTGGAGACATGGGTGAGTAGATAGTATGAGTTCGGTGCAGAAGCATGAACGAGAGTTGGGTTTGTGGATTGTCTTGCCTGAGTCGATTAAGGACCAAACCATATACCAAGTTTCTAAACTAATAAACTATGTAATTACAAGTTTAGTATGGGATAGACCTGACTAATTACTTTGCTCAATTTTTGGCATAAACTTCGTGTATAGTAGTAGGTGGATCTCTATACGATTTTTATCTTGAAGAATTTCTAAATTCGAATTTTATCAACGAGAAAATCAGCAGACTCCCTAACAATGGCGGCCCTCATTGAAAATGCATCCCGTAACTGAGCATTCTGGTGGTGCCCTATAACAGTCACTGTCCCAGTGTTGAATTGTTCCCCGCCTCAACGGATTAAGTGTTAGGACTAGGTATTCAAAAAGCCTTGTTATGATCGTCTCCATCGCACACCCAAGGAAGCGTGTCATGGCCGACATTATGAGTTTATCATATCTCGTGGGTAAAATTGTATAACCTCTATAGAGTGTATAATTTATTTGAATAAAATGTGGAATGCGAATAAGTTAACGTAAAAATGGTTGTAGTGATGATCTAGAGATTGGTGAATGGAACATCTTGTGTAGTAGTTGGTGGATCGAACCTTGATTTACGATGAAACTTGCTTATAATCAACACATTGGTTTGAAGTTAAAATGGCTAGGTCATAGGCTTGGATAAAAATTATAGTATTTGAGCAAAATCTGCTTTGTGCTAAAATAACTATAAGACCCTCCTTTGGAAAGCCTTGCATCTATATAATTGCTAAAATCTCATTGTTGCTCAAATATATGGATTCATACTACGAGATTGAAGACCTGATGTATGGATACTTCTATGTGTCCAGCTTTGGAACTGAAGATGACAACGATAACTCGGTCATAGCCCCTGTCGATTGCATGTGGCAGATCATGGAGGCCCCTTTTGGTTCATTTATCTTCCGCTGCTATTCACTCTTTGAACCCGATGGCCTATCGGCCCGTTACGTAAAAATTTGATCTTAAGCCTTATTTCCAACTGTTGATGTAATATTAAGTACTCTTTAGCTTCAACACATGTATGGATGTGATATTCACCGATATTGTACTGTGTGAGCTAGCTAACGATTATGAGACTAGCTCGGTATATTTGGATGCAAATTTTGGTTTGACACATAGTCACAAATCCCGACCTTGGACACATGCATGCTGTATTTTTTTGTTATATATGTACCGTCACAATATGTCAAGAAAAAAAAAACATGCCACTAGTTCTAATCTATATCTTCAAAACCGCAAGATATGGTATTCGAGTCAACGCTGTGGCACATCACAGGTACGTAGATGGCTTCGGTGCTTCCTTGTCTGTCATGGCTTCTCATCTCTCTAGCAGCGGATCTACTATTATGGCAAGCTTTAGAGTCTGCTAGAGCTACCGCCGGTCCGAAAGCCCCTACCCCACCCCCTCTTGGCCGCCTTCATCCTTGGTAGCGACCGTCGTCGGAGAAGACACTGGTGGATGCTACGCCGCCGCACCTTGCGATCCACCCCAAGAAGACACACTGCTAGCCTGCTAGGTGCTTGGGCTGACTTTAAGTTGCTGTGCCTGGCCCAGTTTACATCTCCCGTGAGGCGTGAGGCCAAGTGCCCAACCCACCTGTTGGGGCCAAATTTCCAATCGGGTATGTGACCATGTTGGCTCCTAAGATCATCGATCAACACCTCCATACCTTTAACAACATCAATTACTAGGCATACAAGGCATACATTGACGTTACATAGTGACATACAATATAATAGTCGAAGTCTACAACTATTATAATAGGGCCGACCGACCAAATTCAAATAAGAACATTAAATAGCAGCGGAAGTAAGCAAAATAACAAAATATCCAATAATGGTGTGCCCCATAACCCATGACAACCAACTGGGAGTTAGATAAAAGCACTACTCGTTGGGGCCAAATTTCCAATCGGGGGAGCCCGGAGGTCGGCATCGGGCGATATGTGAGTGTTGCACATCCTAACCCTAGGCGGCGGTGCGGCTGTTGGGGGCTTTGGGCAGTCAGCGTGGCGGTCATTGGAGTTTCGGGGTGATCGGCGGTGGGCTCGGTGTGACCCACGCGACCAGGCTCAGGTGTGCGGCAGTGGCGAACCCTACAGTGCCGCCCGCTCCGTCGCTCGCCTTGCCCATGCCGGCACTAGGGAGCAGGAAGTCCATGCCGTGGAGTATGTTTATTGAAACGCACCAAATTCATGCTGCACATTATACAACTTGACCTCTTCATTTTCTTTGCTAATGGGAATTTTTCATTAATTAAGCGAGGTAATGTGACTGTGAATTCATGGTCAAGCTCTGTTCTGCGGTTCTGCCAAGAAGTAAAAAATGTTGGATCATGGCTTTGACAATCGTTTCTAGCTCTCCTTGTTCTTGGGGTAATATGGTGTTTGTTCCCCCGACATATAAAATGGCATGGACATGAGTATTCATTACCTGTCTTACAATGACACAAATCAAATACACACACATGATGTTTGATGTAAGAAAGTGCAACATTAGAGTGTGTGGGGGGCGGTGCAAAGTGAAACTAATGTAAAATTAAACTTTGTGCAAAGTAAAACTCCATACACAATGCTTCGTACAAACTGCAATTGACTCTTGATCTAATCTAGATAATTAAGATTGAAGTGCACATGTTCACACAAGACAAATGTCTCGATCTAGTAGCCATAGATAATTAAAATTGAAGTGCACATGTTCACACAAGACAAATATCTCGATCTAGTAGCCATAGATAATTAAGATTGAAGTGCACATGTTCACACAAGACAAATGTCTCGATCTAGTAGCTAAAGAACGAGAAATTCAGAAATACGTTTGCAATTATATGTTTATAACAAAGCATAAGCCTTTTATAATTAATGTATGGTTTGTTTGATAGCTATAATTTCAATAACAACCAAGCTATAGTTTTCAGTAGTGAATAATATCCTAATGATGAAAATTTTGCTTTTTCCCTGTGACCGGGTGATCCCTTTTTAGAGGTAAACAGTATATATATGGAATGACTGTAGTACCCAACATGTAACCAAGGTTTATGACAGAACCAACAGAAAAAAAAACACAATTAATGGTGTTTAGTACATAGTGACAAAGATCCTAAATATGGAAAGCTTCCTTATTACACTTGATTAATTATCATACTCTTGAAATTCATATGAAGATGCATTATTGTTGCCACATCATGCAATGATATTCAATCCCATGCATGATACACTGTAGCACAAAGAGGCATGTCTTTTTTTCTAGTGTCACTCCATACTTTTCTGTCATATCAATTCCATTTCTTTCCACCTCAATTGGGAGCCTCCATTTGAACTTAGTTATTGTGTAACCCATTATTTTTTATCGTCGTCCAATGTTTAGAAAACCGGTTGAAAATCGGTTCTATAGTTCCTACCGGAGCCCTGGTAAAAGTTACTACTGACCAAAAAATATATATATGAAAACACTGTATTTTATCAAATATAAATGAAATCCATAACCATCTGAATGGACATGGGTGCATGTGCCTAGTGGAAACGCTCCTAGCCTTTGAGAAGGAAGGTTGTGAGAAGGAAACGGTCGTAAACTTGGAACTCCACTATTTTTTATATTTTTAGTTTTTAACTTCAAAAGAATCAAATTTTGATTTTCAATTTTCTGCCGAAATTGGTTTCGTCGATATTGCTATAATTTCAATAAAAACCAAGCTATAGTTTACTGTAGTGAATACTATGATAATGATGAAAGTTTTGCTTTTCCCCGTGACCAGGTGATCCCTTTTTAGAGGTAAGCAGTGTGTGTGTGTGTGTCTATATATATATATATATATATATATATATATATGGAATGATATAGTAGTACATGTAACCAAGGTTTATGACAGAAACAACAGAAAACAAATCCAATTGATGGTGTTTTAGTACATAGTGACAAAGATTCTAAATATGGAAAGCTTCACTTATTACACTTGATTAATTAACATACTCTTGATATTCATATGAAGATGCCTTATTGTTGCATATATATATATATATATATATGGAATGATATAGTAGTACATGTAACCAAGGTTTATGACAGAACCAACAGAAAACAAACGCAATTGGTGTTTTAGTACATAGTGACAAAGATCCTAAATATGGAAAGCTTCACTTATTACACTTGATTAATTAACATACTCTTGATATTCATATGAAGATGCCTTATCGTTGCCACTTCATTGATATTCAATCACATGCATGATACATTGCATATACGAGAAGAACATGTCACTCACTGATGGACTGACTTGTTGACTCAAACTGGTGTCGCTGTAGCACAGAGAGGCACGGCTTTTTTTAGTGTCACTCCAAACTTTTCTGTCATATCAATTCCATTTCTTTCCACCTCAATTGGGAGCCTCCATTTGAACTTATTTAATAATGACGCAAGAACCAAGTGCACCATCCTAATAGCTAATGGCATTCCTGGGCAGATCCGACGTCCTGCACCAAATGGGATGAGCTCAAAATCTCCACCTCTTAAGTCAACTGTCCTTTCCACAAATCTCTCTGGCATAAACTTCTCGGGTTCAGGCCATATGTCTTCGTCTCGGCCCATTGCCCATACGTTTACAAGCACACGTGCACCCTTGGGTACTGTGTAACCCATTATTCTTATGGTCGCCTCAGCTTGGCGTGGTAACAACAATGGAACAGGAGGATGCAGTCTAAATGTTTCTTTAGCCATTGATGATGGGTTTTGAAGCAGTTCAGCCATTGCCCATTCTACTGTGCTAGAGCTTGTGTCACTTCCGGCAGCAAACAAATCCTGTAATACAAATTTTTTGTGAAATTAATATCCCCATAAATATTTATTAATTCAGATATGCTAAACAGGGAGCATACAGTTCTATGATTTTCTTCCTAAAAAAGTATACATATATAATTTTTTCATGTAACAAATCTAACCACTCCATGTCATGTTGGTATATTTGATGTAAGCGAGGAAAGTAACACTATCTTTGATGGTTGAAATCAGAGTACATGAGTTATACATATATAGACTACATTTATCATGTGAACGCGTACAACTATCATGTGAACGTGTCATCCCTCAGAAGAAAAGGTGTCATGCATGTAGGAAGCCGAAACACCATCCTCTCTAACATGCCCCCACAGTCGGAACGTCGCCAAAGTGGACATTCAAACTAGACCTAAATCTGGTGAAGACGGAAGTCTCGCGGACGACGGTCCGGCGATGATGATCTGGCGTGATAACGACGGTAGACGGGGTGCTCGGAAGGCCGTGGAGGGAGGGCCATGTCGACGAGCGCACCGCATAACATCACGACGTCATCAGAAGAGAGGACGCACCGGAGAGGTTGAAGCTGAGGTGGTGAAGTCCGGAGCCGAGAAACGTCGACAGGTCGGCAGGGCGGCGTAAACCGATCTATGATCGGAAAATAATATAGAGAAAACACGATTTGAAGATGACCGGGGAAAACTCTAATTGGTAGCCGATCGGATGATCGGTGACACGACTTAAACTATGAGTTGCGCAGTCCCCGGGAGAGATCATCTCCTAGGGGCGGCGTGGCGGCTCAGAAGCAGCACTGCTCTGATACCATGTAAGCGAGGAAAATAACGTTATCTTTGATTGTTGAAATCAGATTACATGAGTTACATATATATAGACCACAGCTATCATGTGAACACGTACAACTATCATGTGAACGTGTGATCCTTCGGAAGAGAAGACGTTATATGTGTAGAAAACCGAGACACCAACCTGTCTAACATTTGAGCTTGAAACCCTTTACTTTAGTAATTACTTGCGTCCTTTTTTACGTGTTATATTGTGCGGGTAACGCGGGTTGCGTAGTGGTGCTGGTTTATCCAGCGCTGGGTAAAACTTTTCCTATTTGCACCTAGAAGCTTTAATTTACACCATAGGATAATACATTTTATAACTGATTCAAACCATACCAAGCAATCTTTCTATATATATGGACTAGAAACATATGTAATAATGCAATTGCTCAGTCAACTCTAGTAGTATAATCGAATTAAACCATGCATACCAAGCAATCTCTTTACATATGTAGACTAGAAATTGATGGAACAGTATTCTCAGGCTATATAGATAGACTGGAAATACGTAATCGTGTAATTGCGCTGTCAAGTCTTATCAGTTGATTTGTTGCAAAAACAAGAGTCTATTAGTTGTTGATGTTTGGTGAAAGGACCCAAGCTGCCCAATCCGAACCTCGTCCAATAATAATTCAGAAAATAAAACGGTTTATGTTGCTTTAGATCGTTTATTTTTCTAAACAAAAAATCATTTATTTTTTAATACCCCAGATCCGATTATGTCACGAAATTTCATGAGAGCAGCCTAAAAATAATGTCGTAGTTGACCCCAGCTGGCCATTCTGAACCTCGTCCAAGAACATTGTCATGAGACTTTTTTTTTGTGTAAACAAAGACATATTTATTTTGTAATACCCAAGATCCGATTATGTCACTAAAGATAGCCCTATACTGTTTATGGATTACGACAACAAGCAATAGTGTCATTGAAAAAATAATCAGGGATTTTTTTATCGGCCGATTATCGGTAATTTCGGTTCCGCCGCCCCCCCCCCCTCGAAATTCAAATCGGTTCCGAAATTTGAGATTTGAATAAATTTTGTTCAAAAAAATCAAATTTAATTCAATTTGTTTTTGAAATTTCCGATTATCGGTAATTTCGGTCGTATCGGACGTGCCCGGTAAGAAAAAATTCCGATACGAAAATCCCTGTCGGCCGAAAATTTCCAATTATCGGTAATTTCGGCCGTATCGTACGTACCCGGTAAAAAAAAATTCCGATACGAAAATCCCTGTCCGTGAGTGACGTGCTATTGGCAGTTTGGCACTGACCCTGAACACCTTCGAATTAACTCACTGCACGAAACAGCTTCGAATTGAAACCACACTTTATCCTTACCGTGAACAGCGATCGGAGCGTGTCTCTGTCCAGCCCCGCCGTGTCATCGTCCCGCGCGGCAAGCCCGAGCAGCACGTCGAGGAAGTCGTTCTTCCTGGGCTCGCCGTCGTCGCGGGCGCGCAGCCTCCCGTCCACCTCCAGGTCGAACAGCCGGTGCAGCCGCGCGAACAGCCGTGCCAACCGCCGGCGCCAGCCCTGCAGGTCAGCCGCCGCGAAAGCCGGGAAGAAGTCCGACACGTTCGGGCTCCCCGCGGCCTCCATGATCTCTGTCACCACTTCTTGGAACTCTTTCGACCCGCCATGGTCGTCGAGATCTGTCAGGTCGCGCGAGAACATGGTGCACGAGAGAAGGTTGAGGCTGCTCGTGAACGCCACGCGG
Source organism: Hsuehochloa calcarea (assembly GCA_036346395.1). Taxonomy (NCBI): domain Eukaryota; kingdom Viridiplantae; phylum Streptophyta; class Magnoliopsida; order Poales; family Poaceae; genus Hsuehochloa; species Hsuehochloa calcarea. Next base: position 24,793,776 of record CM070611.1, on the reverse strand, counting down.
CCGAGGTCGACCGCCGCGCCCTCGCCTGCCAGCCGCCCGACGTGGTCCACGAGCTCCTGCACCTTCTCGCGCCTAAGGTGCTCGAGCGCGTCGAGCCGGTGCGGCGCGAACAGCTCCGTGGCCATGATCTTGCGCAGGGCGCGCCACCGCGGCGCGAGGGGCAGCCACGCGACGGACCTCGCGGCGTGCTCACCGACGGAGTCGGGCACAGACCGGGTGGCAAAGACCATGTCGTGCTTCTGCAGGAACTCGCGGGCGACGTCCGGGGAGGAGACGACCACGGTAGTGACCGCGCCCAGGCGGAGGGACATGAACGGGCCATGCGTCTTGGCTAGGCGAGCAAGCGAGCGGTGTGGCTGGCCGCCGAGGAGGTGCAGGCTGCCAATGAGTGGCAGCGGGCGGGGGCCCGGCGGTAGGCGGCGTCGCACGTGGGCCAGGAGGTCGAGGAGGTAGACGGAGAGGAGGGAGATGAGAAGCCATGGCAGCCAAGGAAGCAGCCAAGCCATCTACGTGCCTGTGATGTGTACGTGTGATTAACAAATCTTGCTAGTGTGTGGACTGTGGAGAGGCAGGGGGCATGTTACATACCCACTTGGATGAACACGAACGAACACAACTCAATAGTTTTAGTACCCAAATCCATCACCAGCTTCAAGTACTTGGAGATACAAATAGGGAGAATTGGAAGTAGAAACTACCAATTAGACTGGGAATCGGAGACTGGGAATACAGAAATCAAGACTGAGAATAGAAGAACCGAGAGTGGGAAGAAGGGCGAGAGTTTGGGGAACGGGAGGAGGAAGAAGCAGTCAGTAGTTGGTTCACTTCTTCCATGTACTTTATATTCTGATACAAGCATGTGCATTGTAGTCTCTAGCCCCCGCAATTAAAATTGGACTAGTTCCTACGAGCATAATGATATCTTTGTGTAATCCGTCTGCCTCTTGTAACGTGATGGAGCGAATTTTTTCCATTTGTATATTTCAAGAAACTTAAACGAGCTCGTTCTTGGCCCCCAGCGGCCCGGGGAAAACCGGTTGGGAACCGGATGGTTTCTGAAATTTACCGATGCACGTGCGTTGATAGGGATACCAGATCATATTACCCAGTACGAGAAGCTGTTGCCTTGGGCTTGACTTGTGACACGGCCATGGCTCCACCACGAAGCCCCATCGCGAGTTGCCTTGTGCCTCCGCCGTCAGGCTTTGTCTTACAGCGCCTTTGGCTCTGCCACTGTGGTTTGCAATTATTATTTTCGTACCGCGTTAGCTAGATCTTCAACTGAGGATCTTTTGGCTTCGATACTATATAGTAAATTTCAGACATGAATCAGTTCAACGAAAGGCATAAGCTAACGAGGAAATCAAACCGCATGTGGCGAATTACGTTTGTACAACCACACGGCCTTACGGGAGACCCTACCACAATAAGTTGTTGTATTATAGCAAATCAATCCGTAGGTTGCAAATTGTAGGACATAATTGGGATAATGCCGGCATGGTGGAGGATCCCCATGTTCGTAGAGACTTTACGAGGAACGCAAAGTTTACCAACACACGTATGAGTTTTTAGGATTTTGAAAAGCTCTCCATATCCTAAGAAGGTACCATAGCTTATTCCTTGTAGCATGGTTCTAAAAGTTGGCAAATGTGAGTTGCAACTTGTTGAGAATCTCGCCTTCAACCCTTGTTTGCGTATTGCAAGAATTGGCAAATGTGTTTTGCAAATTGAGTTGAAGCAATTGCTAAATCAGTTTTTGTTTCCTAGACCGGACTGACCGCCATGTGTTGGCGGTCAGTGAAGTCCCGGTCGGGTCATGTGATCGATTTTTCCAGAAGATGCATTTTTCTAGATTTGTTGCTTCATCTATGGAGCGGTCTGACCGTAGTTGTAAGATCAGACTGACCGGACCTCCGGTCTTGGACGATCGACTTTTCGTAAGGTGTGTTTTTCTGGATTTGTTGATTTTCGTTGGAGCGGTCTGACCGGTACATGTGGATCGGTTTGACCGACTGGTTTGGTCTGACCGACCATTGGTTGGTGGTCAAATCGGATGTGTCCAATGGCTAGTTTTATAGCCGTTGGAGGAAGCGAGGTCTGACCGGCCATATGCCTGCGGTTTGGCCTGGCCTTTCTTTGCTTTTCATGAATCTCTCCCTAATAGCTAGTTTTTGTGTGTGGGCTATAAATACCCACTTTGACCGGCCTTGGGTGACACTACTACAAAACATGCTATACTAGACACCCCATCACAGACGGTTCCAACCACGAGCCGTGCGTGATACTCTGAATCACGAGGCGGTTCTGGTTGGAACCGCTCGTGATAAGAGTTATCATAGACGGTTTTCAACCGTGCATGATAACTTACATTATCACAGACATAAAATTTCAGACGATTCAAAAACCGTCTGTGATGACTGTTACGAACCGTCTGTGATGAGCTTTTCTGTAGTAGTGTGAGGTAGCTGGTTGCTGTTGCCATTACCCATTCCCTTGAGCAAAGAGCAAGTCCTCTCATCTCTTATGTGAATGTGTTGCACTTAGTGAGCTTGGAGAGTAAACTCTAAGTGCATGTGTTGCCTTAGGTAGTGGATTGTGTATCCACTGAGCTTAGACACTTGATTAGTTCAAGTGAGAGTTGAGACTTGTTACTCTTAGTGTTTGCCGACACCTATACGGCATGGAGGCGTTGTTGACCGGTGATCTTCTCAAGAAGCTTGTGAGAAGGTCCGGCGTGGTTGTGAGTGGTTTGATGCTCACCATCTCCGGAGTGGAGAAAGAGCAACCCCGAGTGGATCGAGGTGTTGGTTCGTGTTGTGAGAACCAGACCAAATGGTTGGACTTAACTCGGAGGTGTTGGCTCAATTTAGGAGCCGGTCCAATGCGGTTGGGCTTACCTCAACATGGATTAGGGGAGACCAGCAAGTCTCCTAACACCACAGTAAAACATCATCGTGTCTATTGTGGGTTGTTCATCTTTGTGTAATTTACATTACTTGCATTAATTGCTCATATATCGGTGTATGCTTACTAGTCTTCATTTGTTGTATATTGTTGGTGTACTTAGTAAAGACTAGTTGATTTAGGTTTTAATTGTGCAAAACCAAATTGTTATTAGCTTCCGCATTATAAATTGATTTTAGCCAAAGAAGTTTTTAAACCGCATATTCACCACCTCTCTAGTCGACCTCCTCGATCTTACAGATGCTCAGCGCGGGAATTTTTGGACGCGTGCGTGGGAGGCGAAATGTTTTGGCCCATTAGGAATCGTCTGTGCTACATATATCAGAGATAGTTATTCCACTAAACTGCCTGTGATAGTTTACTATTCTATTTTCGGCTAGCATCTGGAAATGCTAGCCATGCCCTCTGAAAACAAGAATGCATATACAATCACAGATGGAATAATTTTTTAATTAGTGTATCAATTACAATGGAATAATTTTTTAATTATATGCCGAGTTTCTTAATTATAATAGAATAATTTTCCAAGTAGGTGTTCACCGTGTGGGATCATTCTAGTTGGCTATTTCATTTTTAAAAAAATAGCCCTTCACAATGATCGAAGCGCATATAGCTAGCTTCCTCACTGGGTTCTTATTCGAGCCTGATGCCATCTCCGAAAGGTGGCAACTTGTCAAATTGATTGTACTCTACCTCATCCATGACATTCTCAACTCCAACAATCCTTTTTCTTCATGAAGAATTACGTGATGGTTCTTATTTGTCGGGTCTTTTACATAAAAAACTTGAAAAACTTACTTAGCGAGTACAAATCATTCGTCCTTGTATCCGACACATTCGAGGTCCATAGTAGTGATGTTGTACTTGCCAACCTTCACACCCTGTGGAAGTTTGATCCAATTACACCGAAACAGGGGGATCTTGAAAAGTATGTAGTCAAGCTCCCAAATCTCCTCTTTGAATCCATAGTAGGAGCTCAACCCAGAGGTATTGAATTACTCGTGAAACACATCTATGCGGACATCACTGTTTTGGACTGTGCTATTCCTATCCTGAGCTTTCATATAAAATGTATACCCATTTATGTCGTATCCTTGCCATGTCACAATTGTAAATTTTGGACCTTTTACCAACCATGACAGCATATCATCACTTAATGACAGCCTCCCAGTGAATCGCACCATTAACCATTCGTTGAACTGACGGTTGTGCTCTCTCGTCATCCAAACCTCCAACTGGCCTGGATTCTGCTTGTGTACCATGTCTTTGTGCTCGTCGATCTACGAGGACACTTGGGTTATGTGTTGCAAGACCGTGAAATGGGCTTGAGCATACGCGTCGAAATTGGGAATGATTGCTTTCGTTCCGATGGTCCCGAGACCCTTCGGCCCCCCTTGTGACGAGATAGAGGCACACATATCAGTTCCACCTGAGCCATGTAGCCGACGCAGAACTCAATGACCTCTTCAGTTGCATAACCTTCGATGATGCTGCCCTCGGGCCGAGATCGATTCCATATATAGGACTTGAGAATTCTCATGTACCTCTCGAACGGGTACATATGACTTAGGAACATAGGTCCACATATCTTTATGTGGATTTCATGGGGATATGCTCCAGATCTTAGGATGATGTGACAATTGGCAACGGCGTTTACGGTTTGTCGTTTCACGCGTTTTCGACAAAGTGTGAGGCTTTCTGGACAGGGGCGGTCCGACCGGTCCTTGCACGGCGGTCCGACCGGTCCCAAATCGGTCAGACGGGGCCATGTGGGGCGGTCGGACCGGCGGTGACCTAAATGTGTTCAAAACGAGCTGGGCCAAAAATAGGTGTTGTAGGCAAGTGAGGGTATCCCAATGCACTTGGTCTCATAATTTTTGGAGTCTCGGTAAGAAGTTCTATTCGTTTTAATTTCGAAAGGTTTGAATTTGGGAGTTTGAAATTCGGCTAAGTCCCAAGGCGGTCCGACAAGCTCACGAGGAGCGGTCCGACCGCCAAGCCAAAGTGATCCGGCCAAGCTCACTGGGCGGTTAGACCGGTTTCTACTTGAGCGTCGGCCAACCGTGGCGATGTTGATTGGTTAGGTCAAAGTCATTGGTATCGTGGCATATGGTTTGCATGATGCATGTTTTGACTAACATGGGTCAAGTTGTGAAGAACTTGTTCCCGAATTCGTGTTTGCTTGTCTATGGTTGTGCAGGTTGCTTGGTGGTCAACGACGGTCAACGGCGAGGAGGATCGGGACTAGACTTGGAGAGTTGAGGTCGAGCGATTGGCGATGCGGGTGAGGTCAACGACTCAAGCGTGACACAAGATGGACAAGGGTGACCTATTGGCAAATCCATGACGCATGGTGAAGCGGTTTAGGTCAAAAGGTTAAAGACGGCGCTTTGCGAAGCGTGCGTGTGTGACCCGTTTGTTAGTGGGCCTTAACGGGAGCCCAATGGAGTCAAACCCTAGGAGTCTAGGCCTCCACTATAAATAGGGGGAGGTGGTGACTGCACCATCTAGCTCTTTTCTCTCTCGCCTTTTTATGTTTCAAAACCCTAATTGTCTTTAGGGGAGTTGAGGTGGAGGCAAGGGCTCTTGATGGTTTGTGGTGAATTTCGTGATCTTTGATTATCCACTGATCCATGATGGTGTGGATGTAATCCAAAGAACAATCACGAAATCAATCTATGCAAGGTTTGCTTGAGATAAGTCTCTTTTCGTTCTTGCTTTCAATTTCGTGTTTTTAGGGCTTTCTTTGATCCGCGAGTTTGTGATTGATTCTTTCCGTGAATTAGCTTGTCGTGATATGTGTGAATCTATCTAGCATCATCTTGATCATCAATCCTCACGAACAAGCTTTAGGATCAAGTTTTCGTTCTTGCGGTTTTAGACCTTCTGTTAATCAATTGGCAATTGCTCAAGATCGTTCAAGAATTATCATAATATTCGTTTGGAATAGGTCCTTAATAGCATATAGAAGGTGTGTGCAAAGTTTCATAAAGATTAGAGTTGAGAATCAAAAGTTTCACCTAATTGCAACCGTCATCGGTGATTTTCTTTATTGCGGATCGGTTCGAGTCGGTACGGTCGATCGCCAGTCATCACCGGTCGGACCGATTTTGGAGCGGTCCGACCGCCAAGACTTGTCGGTCGGACCGCCCGACAATCGGTCCGACCGATTGGGTCAGTGATCGACCGCCGTCTTGTGAGTCTTTGCAATCTTAGTTGATTTTTGTAGCATTGCTTAGGGGTTTAATTGGATTCAATACTAGTCTTCCGCTGTACTGGTATATTGATCTTCATAGCTTTCTAATAGCTACTGGAGTGAAATTGTATTGAGTTCATAATTTGTGAAAAAGTGAGTGTGCTCCTATTCACCCCCCCTCTAGTCGCCTTTACGGTCCAACACTTTATCTCTTTCACAAGGTGAACAATGAGATGGACCATGATATTGAAAAATGACAGAGGAAAATACATCTCAAGATGACATAAAGTTGTCACCACCTCAGTCTACAGCGCATCTAGTCCTTTGGGATTGATGACCTTCTGAGCAATTGAGTTAAAGAAATAACACAACCTCATGATTGCCACTCAGACCTTGTTCGGCAAGATACTTCTAATTGCAACAAGAATCATTTGTATCATCATCATATGACAATCATGAGAGTTTGTACCAATTAATTTTAAATCTTCCATAGAAACAAGTTTCTTCATACTGGCAGAGTAACCGGACGGAACTTTCACGTCATGTAAGCTCTGGAACAGTTCCTTTCTCTCGGCCTTGGACAGAGTGTAGCAAGCTGGGGGAAGGTACGTTCATCCTTTAACGGTCTCTTTCGGTGCTAAGTCGGTCCTTATGTTCATATTAACCAAGTCACGTCATGCATTGACACCATCCTTTGTTTTGTCATGAATGTTCAGTAAGAGACCAATCAAGCTGTCACATACATTTTTCTCCACGTGCATGACGTCGATGCAGTGATGAACTTCTAAGTGCTCCCAATAAAGTAAGTCCCAAAAAGTTGATCACTTCTTCCAGATGTTATTATGACGAGTCGTCAATTTAAGTTCTTTCCAAGCACAACATCGATATCCTTAACAATATCACAGACCTCTTTTCCTTTAAAATCTCTTGGAGGTGAATCATCCTCCTTATTCCTGTTAAATTGTTTCTTCATCTTGCGGTATGGGTGATACCTGGGAAGGAACCTACGGTGACGCATGTACACAGTTTTGCGTGAGTTGTTCAGCCACACACTCTCGGTATCATGTAAGCAGTGCGGGCATGCCTTGACTCCTTTTGTACTGAACTCCGACAGGTTACTAAGGGCAGGAAAATCATTAATGGTGTAGAAACAACATGGCGTGTAAAGTGAAGTTTTCTCGTTTATGCGCGTCCCATACCTGCACTTCGTTTGAAGTGTCACAAGATGCAGACCGAGGAGTAACACCCCAGAATCCTCTGTGCATTCCGGGAGTAACACCCCAGAATCCTCTGTGCATTTCTGAACTAGTCCCATGATCAGTAGCTAGTTCACACAGTAAACAGATATGGTAACAACCATAAATCGCACAACTTTATTAACAAATATCAGAGTTGATTACAAGAAAGGCTTACAAGCCAACAATAAACAAACACAGTGGAAGACGAAGAAGTAGTGGAGTCCAGCTGATCTGCCACAGACAATCGATTGGGGTAGCGGCCTAATCGTTGAGATCCACACAGGTAGCGAAGTCTTTCTCCTTTGAAATTTATTTTCATAACGCAAGGGTGAGCACAACTACCATGCTCGCAAGTTACACCCAATAACAGAGTTAATGCATGCATGTATATATCAAAGGAAGGCTTATTGGTTGTATTTGCATAAAGCAATGTTTTCTTTAAATATTTGTACTAATTTCCAAAGCATATATTTTATAACTAAAATTCATTTTATAAATTTTTAAGTTTTATAGTCAGATAACATTCACGCAATAGTGGTGAACGATACTCTCCTATCACATGGCTTCCTGCCCAACTTCCCATTTGGATAGAAATCCAAAACCATTTGATAAAGTCTTTTGAAAACAAAATCAAAGTCTAACTTTGAGTGGCTTTGCTCAGCATGTCCATGACCGTGGACACGGCTATTAGGAATAGTTTTACACTCTGCAGAGGTTGTACAACTTTACCCACAAGACATTAATTCTCTAGTTTGTTTGGCATCCGTTGATCCCACTGCTCACTACACTAGGTAAGCAGTCCAGAGCATGTGTCAAGGCCTTTACAATGTGTCATCCCACCGCAGTCCCGCCTCGCTAAGGTTTCACTTCCATTAGGTTAACCACCCGTTGGACTCAAGCCCCCTCTTGCGCCATGTGGGAATATATAAAAGTAGGTCATCTTGACACCCACACATCAACATTGCACATCTACGGTGGAATGTTACAAATTATTTAGCCAGGTCCTGCCCATACAGGACATGTGGTAGTACGATGTGGCTTAGCAAGATGCAGCTCAAAGACCGGTCATTAACTGACTTAGACGACTTCCAAAATAACCCCTGGGACTCAATCCTACCCAGATTGAGCCCGTGCATAAATCTGCACCCACCAAGCATCCATTTCGCCCAAGTACAAACCAACTTTCTCTTTTTGTTTTGAAAAATTATTTGCAAAATCTTCCATGACAAACCAATGCCATAGACTTTTAAACAATAGTTAATCATTTGGCTAAAATTTTCCAAACTAAACATTTTTGGTCTAAGCATGTCTTTGCATAATATTTTCAAATGATCCAAGTTCATACCATCGTATCAACTAGGTTTTTATCTAAGGTGGCAATATATTTGATTCAAATATCAACATTAGCCATACAAAAGATTTAGGCATAACTATAAATTTAAAACAGGTATTTAAATTACATTGAATAAAAGTAAGCATGTAATAATAATTTAAAACAAAATTTAAATAATTTAAAATAATGGGATCAAATATAATCAAAGGTATAACTTGTCTTGCTTGGTTAATCGATGTTCTCAAATGGCGTCGAAATCCGGTTGTTCGGAGTCGTCGAAATCTATACGTGTAAACGATTGAAATTCAAATAACATTCAAATTAAATCCAAAAAATATAAGATAAATAGTAGAAGGAAGATATCGACTTTATATGAATATAGGAATTTGAATCGACGGAATCCGAGTTCGTATGAAGGAGAACAAACATCCAGAAGTTTGGATAGCACAAGAAAAGATGGAATCAGAGTACTGTTCTTCTTCTGAGAACTGTTCATTCCGGGTACTGTTCTTCTTCTGAGAACTGTTCATTCTGAGCACTAGTCATCTTCAGGTACTGTTCATCCTCGAGCACTGCACACTTCCGAGAATGCTGGTCGAATGAGATTACGACTACACTGGTCGAAGGAAGGGTTTCAACAGCACTGGTCGAAGGATGGTTTCGACAACACTGGTCGAAAGAAAGGTTTCGACTGCACTAGTCGAAAGAGATTTTGACTGCACTAGTCAAAAGAAAGGTTTCGACTGCACTGGTCGAAAGAGATTTCGACAACATTTGTCGAAAGAAAGGCTACGACTTCCTAGTCGGCAGAAGCTACGATTACCATGTCGAAGTAAACTACTACTATCTAGTCGAAGAAAGCTACGACCATCTATTGTAGCAACAACGACGCTCGACTACGACCTACTGGTGGAAAATTTTTGGTTGCGGAGAAAAGAGAGCGGCGAAATCCAGGGATAGGAAGGGGAAACCAAGGGGCACCCGGCGACGCTGTCGGCTCGGGAAAAGAATGACCGAGGAGGGAGAATGAAGATAGCGAAGTTTGGTGTTTAGTACTTGCATGGATGCATGCTACTGTAGCTTCCTCATGCAACATGAATAGTGAAAGACATAGAAGAATTGGCTGTACCGGTGAGAGGAAGGGAGAGGCGGCTGACAAAAAACAAAAATAGAATCTCGACGAGGTACTCTACCCAATGAAAAGAAGAAGGGAGGCAGGCATTAGTGAATGAAAAGAAAGAAGGGAGGCAGGCATTAGTGAAATAAAAGAAGAAAAGAAGGATGGTAGTGGTTGTGGGAGTTAAATGTGCTGGTCGTGGAGCACTAGTCGGATGGATGATCAATTGGGAAATCCGATTTTTGATTTATTTTAGAAAGGGGAAAGAAGAAAGGCACAAAAGAAAAAGGGAGGCATTAGTGAATGAAAAGAAGAAATGAAGGATGATAGTGGTAGTGGGAGTTAAGTGTGCTGGTCGTGGAGCACTGGCCGGATTGGTGATAGATCGGGAAATCCTATTTTTGATTTTTTTTTTATTTTATTTTCGAATTACATTTTAAACCATAAATCGAATACATTTTTAGAATATAGCAAATAGAGTCCAAAAAATAAAGAAAATTCACAAAAATTTCTAGAATTATTTTGAAGTTAATAAAAATAATTCTAATTTAAAGTTGGCTTTTATTTTTTAATTTTATTTTCTAGAAAACAGGAAAAACCTTTTTAAATACCAAAAAATCTAGAAATTTATTAGAAATTTAATTTTCACTTTAAATCCAATAAAATCCCAGAAAATTTAATAAAACTCAATAAATTTTCTTTTTGACTTTAAAACCAACAAATTAAATAATTAATTTTTCTTTTTCTTTTTAACATTGAAAAACTCTTTTTAGGTTACAGAAAATTGTAAAAAAAAATTTAACAGCCATAAAATTCAAAATAATAACTTTATTTATTTTATTTTTGTAACAAAACTTTGGGATGTTACACAAGACCTTCCAGCAATCGTACTAGGTACACATCAATATCGTTCTCAGGTTGCTTCGGCCCTTAGATAAGTAGTGACATCAAAATATACTTCCGTTTTATACACAGCCAAGGAGTAAGGTTGTACATACATAGAGTCACAGGCCAAGTGCTATGTCGGCTGCTCATGTTACCAAAAGGATTCATTCCATCTGTGCTCAACCCAAACCTTATATTCCTCTGTTCTGCATCAAAGTCTTCGAAGCTTATATCAAAGTTTCTCCACTAGGTATCTTATCTTTCTATCTTTCTTACGCTCCTCCGAGTGCCAACGCATCAATATTCCATCCTTTCGGTTCGCAAATAAACGCTTCAAACAGGGAATTATAGGCAGATACCACAACACCTTAGTAGGAGGTCCTTGCTTCACCTCGATGCCCTCGCCGTCATCGGAGTGATTCTTACACTTGTATCATGATGTTTTGCACACTGTACATACATGCATGTCTACATACTCTTTACGGTAGAGGATACAATCATTCGGGGATCATATATTCTTTCTACTTTCATTCGCAGTGGATAAAGAACCTTCTTGGCTTAGTAGGTGGTTCTGGGCAACACGTTTCTCTTTGGAAGGATGTCCGCTAGGAGACCTAGTAATGCCGTGAAACTCTGTCGGACCAACCATTGCTTGTCTTCAATTTCAACAGTTCAAGTACAGATGACAACTTTGTGTATTCCGGCTTGCAGCACGAGAACAAAGGTTTCACTGAGTCCTCCATTAAGCCCTCGAATTTACCAAACTCTCTCTCACTATAGTCTCATTCTGCATCACGTAGCATCTGATCTAGATTGTCATCGTGCGACCTACCCTCATCGAAAGCATAGTCCACATCCGGTGGCATATCGTTGTCTCCCTCGATGATATTACTACTGTCCGATATAATATGCTCTTCGCCGTGACTGGTCCAACGCGTATACTCATTTTTGAAGCCCCTTCAAATCAAGTATCCTTCGATCTGAGCTGGGTTGGTAAACATCTTCAGATTATCGCAATCAATGCATAGATAGTACATCAAATTTATCCCCTTTTTCAACATATCCTGCTCGGCAGCTCTTCTAAAAGCAGACACACCATCAATGTACTCTTCACTAACACGGTTCTCAACGTACATCACCGCTTGGTCCATCGTACTACGACGCACCAAATTAGATTAATGCATGTAACTACACAATACAGACAAGTCAATGTATATATACATCTTTGCTCGATCATTGTTACATTGTAAATCTTAGCGCAATAACCTCCTTGGATGATAAACCTAGCTATCATCGATCTTTCTAGATTATATATTGCATATAATTAGAAGCAAATACTAACCTTAGATCACCAAGAATATATAGATCTACAAGCACACACTTGCAAATCTATGATATTTAATTCTTTCACCGAACGCCCCAAAGCCGTTCGTCATCTTGAAAGCAGTCACACGTATATTAGAGACAGATCTCACTACAGATAGATCTGTCTGGAGTCCATCGGGATGATCAGATATTTAATTATGCATATCACAGACCGTTCTTAAAAAGAACTGTCTGTGATACGTATCACAGACGATTTTAAATAACAACCATCTGTGATAATCGTAGGCCTCACAGACGGTTCTTGTTATGAACTTTCTATGATAAATAACACAGATGGTTCTTAACAATAACCATCTATGAGGCTTGTATACGTATCACAGACGGTGTGTGATATGCACCATTAAATATATGATTGCCTCCTTAGATCTAGATCTATCTGTAGCGAGAAATGTCTATGAGATATATGCGGCTGCTTTGAAGGAGACTGCCAGCTCTAGGGTGCGTTGGTGAAACATATACCTTGAATTTTCAAGTGTACTTGTAGATCTGCTATTTCTTCTTGGTGATATAAGGTTAGTATTCCTTTGTCTCTCATGCGACTGCGTTTTTTCGATGGTCGACCACGCAGCATGAGGAGGATGAGACAGCAGCTACACCAACTTCATCAAGCCTGCAAGTTTAAGAAACATGGTTGCTAGGAGAGCACATGAAGAGGCTACTTCGCTAGCATTCCTTTAGACACAACTGCAGGCCTCAGATGTGCCACACATCATGTAGAATCCTCCTCCTAATGCTGCTTGGGCACATACGAGGTCTGCAGTTGTGTCTGAAGGAATACCCGTGAAATAGCCTCTTCATACGCTCTCCTGGTAGCCATACTTCTTGAGCTTGTTGTCTTGATGAAGTTGGTGTGGCTACTGTCTCATCTTCCTCATCCTATGTGGATGACCGCCGAAAAAAAAGTGCTTGTGTCACTTCCGGCGACAAACAAATCCTAACATACAAATATATTAAATTAATGATGTCACAAAAAATTACTATGATAAACTTAACAAACTTGATGCAGTTGTATGATTTTTCTTCCTAAAACCCGTTTATTTGGTAGGTTACAAGTTCAAGTTTGACCTTTTACATTACTCTGTATGCCCATGTCTTAATCAACGTTTCCCACATGGTTGAGAATTACGAAGTTGTCCATACTACTAAGGTTTAACTTATTATTTTTTGTAAGAACACTGAATGCACTAAAATCTACGAAGAATGTTTGTTTGCTAGGATATACGTAGACTATTCACTTTGTATACTATACTAGTCCAATACCTGTGCTTCGCTACGGATTAAAAAAAATCATATCTCATCAATCGTCATCATGTTCAGCCTATAATGCAAGTAATCCGCCGGTAACCCATTCTTAGAAGGATCAATGGAATCTTTGGACTTCTTTCGCACCAGCTTAAGCAGTTGAGGTGTGAGGGGAGTGGAGAGGAGGCTATGGGTGGCCAACCGTACGCGCGGAAGGAACCGAGAAAGAACAAGATTCAACGGCTCATATCGCATGAAAGAGGACGAACCGCCACCAATTCCTTCTTTTAAGTAATAGAGACAAGAATGGGTTTTTTCTACTACGCGAATTGAAATATTTCCCGTGATATTTCTGTGAAATCTCAGTGTTCCAAATAGCCCTGTAAACATATAAGTTGATGTTTGCCCGGTCCATGGCCAATCGCCTTCTGAATATCACTCAAGAATATATCGTAAACTAGTTTAATACATGTGCTTTGCTACGAATTAAAAAAATCATACTCACAACATGTCAAGTCGTCAACTGTTATCATGCTCAGCGACACAATATGAGCTATCGGTGACCCACTCGTCGATCTAACACGGGCCGAAGAAGGTGGGGAGGACGGACGATCACCAACTCTAATTTTTAAATAGTAGAGATATATAAAATTTATCTTGCCTTCTATTTGCATAAGATCACTCACTAAATTGTCATTTATTTTGGTCACTTGTACGTGACGAGATCCGATTTTGTCAAAAAAAAGTTTTATGACTGCGACCTAAAGATAGATCTTCTGTTTATCAAATCGACATATAACATTACCAAAGTGCAACTTGGTCAATACTGTACCGAAATATGCACGTACGCACGTCCTTCTATCACATGACCTGCGTGCATTTTATTTTTAGAACGAGCGTGCAAGAAATTAAAAACTTCTACTTCGGCAGATCTACTTGCTGTGAACAGTGACCATAGCGCATCGCGGTCCAGCCCGGCCCTGTCACCGTACCGTGCGGCGACGTCGAGCAGCACGTCGAGGAAGTCGTTCTTCCTGGGCTCTCCAGCGTCGCGGCCGCAAAGCCTCTGGTCGACCTCCACGCCGAACACACGGTGCAGCCGGGCGAACAAGCGGGCCGTCCGTCATCGCAAACCCTGCAGGTCAGCTGCCGCGAGCACCGGGAAGAAGTCAGACACGTTCGGCCTCCCCACAGCCACCTGAGCTGGTACAGGTGCTTTGGACGGAGAAGACTGAAATCTCCCCTACTGAGGTGGCTGAGGCTGAGTGGTGCAGGGTTTGGGAAAACCCCCAGAATTGAACTTCTGGTTTGCCATCCTCCTTTTGTAGTTTTTCATCTCTAGGTGCTTGCCCTCCTGGCGGATAACCTTGTTCACCAACTGCTAGAAGTTGGTGTAATCTTGATCAATGAGGCAGACAGAAAGATTTTCATTGAGCCCTTCCAAGAAACATTCTTGCTTAGCTTCATCAGTTGCGACATCCTCATGTGCATATCGAGCTAACTGGTTGAACTTGTGTAAGTACTCATTGACGGAGCGGTTGCCTTAGTGCAAGATGTGAAACTCTCTCTTCTTCAGGGTTAACATGCCTAATGGAATGTGTGCACGACAGAAAGCCTGCATGAACTCATCCCAAGAAATAGTCTGAGCATCAGCGTGAGACTGGGTGAAATTGTCTCACCATTCTAACGCTGGTCCATTCAGTTGGTGAGAGGCAAACAGAACCCTCTCATGATCAATGCACCGGACCATATCTAGTTTCTTGCTGATTGCCCTGAGCCAGTCATCAGCTTCCACTGACTCGTTGCTGCTGGAGAAAGTTGGGGGACGCATCCTCATGAACTCTGATGTGTTGGCCCTCGGGGGAGGTGGAGCGTAAGCTTGAGGTTGAGCTACTGCTGCTGCTTGCAAATTCCGCGTGTTGTTGATCCATTGTGCGAGCAGATTGATTAGTTGAGCTTGGTTGGCCATCAATTGGCTCCAGTCGAGTCCTTCAGCTGGAGGGGTGGTGACGGTGGAAGTGGGATCCCTTGGCCACCCTCATTTCCTCTGTCCTGACTACTGGTGCTGCCACTGCCGTTGCGAGTAGTCACCATCTGCTAGATCTTCAAAGACTTAGGAAAGAGAGGAGAAACTAAGGGTAATAGAGCGAAACTAACAACCCAAACGAGAAAACCAACTCAAAAGCTTTTCTGAAAACTTTAATAGTTTTATACAACATTCTACTCGATGCTCACGGTCTTTGGTGATTCTTGCATGACGATGCCCCTTTGACAGTTTCATGTCTGGAGGTCTTGTACACAAAGGTTAATAATCGTGAGATCATCTATAGAAAATTTCAAGGGAAAGAGGATCCATTTAACATTGTAAAATGGTGAAGAGAGAATTAGGTAAGAAAGAATTGCTAAAAGAGCTAAGGATGGATAGATAACCAAGATGATGAGAGAACAAATTATTTTTCTTGTTATATAAAATAAGTTTTGAAATATTTCTATTAACGACCATTCTAACTAGGTTGCGACCTATAGTCGAGATGGCTCTGATACCACTTTGAGGGAACGTCAAACATGGGAGCGAAGGATCCCGAATTCTCTATGTTTTATACACTAGTCCAGGAACAGCTAGTGTACACAGTCAACAAAAGTAGATAGCATAACCATACAATGCCATTCATTGACATAATTAGAGTTGTTACAAACGGGGCACACAATCAATAAGCAAAATACAGCGGAAGCAAAAGATAGAAAGGTAGATCACACGATTTGCCACAAGCAATCGTCTGGAGGCATAGCCTAGTTGACCAAATCCTCATTCTCCTCGTAGCATTCTTCTCCTGCTCAACAATTTTATTAAGCAAGGGTGAGCACAACTTACGTTCTTGCAAGTTACACCCAATAACATATTATAATGCATGCAACGATTTAACAAGGGAGGCTTATATGGCTCAATTTTCATAAAGCAACGTTTTTCATTTAAATATTCATAGTAAGTTCTAAAGCAGTTTATTATATACTAAAATTTATTTTCTAAATTCTCAAGTTTTATAGTCAGATAATATTCACACAAGAGGTGAAGGATACCCTCCTATCACATGGCTAACCGCCCAATTCCCATGACCGTGGATATGGCTATTCGAATAGTTCATAACACTCTACAGAGGTGTACAACTTTACCCATATGACATGACTTCTCTAGTTTGTTTGGCATCCGTCGATACCACTGCTCACTACCTTAGGTAAGCAGTCTAGAGCACGTGACAAGGCCGTTACAATGCGCCATCCCACTGTAGTCCAACCTCGCAAAGGTTTCGCTCCTTTTGCATAGAAACCCACTGGGTCCAGTCCACCTCTTGCGCCAGGTGGGAATACATGAAAGTAGGTCATAAAAGACACACATGCAACCGGATGGCACGACCACAGTGAAACATTGCAAATTAGTTAGCCAGGTCCTGCCCATTCAGGATATGCGGTAATACGATGTGGCTTAGTAAAATGCGCTCAAAGACCGGTTTTTAATTGACTCGGGCGACTTTCCAAAAGAACCATGGGCCTCGATCATAGAAATGAATCGATCCCGTGCATCAAAATGTACCCATCCATACATCCATTTCGCCCAAGTCCAAACCAATTTTCATTTTATTTAACGAGTCAAACACTTTATAAATTTCTATGGCAAAGACAATACCAAAGCATCATTTTGAATCGTAATTGAACTTGTGGCTAAATTCCCCCAAAGTAAACATTTTTGAGCTAAGCTTCTACTAAGCAAAGAGTTTTTTTGCAACATGTTCTAGCTCATACTAATGTACCAACTAGCTTTTAACTAAGGTATCAAGGGTGGTTCATACAACATTCAAGTTTGGATGTACAAAGGAATTAGGAATAACTATAAAGTTAAAACAAGAATTTAAATTACTTGAATTGAAATATGCATGCAATAATGGCTTAAAACAGAGTTTAAATAATTCGAAATAATGCCATTCGATATGATCAAAGGTATAACTTGCCTTGCTCAAAATCTTGTGGGTCTACTTCCTCGCAATATTCGGGTTCCCTAGAGTCGTCGAAATCTACACGCGAAGACGAAGCAAATTCAAATAACATTCAAATGAACTTCAAATTAAATAATTTAGTGTAGATAGCTAGACTTGAATTTAGATAAATTTAGAAATTTGAATCGCTCGAATCGGAGTTGGAACAGAGGAGAACGAGCTCTTGGAAGTTTGAAAATGCATTAAATGATGAAACAGGGAATTTTCAAAATTTTTGAATCTATTTTCTAAAAGAAAAATCGATTTATTGTGTCAGCGTGACGTCAACGGCTGGATTTAAGATGGAACTATGCGGCTGACATGCGGGCCCCACGGCCGTGGACCAAGTCCACGATGGCATGCGTGTCCACCGTGAACCCGGCTCGCGGCACCGTGGCAACGCCACGTGGGCTGGGTCACGCGGCTTCCATGCCAGCGGAGGGGGCTGAGGTGGTGCGAGATGGTGCGGACGTGGCGGCCATGTCGGCACAGCGGACACCGGCGGTTCAGGCGCGCAGGCTCGCCGGCGCTATGAGCCGCAGCGAGCCTCGACGAGGGCACCGAGAGGGAAAGGGAAGCGAGGGGGTTCCAGTGCGCACTGTTTTGGTGGCGATGCACACAGTGGTGGCCGGCGGTGAGCGGAGGAAGCGGCGGGGAGGAGCGGGCGAAGTCGGCGACGTGGTTCCGCGGCTTTGGGCGGCGTAAAGCGTGCAGATGGCCCACACTCGTGCGATGTCAATGGTGGAGGCGGAGGCAACTGAGGAGGCTTGACGGCGGTCGGAATAGACGGCGGCGTGGAGCTCGGCCAAAGCCCTTGGAGCTCCAAATTCGGGTGATTGGGGTGAGAGAGAGAGAGAGAGAGGGAGGGAGAAGGGGGAAAAGAGAGAGGAGAGGGAGACGCGCCGGTGCTCACTTTTATAGCGGAGGAGGCGAGGCCCGGGCGAGGTGACGCGCTCGGAGCTCCACACGGCGACGATGGGACGACACGGCGTCGGCGGGGAACGGCGGCAAAAGGGGGCGGGGGGGGGGGGACCAAGGCGGGGGGCGGCGATGGGACGGGATGGGACGGGGCAGAGATGCGGCTTCGGGCTCGAGGTGGAAGCAGGGCGGCGCTGTCCGTGGCGAAGTAGCGTGGACGACACAGCACGAGCGCGCGTGGGTGCAGGGGTTGCGGAGGAGGAACAAGGTGAGCAGGGGAAGGCGCCGATAGGTAGGCCCCACCTGGCAACGAGACGCAAAGCGGGAGCGCGGGTGCGGCGAGGTTCTGGTGAGTGGGCCTGCTGCGTCAGCGAGAGTGGGAGGCGCGAGCGCGAGACGGGCTAGGTGCGGGAGGAAAGACCACGCAGATGGGCCGGAGGTGCGGGAAGCACAGTAATGGGTTGAGGAATTCGACTCGTAATAGTAACTCGGATTTTTAATACTTGTTGAATTTCAGAAATTGAGTTAAATGAAATAGGTTTTTAGAAAATAGCAAATAGAGTTCAAAAACTAAAAAAATGCAGGAATTCCTTGAATTATTTGGAACTTAATAAAATTATTTACAACTTAACTTTAGCTTTTAATTTTTCAATTAAATTATTTTTGGCTTTCGGGGAAATGGAAAAAGTCTTTTAAAATTCTAGACAATTCAAGAAAACACTTAAAATAATATTTTTCACTTTACATCCAATAGAACTCAAGGACTTCTAATAAACCCAATTTGAATTACTTGAAGTTTGATTAACTTATTTTTTTTTTCTAAAATTTCAGATTTAAGCTTTATTAATCAAATAAAATTACAGCACACACTTACAAATCTGCGGTATTTAATTTATCACCGAAAGCCCCAAAACTGGTCGTCTCCTTGAAAACAGTCGCGTGCATATCAAAGACAGATCTCACTATAGATAGATCTGTCTAGAGTCCATCGGGATGATCAGATATTTAATTGCGCATATCACAGAAGGTTTTAAATAACAGCCGTCTGTGATAATCATAGGCCTTACAGATGGTTCTTATTACGAACTGTCTGTGATAAATACCACAGATGGTTCTTAACAATAACCGTGTATGAGGCCTGTATATGTATCATAGACGGTCTGTGATATACACCACTAAATATCTGGTCATCTCCTTAGATCTAGATCTATCTGTAATGAGAAATATCCCTGATATATATGCGGCTGCTTTGAAGGAGGAGGCCAGCTCTAAGGCACGTTGGTGAAAGAAATATCTTAGATTTTCAAGTGTGCTTGTAGATCTGCTATTTGTTTTTGGTGATCTAAGGTTAGCATTCATTTGTCTCTCATGTGACTGTTTTTTTTCAGCGGTCGTCCACGCAGCATGAGGAGGATGAGACAGCAGCCACGCCAACTTCATCAAGTTTGCAAGTTCAGAAAGCATGGTTGCTACGAGAGCGCATGAAGATGCTACTTCCCTAGCTTTCCTCCAGACACAAACTGCAGGTCTCGGATGTGCCACGCAACATGTAGAATCCTCCTCCTAATGCTGCTTAGGCACATCCGAGGCCTCAGTTATGTCTGGAGGAATACCTACTAAATAGTCTCTTCATACGCTCTCATGGTAGCCATAATTCTTGAATTTGCAGGCTTGATGAAATTGGTGTGGCTGCTGTCTCATCTTTCTTATGCTGTGTGGATGACCAAAAAAAAAGTGTTTGTGTCACTTCTGGCGACAAACAAATCCTAACATACAAATATATTAAATTAATGATATCAGAAAAAAATTACTAAGTTAAACTTAACAAGCATCATACAGTTGTATGATTTTTCTTCCTAACACCCGTTTATTTGGTAGGTTATAAGTTCAAGTTTGACCTTTTACATTACTCTGTATGCCCATGTCTTAATCAACGTTTCCCACATGGTTGAAAATTTCGAAGTTGTCCGTACTACTAAAGTTTAACTTATTATTCTTTTGTAAGACAACTGAATGCACTAGAAGCTAAGAAGAATGTTTGTTTGCTAGGATATACGTAGACTATTCACTTTGTATTCCATACAAGAAGGGTTTTTTTTTATCCTACGCGAATTGAAATATTTCCCGTGATATTTCTGTGAAATCTCAGTGTTCCAAACAGCCCTGTAAACATATAAGTTGATGTTTGCCCGGTCCCTGGCCTGTGGCCCTCTGAATCTCACCCAAGAATATACAAAAACTAGTTCAATACATGTGCTTGTGCGGTTGTGCCTTGCTATGGATTAAAAAAATTATACTCACAACATGTCGGGTCGTCAATTGTTATCATATTCAGCGATACAATCTGAGCTGTCGGTGACCCACTCGTTGATCTAACAGGCGCCGAAGAAGGTGAGGAAGACAGACGACGACCAACTCTAATTTTTAAATAGTAGAGATATATACCATTTATCTTACCTTATATTTGCATAAGATCATTCACTAAATTGTCATTTATTTGGTCACTTGTACGTGACGAGATCGATTTTGTCAAAAAAAAAAAAGTTTTATGACATCGACCTAAAGATGGATCTTCTTTTATGAAATCGACATATAACAATACCGAAGTGCACCCAAGTTCTTCTATCACATGACCTGCGCGCATTTCTTTTTCCAAACGAGCGTGCAAGAAATTAAAAACTTCTACTTCTGCAGATCTACTTACCGTGAACTTCCTGGGCTCTGTCACCGCCCCGTGCGGCGACGTCGAGCCATAGAAAAAAGTTTGCCGAAATTTCGACGGTAACAGCCGAAAATCGGATTTATCGGCTGGGAGCAGTAATATACAGTACCAAACAAATTTTTTCAGCCCACTTTGAATTTTCAGCTCGGCCCACCCGAGCGGCGCAGCTGCCCTTCTTTCTCCTTCACTCGCTCGCCCTAATTCTCAATCACCCGGCCGCTCATGCATTTTCGGCTGCTACCTCCTGCGGCGAGGACGCGAGGGGCGAAGGCCTGCGGCGTCTCCAGCTTCGGCAGCAGCTATTTCGGCGGCTCACGCTCATCCGAGAGACCGAGCATCCGAGCTCCTGAGGTGAGGACGCGAGGGGCTTCAGCAGCGACGGCTTCGGCGGTGACACCAGCCTCCGTGAGGTGACCTCCATCTCCACGCATCCTCTTCCTAGTCCCTATCTATCATCTTCTTCCTCTGACAGGGCTCCTCACTTCTCCAGTTGGGCTCAAGCATGGACGGCCATGGCCGCAACCCGATCCGCAGTGGGAATGCGAGGATGGTGGCGGTGGGGTGGCGATGCACCGATGGGGTTGGTGGCGGCGGGCGCAGCGATGGGAGTGCCGCAACGAAGACAAAGACTGCCGCAGCAGATGATTTAGGTAAATCGATCCACTGAAACTTGTGTTGATAGATTATTCCCAAGTGTGAAGTGTGGATCTGAGTATGCTTTGAATCTGATGAAGTACTTCCACATGTTGTTTTGGAAAAATCATGCCAGTTTTTTATGTGAATCTTCATCTGATGAAGTGCTCGCACATGTTCTCTTACAAATTCATCCAAATTGACACAAGGAATCCACAATTCGTAGTATAGTTTCAGAAAGGCAAGATTATTTACTTGTGGATGGACTTGTCTTCTTGATTGGAAGATTTGTTAAAGCCTCTGAATGCTTTCTGAAAAAAGAAGGCAATCAGCTACCTGCAAATCTTTCCAATAATATGTCTCTGTGTGCTGATGATGCGAAATTTTGGACGAAATTTCGGTCGAATTTCGGCATAATTTTTGCCAAATTTCGGCCAAAGACAGTGAAAATTCAAAACTGTTTTCAAAATTTTCAATCGAAAAAAACCCGAAAAACCCAGTTACCGGCGCTAACCTGGCCTATCGCCAGCATCCGATTTTTTTAGCAGGTAGAAAACAACTGCGTCGAAAGCGTATGTCGAGGAAGTCGTTCTTCCGGGCTCTCGGTAGCATGTGACGCGAAACCTCTGGTCCACCTCCACGTCGAACACACGGTGCGGTACGGGGCGAACAGACGGGCGTCTGCCGGCGCAAACCTTGCGGTCGGTGCCACGAGCACCGGAAGAAGTCGGACACGTTCGGCCTCCCCACAGCCTCCATGATCTCCATCACCAGTTCTTGAAACTCCTTCGACCCGCCCTGGTCGTCAAGGTTTGTCAGGTCAGACGAGAAGATGGTGCGCGATAGAAAGTTCAGGCTTGTCGTGAACGCCACGCGACCTACGTCCATTGCCGCGCCCTCGTGAGCCAGCCGTGGGAAGTGGTCCAGGAGCTCCTGCAAATTCTCTCGTCGGAGCTCCTGGAGCGCGTCGAGCCGGCGCGGCGCGAACAGCTCTGTGGCCATAATTTTGCGGAGGATAGTATTCTTTTATCTCTGATGTTACTATTTTTTTCGACAGTTGTTCACGCAGCATAAGAAGGATGATAAAGCAGTCATACCAACTTCATAAAACCTGCAAGTTCAAGAAGCATGCCTGCCAGGAGAGCACGTGAAGAGGCTATTTCACTAGCATTACTTCAGACACAACTGCAGCCCTTGAATGTGCCACGCAGCATGTGGAATCCTCCTCCTAATGCTACTTGGGCACAACCGAAGCCTACAGTTGTGTCTGGAGGAGTACCAGCGAAATAGCCTCTTATACACTCTCCTGGCAGCCATACTTTTTGAACTTGCAGCTTGATAAAGTTGGTGTGGCTGCTGTCTCATCCTCCTCATGCTGCGTGGATAACCGCCGAAAAAATGCTTATTAGAGATAGTTTCATTTACAAACTGTATGTGATAATTATATAGATGGTGCATGCTAGAGTTGGAAATGGATCGCATTCTTGACCATGTCAAGTAGCCGGAGAAGATTGTGTGTGTGCATGTATCATTGCTGTAATTTATGACATATTTGTTAAGTAGCAGGGAAAGTATATTATTTTGTGAAGTTTTGCACTATTATAGACGGTTATAGTTGATAATTGTTTGTGATAATTCACATACGGTGTTTTAAAATAACCGTTCGTGATGTATGCGATTATCGGTGATATTTCATAGACGGTTTTTAAAAATAACTGTCTGTGACATATGCGATTATCACTTGGATGATTCTATTTACACAACGTCTGTGATAATTACGTATTACATATGATTATGAAGCGTCCAGTATAGTCTGTTTTATACTAGTGTATAACTCATCTGTTTTTTAAAAGTAAGATATTGAAGGTGCATTGGCAGCTAAAGTTGTGCCTTTAGTGTCCATGAATTCCAATTTAACCGGTAGAAAATACATGTTTGTTTTTTTTAGGAAGAGAACAGGATACATGTTCTCATGCAGTAGCAGCAACAAAGATACATGTTCTCATGCAGTAGCAGCAACAAATCAAACAAGCGATCTGGATTTCTTTGGTAGCTACAGCCTATAATTCAATAACTCCACGTACTCGCTTTAGCATGGGACCCACTGCCCTTTTCTCCTCGATGCGACCATGAAATATGACAGATCATCAGGTAGCAATGATTCATGGTATGGTTAGATATTTTGTTGTTGATAAGGTGGTTTACTGTGAGCATAAGTTATATTGGAATATTAACTGAACAAAAAAGTAGAAATAAATATATATTGCACCATTAACTTCAATTTCATAAAGAACCTAAGAGATCATGAATGCAAAGTATATGTATAGAATGTTCCGTGAGACGCCGAGCACCTAAGACCTTAGGCCGACGCCGAAGAAAACGGTCACAGCGCTACGAATCCACTATAGCTAAAATTTAATCCTGAGTTCGCCACTCACTCAACACACTGGTTGTTTTCTTGCTTACACTCTTGCTTGCTATATCCTTACATGGCATGCACTAGACCCATCCTTTTATACCTTACGCATATACATATAATTTGGAGACTGAAACCAGCACAACCCCCGACTCGGATTCCTCTCAGAAACAGAAATGAAAAAAAACCTTCCTAAACAAGATTAAATCCAACACTGTGTGTGCATGTATCATTGTAGTAATTTATTATATATTTATTAAGTAGCCGAAAAAGTATATTATTCTGTGAAGTTTCCACTATCACAGACAGCTATTGTTGATAATCGTCTGTGATAATTCACACACGATTTTAAAAAATAACTGTCCGTGGCGTATACAATTAACTGTGATAATTCATAGACGAAAAATAATCGTCTGTGTCGTATGTGATTATCACAGACAATTTTATTTATAGACCGTCTGTGATAATTACGTATCACAGACGGTTATGAAGCGTCCAGAATAACCTGTTTTATACTAGTGTATAACTCATCTGCTTCTTAAAAGTAAGATATTCTTCAATGTGTGGATTGGCAGCTAAAGTTGTGCCTTTAGTGTCCATGAATTCCAATTTAACTGGTAGAAAATACTTGTTTGTTTTTTTAGGAAGAGAACAAGATACATGTTCTCATGCAGCAGCAGCGACAAATCAAACAAGCGATCTGGATTTCTTTGATAGCTACAGCCTACAATTCAATAACTCCAGAGACACACTCCCTTTGAATTTTTTGCCGATACGGCCGATTTGCACAGCGTATTAGCAGTTTTAACCACCGTCCGTGTGTATTTGCAAAAGCAACCGAATGGCGCAGTCGGGCGTCGCGCTTCGCCGCGTCAGAGCGACACGTCGCTGCCGTACGTAGCCGCCACGCCCGGCCGCGGCGCAGGCCGGCGCGCGCCGCCACGCTGTGCTGCCATGCCACGCCGGGCGCGCGCGCGCTGGCAGCCGGCGCAGCGGCGCCAGCGCCAAGCGTGGCGGCGACCTGCGCCGCTGCAGCGCCAGCGTGGCACGCGGGCGCGTCGGCGCGCAAGCACGCTACGCGCCACGCGGCGCGTGCAGCCCCTGACCCTACTGTATTTGGCGCGCGCGCCTGTGCTGCCACTTAGCGCGCAGCGCCACTCGCCTGGCCCGGTGCGCGGGGTGGGCATCTGACGCTTTGGCGCATATATTGGAGAGCGACACGCGATTTCATTTCGATCGCTCCTCATTCTTCTCGCTAAGTTCATATTCAAGTCACTCGCTTTCGCTCCTCTGCTCATTCTTTTCTTTTCATGCGCTTGCTCTCTCGATTATATTTCAACGTTATTAACTTAGTAAATCGCCGTTCGCAGTAGGTTTATCGTAATTTTTAATTTAGCTACATTCTTCTATGTTTAATTAGCCACATTGTCGATAATGTTCGCTATGTATGTTTTGCTAGTCATGTCTCTACCGAGCTACTAGAACAATTCTCGATGAGGACCACCGGTGCAAGCCGTGGCTCACCGTGGCGTGGATGGCCCTCCGCCCACAGCGCCAAGGCGGGAGGGATCGGTGGGCGGTAGACGATCGTTACGTCCCGATCCTCCAGAGACGGGCTTGTTGCCCTTGCGAGGATGGTGTCCTTCCAACGTGGGTTCACCCTAAGCGGCACTGTTGTCCGCACTTGTGGACGGTGGAGGCCCGAGGCGCACACCTTCCATTTTCGGTGGGGTGAGATGACGATCACCCTAGAGGACGCCTCGTTCTTGGTAGTCTCCGATCCGGGTGTGCCGCTTGTTCCGGCCCTCAGGAGAGCGAATCGAAGGTCAGCCGAGCGGCGGTTTGGCCAACCTCTGCCGGAGGGTGCACGTGGCGTCCTCGGGCTTGGTGAAGCGATTCAATAATGCCCGCAGGTGCACTCGAGGACGTCGTTAGGGCGCATCTCGTTGCTTACCTTCTCCAAATTCTTTGGTTGGGTCCCGTTTCCAACCACAAAGGCGATTTTGAACCCCGCTTCATCCGCGTCGCCGAGTCTTTGGTTGACGCGGCTCGAGCCGATGCGCGCAAGATCTGGTGGGGATCGGTAGTCCTTGCGCTACATACCGAGGGTTGTGTGGCGCCGCGACGCGGCGCGCTCCGTAGCAACTCGGTCGTGTGCTACGTGCTCCTGCGGTGTGGAGTTGGGAGCACTTCCTGTTGGGCGGCCGACCATTGAGACAATGGCGCACCTTCCCTCTCCCACATGACCACATACCACATGACCCCATAGACGCGCCCACCATGGGCTTACGGTGGACTGCGGCGGTTGTCCGCGCTGGGCCAACCGAAGACCGGCGAGGTGCTACTCGTTGTACCACAACGAGTTCGAAAGTTATTGCACGAGCGACATCATCCGTGTCCATGGCATGCTGATTTTACGCGCGGTTGCGCCGCCAAGACGGCCGCTCGCGCAATGCGTCGTGGATCGATTTTGTGGACGACGACCGCCACCGGTGTTCTCACATATGGTGGAGCCTTCGCGCGCAGCAAGCGTAATGCGACGATTTTGTCGATACCACTCGTGCCCCGAACGGCGCCCCTAGAGCGAGTGTACACTGTGAGTCAAATTTCATCCAAGTAATTTTTGCAGCCCTTACGTCTTCTTTTGTAACATTAATCTTTCCAAAATGCAGCAATCGAGGTCGGGTGGGCATATTTTGGGTGGCAAATGCACCAAACCCAGTGGATTGCGACATGGATTCACGGGATGCACGTGGATGTATGGCATGAGCAAGTCCATATGACCTCGAGTCGTCAGCTGCGTACATGGAGTGGTACATGCCACGAACGCGCAAGACTCACCATTCCTCCTCCGAGCGCCTGGAGGAGGTGACATTTCGACGACGAAGAGAGCCTCCGCGCCGCATTTAATCACACACAGTAGCTTCAAGACATGGCGACACGTCACGACACTTACAACCTCTCGTTCGCAGCTTTTGTTGACGATATTCGTATTTTTGTTAATGAACTCATTACATATGTCACTACTGCTTGGGCGGGCGGTGCGCGTCCCAGGCGCAATGGACGAGGCCCAACTCAGACCAGATAGAACCCCGGCGGCATATAAAAAAGTTTTGAAACACATCTCGGCGGAGATGAAGAAGATAATAAAGAACTTGAGCTGTGGTCGTTCGAGGGACGGCGTCTTGCGCAGACGGCACGGCAGGGGGCGTGCTCACCCGCTAGGTCACCACGACCTAGCGAGTCCGGCAGCGTCGTAGCGTTCCCCGTCGGTCATCTGCGGGCCAGGTCGCCGCACAGGTAAGTCGCTATGTACAAATTTACATCAAGTTTTGTAATTATGCCTTACGTTCCGCTAACATCATGTCGTTCTCTCGCCGTAGGTCCGTCGGGATGAATCACTTCGCCGTCCGGACCGGTACCATACCGCCCCCTCGGTTATCTCGTGACCGCACATCCGGAGGTACGAGGTTCTTAGTTTACATCCAGTGTTCATTTGTACTAACATCGTTTCGTTTTGCAGCCTTCAGCCCCTGGGGGTGACGGCCAGTTCACATCGACTGATGACGACGATACGGGCCTCCCAACTCCTACCAGGGAGCAGTACACGACGCCAGGGCAAGGACAATGGC
This sequence comes from Hsuehochloa calcarea, assembly GCA_036346395.1. NCBI lineage: Eukaryota > Viridiplantae > Streptophyta > Magnoliopsida > Poales > Poaceae > Hsuehochloa > Hsuehochloa calcarea. The sequence goes on along the minus strand of CM070611.1, from coordinate 24,766,066 downwards.
GGCCGGGGTTTTAGCGTCGCAGGCGAGCTCCTCCGGGTCGCCGCCCCGTGACGCTCAAGAGCGGATGTCCTCCGGTTCGGTGCCCCACGGTATACTCCAGCGAGTTCATCCGCGCAACGGAGTTGCGAGAATCGTACCCCGAGTGGTTTTCTAGCCTCCGTCGTGGATGAATTCCTCGGTCCCCGTGCCCAGTCGACGCGTCTCATCAAGACGACATGTACGCCTACCGACTCTGCTCCGGACTCGCCATCGGTCCACCTCCGCCTCAACGGTCTCCGTACCCCCTCTCGAACCGACACGCGCTTCTCGGAGCGGTGGGCGTATTCCACGAGTCATGCTCGGCGCAAAACAAGGCAGCGCCGCGACGCAAATTGCAGCAGGAGAGAGTAGTGGCTCAGACGAGTAAGTCGTATAGTATCACGTGTTATGCGATTTTCATTGTACTACATGCTTGTTATCGCTATTTCGTATGAGTGTCTTGTTCGTATTAATCAATAAACGTACAAACTTTTTGTATAATGATTCCACTCCATTAAACCTTCGAGACCTCTCGTGGCCTCCTGAGACCTCCTTTGTATGAAGTACATTAATTGATCTGTCATTTAAAGCAAAGTTATATCAAAAGTTTCTTAACAAATAAAATAATACAAAAATTACATAATCAAATACACTTTGTCAAACACAAAAATTTTCAATTTTTTTTGACCTCATTTGCTATAATTTAAAATTCCGGGAGACGGGCTTGTTGCGATTATGAAGATGACGTACAACATGTGGGTAGCTACTACTTAACGATGTGCGCTACTTGTCTCCGCGGTGCCATAGCAAGGGAGCCTTGTCTCGACGTCGGTGGGTCTCGGTCGAAGGAGCCTTCCCCTTATCGCGAGACTCTCCACGTCGGGCTGGTATGTCGAAGTCGTCCGTACCCTGCGATTGTATGATGTAAGTACATCGTGATGAGACAAAACGTAACAAGAATGTCAATTGTTCATAACTCACGCCGTCCATGTAGATTGCTCCTGACGATCCGGATACGCTGTGGCGACCGGACTCACCGCATGAGCCTTTCCTTGCCCTTGTCACGGACCGCCCACGTCGGTGGTGTCTCAAGTCGCCCATGTCTGCGTTTGCATGATGTAAGTGCACCGTATAGTGAAAATCATAAGAAGGATGTAATTTCTTCATAATCGACGTCGTGGATACGGATGACGCCAGTGGCCGGATACGCTGTGGCGGCCGGGCTCAGCCTCATGAGCCTTTCCCTTGCCCTTGTTACGGGAATGTCCACGCCGGGCTGGTGTGTCGAAGTCGTCCATGTCCTGCGTTTGCATGATGTAAGTACATCAGATAGTGAAAATCATAAGAAGGATGTAATTTCTTCATAATCGACGCTTGCATGAGCCTTTCCTTGTCGTTGATATGGATTACGCTCGAGTTTATCGGGTCCTTCGGTGCCTCCTCATCCGTGCGTAAGGTTTCCACCGTGAGAAGTTCTCGCCCGCACCGAGTAGTTTAGCATGTACTCTATTTGATGAATGCCCCGTCGTACATCTCGGGTCGTCAATCCATCGAAGAAGTGGCGGCGCATCTCGGCCGCATTACGTGGGGATGAAGTTAAAAATTGAAGGAATTAAACATTGGGAGGAAAATCGATGCGCCGCGAAAGAAACGCTTACCATGTAGTGGCCGCACTGTAGAACGCCCGGCGGCCGTGTGCAGGTGTGTGGATGAATGATCTCTGCCGGTTCACCACACACACACTTGGGACCGCAAACGTGGTGGCACCGGAGCATCTTTCATTGAAAAATCCGTATTTTAGTCCGCTTCCTCTTCTGCGCAAGCGCTTTGCTTCGCAACATCCTCTTGTAGAAGTTTGCCAAGAGTCCATAGTCGGTCTCGATAATTTTGCGTTGTACATAACAAGCAAGATGAAAAACTTTAAATTACGACCTCGAATGACGACGGACGAACTAGGTCTCATTGGGACAATCCTTCATTGAGTGCCCAGCGTCTTGCATATCCTCGCACTTCATCGCGGCTATCTTGTACGCTGACTAGCATCCATGTCATTCCGGCGCCCGTCTGCCGTCGCCCTTCCCTATTCTCTTCAAGTCCTGTTGGGACCCCATTACACCATGTCGGGCCAAAGATCCTTGTAGTTCATTTCAAACCATACGAGTGAAACTCTCCGCTCCATGTACCGAATAGGTGCCGCATGTCGTAGTACTCGAGATGTATGGTGTAGCCATCTGCGCATTTGCGCACATGCCTTGTACACGTCGCGAGCATGGTTTGTGGAAGAGCTTTGGCTTGTTGCGAGTGCATATCGCCACATCACCTGTGGTGCATGCTGTTTCTTTCCCCTAGCATGACTATTGGCGTATTTACGCCGGCTTGATCTCGTATTTCGCCGAGGTCGCCGATCACCCGAATGTCGTGCATTCGGGCCTTCTCCATCTTCCGATCCATGTGTCTCGCATGTTCTCGGACCACCGCTGCCTTCGTCCATCTATCGCTGGCTGCGGTGGCTCTATTCACGAAATAACCAACAGTGCGAGTCCATGTCTCTGGACAACCGCAGTGATAGGGAGCCCGCGCACACCTTTCGGGGCGCTATTGTAGACCTCGGACATGTTGGTCGTCATAACGCCGCACTCGCACCGCCTCGTGTTATAGAGGAGGGACCATTTCTCCAATTCGGGGCGTGGTCATTAATCCACCGGGAGAAGGTTATGGCGCTACTAGGTTGCTCCTCTCGGAGTGGACTCCTTGTATGTCTCGTAGTCCTGTTCAAGGTCTCTCCAAATAGACTCAAACTTCCGCCGGTTCTCGCATACACAATGCCTTGAACGTCTTCATGAGTTCTCGATGCGGAACCGCGTGAACAAGTTAGATGCAAGATGCCTCATGCACCACGGATTGCACGTCGTTCCATCGGTGAGATAGATCCATCCCACGCCGCATGATGTTGATGGCGCCAACAACCCAACATTGCGATGCGGACTAGGCGACGTTGGCGGTCCTCCCACCACGGCCCTCTTCACGTTCTCCAAGAACCACACCGGTGGATGTGTTCTCGCCTCGACAATGGCAAATGCAACCGGAGAAGTTGGTCATTCGTGATCGCCGCCACCGCGGTGAGGATGGTGCCCTTGTACTTCCAAAGGAGAAAAGTACCATCCATCGTTAGCACGGACGGCGAACTTGAAGCCCCGATGGCTCGGCGAAAGCCCCAACACCCTATCCAAGATGAAGTGGTTGGGCCCTTTTTCAAAGATCTTCACGGTCCAAATTGTTTATGTACGCGGGGTTTGATCCGCAATCTGGTGAAGCAATCTCGGCACAAGGTTGTACGCCTCTTCGTATGTCCCGCATATAGTCTCGATGACTTTCGCTTGGCTCGTCGAACCTTCAGTAGCTAATCGGATAGCCAACTCGATTGACGACTTCCGCATCATCGGCTTGGGGAGATGACACGCCCGCCTCAACTAGGTGCGTGATGAGGTTTGCAACATATCACGCGAAGTCACGCCCGATGTCGCCGCAGGCTCACCTGAGCTCGCAGTGTGGTCGATCGGCTCCTTGACCGTGAAGACCGAGCCAAAGATCTTTGCTCGGAGCGCCGACCTTGCCAGGCGGCAGCCTTCTCTCTGACTTCATGCGTAGATTCCAGGTTGGACCGGTGCACTCGGTACACACGGTGATGGACAAAGCGTCACGTGCTATAGCTTGTTGCACGGCCACCTTGTTCGAAGCGCCGCCCAACTAAGAGGGTGTCGGCTTCAAACCCCCATCGGAGCCTTCTTCTTGCGGCAAGACGAGCGCGCACCGCGATATCATCAAGTCTCGATGCCACGTAAGGACCACCGGCCGTGTGCGTCCTCGTCGGCACCATCCGAGCTTGGGTCGGTGTCCTCGTCGGACTCAACCCGAGAGTCTCGTCCGTAGATACTGTGGCGCCGATGCGGGCCGACCACCATGTTTCCGCCTCATTTGGCTCAAAATTAGGCACGGGACTTCCTCCGAGGCAAAGACATTCCGTCTTTGCCATCTTCAGCTCTCGCCGCGCTTGCCGCTTGTACGAGCCTCGGCATCATCGGGGTTTCGGCGCCCTATGTACGAAATTGACGTACACCATAGGCTTCCGTGAATGGCCGCCTCTGGTGTGAGACAATCTCCATGTATCGCCTCCATGCTATGCTTCCATCCACCTTTACGAGCTCCACACATAATTGGTGCAGTGATCGCCTCAATCATAACTTTCTTCGCCCTGGCTCCGTGAGGAACTCCTCCTGATGCAGCCGCGGCTCGTGAATATTCATCGCGTGGAGCCCTTCGCCGGACCACCTTTTACCGACATCTCGACAGTCCAACCCATCGTGTCCGCTGCATACAAGCCCATCGCCAGAAACACAATCAAGTCTTGCATGTTCGAAAATACCTAAACCCACAACAACCACTAAATAATTACGACTAATTAATTAGCACTAAACTAATTCATTACTACTGAACTAACTAATTACGACTAATTAACTATCTCTAAACTAACTAATTACGGTTGATTAATTACCGCTACAAAATACCAGTACTTTATTTCCACTTACTTGATATGCTGTAACGATGAGTACTAAACTAATTACGACTAATTAATTAGCACTAAACTAATTTATTACTAGTGAACTAACTAATTACTTACTAATTAGCTATCTATAAACTAACTAATTACGGTTCATTAATTACCACTAAAAATACCAAGATTTTATTTTCACTTACTTCATATGTCAGAACGATGACTACTAAACTAATTACGACTAATTAATTAGCACTAAACTAATTCATTACTAGTCGACTAACTAATTACTACTAATTAATTACCCCTAAACTATCTAATTACGACTAGCTAACAAAGACTAACTAATTACGACTACGGCAATAACGGCAAAAGCATAACACAAATTACCTGCTCTTCTGATGAAGTAATTAATCACCCTTCCGAGGAAGTAATAAATCACCCTTCGGAGGAAGTAATAAATCACCCTTCGGAGGAAGTCATAAATCAAGGCCGAGTGACGAGAAGCGAGAAAACAGTTACCTCACAATAAAATTAATTATGTTACGTTCTCTGAGTTCTCGACGAGCGCAAGAACGAGAATCAAACGCAATTGATATGACCAAGAAGCGAGTGCCGGTCCCAGATTTATAGCCGAGTGGAGGAGAGTCGCGACCTTGGCGCCGGAATTCGTAAGCATTGGCGCCGAATTCTGGACGGGGCGGCAGATGTGCGGAGGAGGGAGGATGGACGGTGGGAAATATGGCCACCCTAACGCTTTTTAATTCTCTCACAACAGATTCGGATGCGTGGCGGTGTAGCGGGTGAGAGAGAGGCTCGCTTCTATTCTTTCGGTGAAAAGTTTTGACAAATGCAGAGGCGGACGTGATGCGAGCGCGTGCATATGAAGTACATTAATTGATCTCATCACGAAATCAAAGTTATATCAAAAGATTCTTAACAAATAAAATAATACAAAAATTACATAATCAAATACACTTTGTCAGAATGCTACACAAAAATTTTTATTTTTTTTATAATCTAAAATTCCTGAAAAAATAAAAATGAGAATTATAAAAAAATTTATAAAAATCCAATGGGCAAGGTGGGCAAGGCGGCGCGCGCGCATACAGCGCCGGCCAGCGCCCGACTGCGCCCATGCCTTGGCGCGGCGCGCGCGCCAGCGTATGGCCGGCAGCGCCCGGCATGCGCCGCGCCACGCGGCGGCGCGCGCGCGCGCGCTAGCGGCGCGGCGCTGCGCGCCCATGCCATACATACACGCATGCGGCGTGGCGGCGATCTTGCCGCCACAAGCGCATCCGTGGGCGACGTGCATCGTCGCACAGCGCCATGAAGCGACGGCTCTGCGCGGCTCGGTTAGTTTTGCAAATACACCGCTTAAAACTGCTAATACGCTGTTCAAATCGGCCGTATCGGCAAAAAATTCCACTCCCTTTAGCATGGGACCCACTGCCCATCTCTCCTCGGTGCGACCGGCTGAAAGCGATGGTTTGAGTACCCTGTTCTTCACGTTGTGTTTCTTCACGTGATGGAAACAGCACAACAACCAGTGTACAACGTCTAAAGAAAAAACGAACTCCGAGACAAAATGAAACAACTGAAAACTCAATGGATTTCTCTCGGAGCTACTACTCCGCCTTTTTTGCATTTATTTATTTATTTCTTCTTCTCAACACAACACACTGGTTGCTTCCTTGCTTACATTAATTCAACTCAATGCTTCTAAGCTCTTGTTTGCTATATCCGCACTGGACCCATCCTTTTATACCCTACGCATACACACATAATTTGGAGACGGAAACCAACACAACCCCTGACTTAATTCCTCTCAGAAACAGAAACGAAAAAAACCTTCCTAAACAAGATTAAATCCAACAATGAGTTACTGAAAAAAAAAATCCTGAAATAGTGAAAACTTCACTTATTCTACTGTGGTTAAGATACTGTTGAAATTCGTATGAAAATGTGTTATATTTGCCACATCAATGATATTCGATCCCATGTGTGATTCACTTTACATAAATTGGTGTAGCTATGATATAAGCTTCACTTATATCAAACTATTATTCTGAATGATGGACTGGGCTGTTGGTTCAAATTGGTGTAGCTATGGCACACAGAGGCACCGCCTTTGCTAGAGTCACACCAAACTTTTCGGTCATATCAATTCCATTTCTTTCAACCTCAGCTGGGAGGCTCCATTTGAACTGATTTAGTAATGATGCGAGAACCAAATGCACCATCCGAATTGCCAATGGCATCCCAGGGCAGATCCGGCGTCCGGCACCGAATGGAATGAGCTCAAAATCTCCGCCTCTAAAGTCAGTTGTCCTTTCCAAGAATCTCTCAGGCATAAACATCTCGGGTTGAGGCCATACCTCTTTATCTCGTCCCATTGCCCATACATTTATAAGCACACGTGCACCTTTAGGTATTGTGTAACCTACTATTTTTATAGTCATCTCGGCTTGATGTGGTAACAACAGTGGAGCGGGAGGATGAAGCCGAAAAGTTTCTTTTATCACAGCTTGAAGATAGGGCAACCGGCTAATTTCAGATTCTTCGATACTCCTTCTTGAGCCGATAACTTGTGCAAGCTCGTCGCAAGATTTAGCCATAGATAATGGGTTTCGAAGCAATTCTACCATTGCCCATTCCACAGTGCTTGAGTTTGTGTCACTTCCGGCAGTAAACAAATCCTGTTATACAAATATATTAAATTAGGAAATTGCTAGAAATCTGTTGAATGTTTCACGGCAATGTTGCAAAAAAATCCAACAGATGAAAATCTGACTCATAAAATTACTAAGATAAACTTAACAAACATGATGCAGTTGTATGATTTTTTTTTATCTAAAACCCGTTTAATTGGTAGGTTACAAGTTCAAGTTTGACCTTTTACATTACTCTGTATGTCCATGTCTTAATCAACGTTTCCCATATGGTTGAAAATTACTAAGTTGTCCGTACTACTAAGGTTTAACTTATTATTTTGGGAACCACTAGGGCTCGTTCGTCCGATCAGATTGTTCTTATCGTACGACATCAATTACAACATTTCTAAAACTACTTTCAACATCTCAGTTGTAACATCCTCAGACACAGTTGCAACATCATTGTTCAATGGTTGCAACATCCTAGGACAATGGTTGCTACAACTCCGGACAATGGTTGTAACATCACAAATCAAAACAAAGCATCTGGAAAAAAATACGTTGGGAAAAATTACAACATCGCCGTGAACAGTATGCAATAATTTTTTTTCTACATATGCAACACTTTTTTTTTTCTATAAATACAACATTCCAAAGAACAGTATGCAACATTGTTTTCAATAGGCCGCAGTATTGTTTTCAATGGACCGCAACATCAGCAGAAACAAACAGAGATAGCAGAGGACAACAGAGGCCAATGGCAGTAGCAAGTACGCGGTTCTTGATTGGGGCGACAAGCCGGAGCTGGACACGGCGAGGTTGGAGGGGCGGAGGAGGCCCTCAGCGTCCGAGAGGAGGAGCAAGGAGCTGTTCGTGTATGCCTGCACCATCTTCGCAACTCGTGCAGCCCGGCCACCGCATCACCACCGACAGCCTCCAGCTCCTCGGACTTGAAGATCGCAGGGATGAAGCTTTAGAGTGAGCGAGAGACGAAAAGGGAGTGGAAGAGAGATAGGGAAAAAAGAAAAGATGAAGTGGAGAAGATGATGTGATTTGGAAAGTGGATTGAACGGTGGTAATATGGTTGGAGTCAGTTGTAAAAATGAGTCATGTGGGGAGTCACGTCGACAATGCACTGTCCTATCTTTTCTTCTCGATTAGGACGCCCGAACAGGAACATTACCCTATTATTTTTTGTAAGAAAACTGAATACACTAAAAGCTTAGAAGAATGTTTGTTTGCTAGGTTATACGTAGACTATTCTACTTCTGCAGATCTACTTACCGTGAACAATGACCGTAGCGCGTCGCGGTCCAGCCCGGCCCTGTCACCGTCCCGTGCGGCGACGTCGAGCAGCACGTCGAGGAAGTCGTTCTTTCTGGGCTCTCCAGCGTCGCGGCCGCGAAGCCTCTGGTCCACCTCCACGTCGAACACACGGTGCAGCCGGGCGAACAGGCGGGCCATCCGCCGGCGCAAACCCTGCAGGTCGGCTGCCGCGAACACCGGGAAGAAGTCGGACACGTTAGGCCTCCCCACGGCCTCCATGATCTCCGTCACCAGTTCTTGAAACTCCTTCGACCCGCCCTGGTCGTCAAGGTTTGTCAGGTCGGACGAGAAGATGGTGCGCGACAGAAAGTTCAGGCTCGTCGTGAACGCCACGCGGCCTACGTCCACCGCCGCGCCCTCGCGCGCCAGCCGCGCAACGTGGTCCAGGAGCTCCTGCAACTTCTCTCGCCGGAGCTCCTGGAGCGCGTCGAGCCGGCGCGGCGCGAACAGCTCGGTAGCGATGATCTTGCGGAGCGCACGCCACCGTGGCGCGTTGGGCAGCCATATGACGGAGTTCTTGCCGTGGTCTCCGACAGCGTCCGCCACGGACCGGGATGCAAAGACGGCATCGTGCTTCTGCAGGATCTCGCGGGCGACGTCCGGGGAGGAGACAATCACCGTGGTAACCGCGCCCAGGCGGAGGGACATGAGCGGGCCATGGATCTTGGCTAGGCGGGCGAGGGAGCGGTGCGGTTGGTCGCCGAGAAGGTGGAGGCAGCCGATGAGTGGCAGTGGGTGCGGGCCCGGCGGGAGGCAGCGGCGTGCGTGGGCAAGGAGGTCGAGGAGGTAGACGGAGAAGAGGGAGACGACAAGCCATGCCAGCCACGGAAGCAGCGAAGCCATTGATATCTGAGCGTCATAAACAATGGTGCGGGCCAGGCTGTGGGCGCTGGTTGTGGTCTGTGGATACATATATAATGGATGACATTGATACGGAGAATGCTTGGGCTCGTGGGTCCGATGGCTTGAGCAGCATCGGACGCCTCGCCAACCACTTCGTGTCTGCTGCTTTGAATTGGCAATTTGTTGCTTCGGAGGGAGATTTTAATGCAAATTTACTAAATAATTATTGTATTTCACTGATTTTTGTTTCACCCGATCGAATGGCTGAGATCAACTATTTTAACTTGTATCCGATGGTGAAGAGGGGCGTACGATGAGAAATATCCCATCGTACATCCGAGCTCTAGTCCATCCCTATTGATATTATTCTCTAGTCTTGGTTGCTTCCAGTAGCTATCCATGTGTCTTTCCTATCCAGATATCCTAATAATGACTCATTGTCGAACCCAGATTTGCATCTAGACTAGCTGTTGTCGATTTTTTAGTATTGAACTGTCGAGAGCCGTATTTACATATCCGAAACCTTTTGTGTATTCTGAACTAGTCCCAGACCAGTAGCTATCTCACACAGGAAACATCGATGAAAAACCATCCATTTATCACATTTTACTAAAAATATCTAAAAAATAACAAATAGTATTAATAACTGGATCTTATGGTCAACGTTTACTTAACTTGCCATGCAAGGCTGAAGAAACAAATAAGCTCTTGCAATGGAACAAAAACTTGGAAATGCCAATCAACATGCACACATGCAATCGAGTAGAGAACACATCCTAATTCTTAAAGCCTTCAAATGACTCCTTTTCATATAACTCTTGAGCAGCTTGATACTCTTCAATTGAGCAGCAAAGTTTAAAGCTGTAAGGACATAAAGTACTCGACAAGTCGTAGGGAACAATGTGCAATTAATATTCATGATAGGCTTGAACAAAGGAATAGTTGAATCGTTCTTTTGTAGAAAGAATGTATTAGTAGTAAATGTAGTAAATAGATAGAAATGCATAGTTGAAAATAATAATAAATACATAAACAATTACTTTGAAATAACCAGCGAACCCCCGTCCACTTTCCAACCAAACTACCGAATGAATAACCCATCCACCAAGCCAACATCACATACACCAAGTGAGTCTCCCATTCACCTTCCGACATATTTTTATAAAAAACTCTACCTCTCATGTGAAATCCCCGCGCGTTGTTCATTAACGAGAACGCTACTGTTTAAATAGTTTTAACTCTGTAGAGGTTGTACAACTTTATCCACAAGAGATAAGTCAACTTATAATGTCCGTTCATAAACTTCAGTAGGTACGCGACTAAGTAATTATCACAAGACCTTTATAAAGCTCCTCCTTAACACAATTATGTCTGCTAACACTAAATGTTATCACGACCACACAGGGCCCCCCTCTTGCGACATTATCAGTATCAATCTCAGAACTCTCACTTCCAAAAACAAAATTTATAAGCTCACACATTGCTACTTAGTTAGCCAGGTCCATCCTATACTGGACATATGGTTGTACGATATGGCCCAGTTTAATGACGCACAAGATTAAGTCATTGATAAGTTAATTAGGCGAGACTACCTCATCCAAAACAATGTGCCTCAGACACCCCTTTTACTAAATGATCACTTGCCTGATCATAAATCATTTTATTCAACCAAACAAGTGAGAATCTGTAATACCCGGTATTGAGTCGGGAGTTTTAAAATAAGTCGAGCATGAAAAAGAGTGCAAATAAATAGAATTTTTGATGGGGGAGGGGGTTTTCGCATTTTTACGACAACCTGGGCCGCAGGCCGTGGCCCAGGCGGCCCAAGAGGGGAGGTCGCCAGGGGAGGAGGCGCCTCACCCTAGCGCCTCCCCACTCCCTCCTCTCCCCCTAGAGCCGCCACCCCCATTCCCCTCCTCCCCGGTGTTTCTTGCTGCTCTTGACGGCGTCTTGTCTGCAGAGATCCCCTGTCGCCGCCAAGCTTCCCGGCCGCCTCCTTCCAACGCGCCGCGACCGCTCACGGCGATCTTGTGGCCGGTCTTGGAGAGGAAGGGAGAAGAAGGAGGAGGTTCTTGGGAGGTGGATCCACGTCTCCCTGCAGATCTTCAAGGGTAATGAATGTTTTTAGTGGTAGTTTGATTCGGTTTTATTGATTAATGGTGGATTAGATCTAAATCGGTTTCTGTTCTGGAGATTCCAGAACGTATCCGTCTCCTTGCGCGACCAGTTTCGACACTTTAGAGGCCGAATCTCGGGTTGATCTCTGCGAGAGATATGTTCCTGGTTTCATTAGCTTTCTTTTGGCACCGAGATCAAGAGATTCCACCCAGTGGTTTAGGATTTATGAATTTTTAACCGAACACCGCTTCGTCTGTCGAAAATTTTGGAGACTGTTGGTTGCTCTTCAGTTTTGTTCTAGATAGAGACAGATTCAGGGAGGCCACCCCAATAGGTTTTTGAAGATAATTTCTTCATGATTCCATATTGATAAAGATCATCTCCATAGAATTTATAGACTGAAAGTTACAGATTTTTCTTTATGACTGTTCTGAAATCTGGACAGGTTTCTGTCAGTGTCTTCTTGGGTAGATTAGTCCTCTGTTTTGGCCGAATCAGAGGATCTCACCAACTAAAGTTTCGTAGCCTGGTTCATCAGGAAAAGATGAGCACTGGTTTCAGGTCTTTAGGAGTTACAGATAATTAATGGTGAATTTTATCGTACAACTGCTAGTAGAGTAGTAATCTGGTCTTTTTGGTGAAGTTGTCAAATCAAACCCTTGGTTGTGTGGGTTGGTTAGAGGGTATGATAGGACACGTGTAGATACGTCATACCTTGTTATTCTTATTCCGTGTAAATGCTTGTGTAGGCGGTGAGGCGGTGGGTGGAAGGACACCTTCGTTGCTTCCTAGTACGTCGCGACTAAGGCAAGTCTTGCTTGTTAATTTGTGTTATTTTCAAGGGAATGCATGACGATGTGGTGAATTTATGATTGCTAGTGCGTTGTGCTCATGATGTGGATAGGTTTCAATATTTATGTTTCTTGAGATACATGATTTATTCCATTCATGCATGTTTCGTTTCCGTCCATGGGAGTGAAAATTTGATTAAGTCCCATCAATTCCAGAATGGGCATGTAAGACCCACCATTCTAATGTGGGCAATGTTGGACACCCGTATGAAATGTTCTTCATACGGTATTTGAGGTCCCCTGCATTTGGTTAAATGCGGCTTAAGTGAACACCGACGGGTGTGTCACTCACTATACCGGTATATGTTGTGAGCAGTCAATTCCCTCATTGCATAATACCATTTCATTCATATACATTTGAGTTCAAAGATATTTTGCACAAACAGATTGTGGTTTGCTTTGTTCGCTTTATGATTCTGTCGTTTGTTTAAGTACTTGCTGAGTCTTTGGCTCATCCTTGTTTTGTGTGTTTTATTTAGGTAAATGAGGAGGAGGGCAAGTCCTTTTGAGGGGTAGTCCAGCACACTGCACATCACCTTTATCAAATAAGAAATATTATTGTTATCCTTCATTCATGTCAACTATTCGTTAAGTTCCCAAATTGTAATAATCCAGTTTGGGTATCGCTCATCGTACGTTTTTATTATGAATGTTTCTATTCCCTCTCATGATACTGTTATTGTTTGTCGTTGATACTTATGGATTCTTATTAATTAAGCTTGATTAAATGGTTATTGTCGTACATTTTTAGTATTTATTAGTTTTGTGTGACATCTTGGCTTCCGAATAGCCAGGGTGTTACAGTTGGTATCAGAGCGGGCTTCAGGTCCGTGGTTAATACAAAAATATTAAATTGACACACTGTGCACAGTAGGAGGGTTTGGGTAATTTAATACTTTCGCATTTCTATTGATGGTTTTCACCTATTACTCTGATGCTTGAATTACTTCGCACTTCTATTCTCATTAAGTTAAAGGTTGGCTTTGTTGTTGTGATGTTCATAGATGGCAAGAGGTAGAGGCCGTGGTCGTGGTCGTGCACCGACCCGTGGTCGTGGTCGTGGCCGCGGATCGGCTGTTTCATCGTCTTCGTCCGAAAGGTTGGCTGGTGCTGCTACTGAGGAGATTGCCTCAACTGCGCCTCCGGTCGTTGAGCCACCGGCCGCTACAGCAGATCTTATTCAAAACCTTATAAGAGAGAATCAGCAACTCCGTCAACAACTACAGGCGGCAATTCCTGCGGCTGCTGTGCCTGTGGCGGAACCTGTTGCTGCTAATGTTCCACCCGAGGTTAGAATGAGCCTCCGTGATTGGATGTCGCTTCGTTTGGACACTTTTGACGGAGCAGGCACACCAGTTCAGGCTGCGGACTGGTTGAGGTACATGGAGCGTCAGTTTAGAGCATTAGAGCTGACATCCGCGCAGAAGGCGCGATTTGTGGCCTTTCACCAAGGGTCAGCCGACATCCGTGGGAAGGAGTCTTGTCTTCCGAACTCCAAGCAGGTTCACATTTGGGAGGTATTTGTGGAGAGATTCAGACACGCTTTATCCGACTCCTTCATTGAGAAGATGGAGCAATCGCTCGACTTTTGTGCAAGGGAAGATGACAATGATCTCGAGTATGAGGTCGCGTTCAATAATCTGTGCGTTGTACCACCGTATGGCGAATGACGATAGGGAGAAGGCTAAGAGGTTCCAACGGGCCTCAACCAGAGTATCGCCAAATTCAGGGGCGGCGGGTCTGCGCGACTTGATTCGGTGGTCGAGCGAGCGAGGTATGGAGTTGGAGAAAGGTCCTTTTGCGGGGCAAGCCGCTATTGGTTCTGCTCACCGGTGGTTCGGTGGAGGCGCGGCGGAGTTTTGTAGTGGGGTGGGTCATTTCAACACCCGCCCAAAGAGGTTTCGAGGGGTCACAACTCGCGTCCCGCCAAGAAGGGCGCCTTCCTCTTGGCGCCACGTTCTTCATCTTCCTCCCACGATGCGCGTCTGCTCTGTCGGGGCATGAGGTGTTTCCGTGGTGAGGGCATCGAGCCGCAGAGTGTTCCTTCAGGGGACATGCCGCCAGTGTGGTCGGAAGGCCACAAGTCGCCGATATGCGCGAAATCCAGCCAAGCATTATCGGTGGGAGCCACCCCAGCAGCTTTCTTCCTCCGGTGTTCATCGGGCCTCGCCAGGACTCTAGCGGCGCTTTCAAAGACCACGCTTCCTCTAGGGTGGGTGCCTCCGCAGCGTTCACTCCAAAGACTCCCGCGGGTTCTATTGGAACCCGTCACTGCTACGCACTCCGCAAACGTTCCTCCTGCAGTGGGTTCTGGTTATCCTTCGCATAGTGTCGGGGCGTTCTCTGCTCCGACGCAACCAGGAGTCTACGCCATGCCCACTCCACGAGATCGTAGGGCCCCGACGTGGTGACAGTACTCTTCTAGTTGAGTCGCATGAAGCTTTTGTTCTATTTGATTCGAGGCTACTTATTCTTTTGTGTCCCTAGAGTTTACTAGAAGGGTGGGTTGAGTCTACAAATTATTTCTGAGTCTGTGGTAGTCAGCTCTCCCGGGGGTCTTATTTCCAGCTCTACCGTTTGTCCTGACTGTTCCATTATTATTGATGATGAGGTTTTCACCGCCAACTTGATGGTGATCAAGTTGTCACCGTTTGATATTATTCTGGGTATGGACTGGTTGTTCCGCTACCGTGCTAAGATATGTTGTTTCTGGAAGACGGTGACTTTAAAGGTCCCGTCCGGTGAAGAATTGGTATACCAAGGCAGCGCACCGTCTGATTCGTTGTTTGTATTGGCTAGTCTGTTTCCTAGACGCAGAGTGTCAACCATTGGGTTGTGAGAGACCATGTGAGTAGGGTCCCCGTTTGAGTGATGAGTATTTGACGCTGTGGTGAGAAGTTTGTGATTGAAATCTTTGCGCTTATTGGCTTCTTGGTTTAGTTCGTAAGCGCGAACTTCCGCTCGAAAACGGAAGTTCCGATAATCGGAACTTCCGCTTTGGTAAAACGGAACTTTCGATTATCCTGACGTTTGTGTTCTGTTGAGTTAATCGGAACTTCCGCACCTGGGAACGCGGTATGTCCGATAATACTGACGTGAGTATTCTGCTGTGACGACAATCGGATCTTCCAACCTGGGAGTGCGGACGGTCCGATAATCGGAACTTCCGCAATGGTAAATGCGGAACGTCCGATAATCGGAACTTCCGCAATGGTAAGTCCGATAATCGGAACTTCCGCAATGGTAAGTGCGGAACTTTCGATTGTGGGCAAAACTGTGCAGAAAGGCATAGTTTTGATTTTGAGTTGTGAATTGCTTTTAGTTAAATGCAAATGATGATTATATTAACTTGAGCAATGCTATGTGATGTGTTTCTTGTTTGTACTGGTTGCAGGGCATCGAGGTGGAGTCGTGGTGAGACACGTGGAGACCGGACTAGACGCAGACGGCGTTGATGTCAGAACGGTAAAGACGTGTCGAAGACAGCGTGCAAGCTTCCAGAAGGTGTGCGAGGGGCGAAAGGGTAATTTCGCAAAGCGGCACAAGTGGAAGCGGGCTCCGTTAGGGTTTAGCCGGCATAACGGGTTGGAGACCCGTTAGCCAAGGGCTATAAATAGAGGTGAACCCCTGGTTGTTGGGTTAGACTTTTGGTGAGAGAAAATTAGGGTTAGCTTTAGCTAAAGAGCCTTTGGAGAGGTTGTTTTGCTTTTTGAGAGGTTGTTGATTTGGAGAGGATGAACTGAAATTTGTGTAATCTTTCCTCTGTGTTTTCCTCTGTAATCTTGTGATTCCTATCAATGAAAAATCTGAGGTTTTGGTTCTTTGCTTATGCCTCTTTCTTCTCTCTGTTCCTCTCTTGAATATCTAGGGTTTTGGTGAAACTTTTGATTCGTCTTATGAGATGGCATGAAACTTGATATCTAGAGTCTTATTGATATTGCTAATATATCCTCAAAGTTTCATGAGCCAAGAATCAAAGAATCTTGCTAATTGTGGTTTTTGGTCTTTCTTGCCTAATACTCAAGAAATCCATTTTTGCTTTGATTAATGGATTTTTGTCTGCGATTCTTCTCCATGAGGTCAAGATGTTGTTTAGGATGATGTCCTGTGAGACTTGACCTGAGAAGAGCATTCAAGAGTTAGTATTTCGGATTTTTGGGCAAAACCCCGAGCGTACTGTTCTTCGGTCAGGACAATCGGAACTTCCGATTGTCCAAGGCGGAACTACCGCAGGCGGAACTTCCGTACGGAAACCCAGAACTACCGCAAGGTAGATTCGGAGCTTCCGATATCTGACAGAACAGCCCATTTGTGCTTAACTTTTTGGATTTGATTCACATCACACCTTTTGTTTAACAGTAAGTTTTTGAATTACTGTGTGGACACTTGAGAGGGGAGGATCTTAATTTTTAAGGCACCATTCACCCCCCCCTCTGTTGCCATTTCGGTCCTTCAGGTTGCTTTGGTCTCTCAACGAGAAGACTGACTCTTTATTGCGTATAGAGGAGATTCCAATTGTGAATGAGTTTTCTGATGTTTTTCCCGTGGAGCTTCCAGAATGCCTCCGTATGAAAGTGGAGTTCCTGATTGATCTTATTCCGAACTCGACCCTATCCATGTCTCCTTACCGGTTGGCTCGACCCTTTCAGGAGGAATTGAAGAAACAATTGGACGATCTGCTATCCAAGGGTATGATTCAGCGTAGCGTATCGCCATGGGGAGCGCCTGTTCTTTTTACTAAGAAGAAAGATGGCAGCTGGCGTATGTGCGTGGATTATCGGGCTCTAAATCAGGGGACTGTGAAGAACAAATATCCTTTGCCTCGCATTGAGGATCTTTTCGACCAGTTGAAAGGAGCTAAGATATTTTCCAAGATTGACCTCCAGTCAGGTTATAATCAGATTCGGGTTTCGTGAGCAGGATATTGAGAAGACAGCTTTCTCTACGAGGTATGGTCATTATGAGTATAAAGTTATGTCTTTCGGACTAACGAATGCTCCTGCAGTTTTCATGGAAGCCATGAACAGTATGCTGCATCAATACCTTGATGATTTCGTTGTGGTATTCATAGATAATATCCTGATTTATTCCAAGACGAAAGAGGATCACACCCGCCATCTGAGGTTGGTACTTGAAACTTTAAGAGAGAATCAATTCTATGCCAAGCTGAAGAAGTGTGAGTTCTGGATTTCTGAAGTTGGGTTTCTGGGCCACGTTATTAATCAGAAGGGTATTTCAGTTGATCCTAGCAAGATTTCGACAGTGGTAGAGTGGGAGAGGCCAACCAATGTCAAAGAAGTAAGGAGTTTTCTGTGTTTAGCTGGCTATTACCGGCGGTTTGTGGAGGGTTTTTCAACCATTGCTAGACCAATATCCCAGTTAACACATAAAGGTGTTAGGTTCCAGTGGTCTGATGCTTGTGAGCGCAGTTTTTGCACTTTGAAAGATAGATTGGTGACTGCTCCAATTCTAATTCTTCCTGAGCCTGGGAAGAGGTTCACTATCTATTCTGATGTGTCCATAGTTGGACTTGGTTGTGTACTCATGCAGGATGGTAAAGTGATTGACTATGCGTCGAGACAGTTGAAGAAACATGAGCAGAAGTATCCTACTCATGATCTAGAGCTTGCTGCAGTGATTCACGCTTTGAAGATCTGGCGCCATTATCTGTACGGCGAATCTTGTGATGTATTCACTGACCACAAGAGCCTGAAATACATCTTTACCCAGAAGGACTTGAACTTGAGACAGAGGAGATGGCTAGAGTTCATCAAGGACTATGATCTTACTATTCAGTACCATCCCGGTAAGGCTAATGTGGTAGCTGATGCTTTGAGTCGCAAGGCGACACCTCCTACCCTCAGTTGTCTTATTGGTGACTTTGAGCGTATGGATATTTCCTTCTGCTTTGCGGGTACCGCACAGACCGAGACTCATTTGCTTTTAGAGTCAGCTCTTCCAGATCGGGTGCGAGCAGCACAGCAGCAAGATCAGATGCTCCAACGAGTGAGGAAGCGTTGTGCTGAGGGCAAGCAAGGTCACTTCAGTGTGGACAAGTTTGATACTTTGCGATTTAAAGGACACCTCTGTGTGCCACAGGAGTCTCAGGTTAAACTAGAGATTTTGAAGGAGGCCCATCGTACTCCTTATACCGTACATCCTGGTGAGACCAAGATGTACAAAGATTTAAAGAAAAGTTTCTGGTGGAAACAGATGAAAATTGATATCGCACAATATGTGGCATCATGTGGGGTGTGCCAATGGTCAAGGTGAGCATAAGCGACCAACAGGATCATTGCAACCCTTGAGGTACCGGTTTGGCCATGGGACGATATATCTATGGATTTTGTGGTTGGTTTACCTCGCGCGCAGCGAGGAAAAGATGCTATTTGGGTAATTGTGGACCGGTTCAGTAAGTCTGCACATTTCATTCCTATTCGTACAACCAATTCGGCAAGCGATTTGGCTCCTCTCTATGTACGAGAAATTGTGCGTTTGCACGGGGTGCCAAAGACCATTGTTTCTGATCGAGATGCCAAGTTCGCTTCCAAATGCAGGAGAGTTTGCGGTGCGTTGGTACGCACTCGCCTTAGCACCGCGCTCCACCCCGAGACAGATGGTCATCCAACGCACCATTCAGACATTAGAGGATATGCTCAGGTGTTGTGTTTTATCCTGGAAAGGGAATTGGAAAGACCATTTAGCTTTGGCAGAGTTTGCTTATAACAACAGTTATCATGCCAGTATTCGAGCTGCACCATACGAGGTTCTTTATGGGCGCAAGTGCAGGTCCCCGTTGTGTTGGAATGAGGTTGGAGAGCGGGCAGTCTTGGGTCCCGACTGGGTTCAGCAAACAGTGGCTAGAGTGGCAGAAGTTAGGCAGAATTTGTTGGCTGCTCAAAGCCGACAAAGGAGCTATGCAGATGTCAGAAGGCGAGATTTGGAATTCGAGGTGGGAAGCGAAGTTCTGTTGAGAGTATCGCCATCTAAAGGCGTGGTGCGGTTCGGCACTAAAGGGAAGCTTAGCCCAAGGTATATTGGACCATTCCCAATAGTGGCACGAATTGGAAAATTAGCTTACCATTTGGACCTTCCCGATTCCATGAGTGGGGTTCACAATGTGTTTCATGTATCGATGTTGAGGAAATTTCTGAGAGATCCAGACCAGGTTATTCCCTTGGAGCCTTTGATCATTGCACAAGACCTTACCATCGAGTCCCAGCCAGTAAAAATATTAGATGAATCAGAACGGGTTCTCAGGAACAAAACCCTGAAGTACGTCAAAATTTTGTGGTCTCATCAAACAGAGGGAGAGGCCACTTGGGAACTAGAGTCTCGTATGCGAGATCAATATCCTGAATTGTTCATTTCAGGTAAATGTTTAAGATTGTTAAATTATAGTCGTTCTTCATTCTAATAGATCGATGCGTAGATTCGAGGGTGAATCCTGTTAAAGGGGGGTAGAATGTAATACCCGGTTTTGAGTCGGGAGTTTTAAAATAAGTCGGGCATGAAAAAGAGTGCAAATAAATAGATTTTTTTTGATGGGGGAGGGGGTTTTCGCATTTTTACGACAACCTGGGCATGGTCCGTGGCCAGTGGCCCAAGAGGGGGAGCCGCCTGGGGGCGGCCAGGGAAGGGGTGGCGCCCCCAACCCTAGCGCCTCCCCACTCCCTCCTCTGCCCCCTAGAGCCGCCACCCCCATTCCCCTCCTCCCCGGTGTTTCTTGCTTCTCTTTGACGTCTTTGTCTGCGGAGATCCCGGTGTCGCCCCAAGCTTCCCCGGCTGTCTCCTTCCAACGCGCCACGACCGCTCGCTCGGCGATCTTGTGGCCGGTCTTGGAGAGGGAAGGGAGGAGAAGGGAGGGAGGTTCTTGGGAGGTGGATCCACGTATCCCTGCAGATCTTCAAGGGTAACGAATGTTTTTAGTGGTAGTTTGATTCGGTTTTATTGATTAATGGTGGATTAGATCTAAATCGGTTTCTGTTCTGGAGATTCCAGAACGCATCCGTCTCCTTGCGCGACCAGTTTCGACCCTTTAGAGGCCGAATCTCGAGTTGATCTCTCCTAGAGATATGTTCCTGGTTTCGTTAGCTTTCTTTTGGCACCAAGATCATGAGATTCCACCCAGTGGTTTAGGAGTTATGAAGTTTTAACCGAACACTGCTCTGTTTGTTAGAAATTTTAGAGACTGTTGGTTGCTCTTCAGTTTTGTTCTAGATAGAGACAGGTTCAGGGAGGCCACCCACATAGGTTTTTGAAGATAATTTCTCCATGATTCCATATTGATAAAGATGATCTCCATAGGATTTATAGACTGAAAGTTACAGACTTTTCTTTACGACTTTTCTCAAATGCGACAGGTTTCGCGGTGTCTTCTTGGGTAGATTAGTCCTCTGTTTTGGCCGAATAAGAGGATCTCACCAACTAAAGTTTCATAGCCTGGTTCATTAGGAAAAGATGAGCACTGGTTTCAGGTCTTTAGGAGTTACAGATAATTAATGGTGAATTTTATCGTACAACTGCCAGTAGAGTAGTAATCTGGTCTTTTTGGTGAAGTTGTCAAATCAAACCCTTGGTTGTGTGGGTTGGTTAGAGGGTATGATAGGACACGTGTAGATACGTCATACCTTGTTATTCTTATTCCGTGTAAATGCTTGTGTAGGCGGTGAGGCGGTGGGTGGAAGGACACCTTCGTTGCTTCCTAGTACGTCGCAAAGACTAAGGCAAGTACTGTTTGTTAATTTGTGTTGTTTTCAAGGGAATGCATGACGATGTGGTGAATTTATGATTGCTATTGTGTTGTGCTCATGATGTGGATAGTTTTCAATATTTATGTTTCTTGAGATACATGATTCATTCCATTCATGCATGTTTCGTTTCCGTCCACGGGAGTGGAAATTTGATTAAGTCCCATCAATTCCAGAATGGGCATGTAAGACCCACCATTCCAATGTGGGCAATGTTGGACACCCGTGTGAAATGTTCTTCATACGGTATTTGAGGTCCCCGTACTTGGTTAAGTACGGGCTTAAGTGAACACCGACGGGTGTGTCACTCACTATACCGGTATATATTGTGAGCAGTCCATTCCTTCATTGCATAATACCATTTCATTCATAAACAGATTGTGGTTTGCTTTGTTCGCTTTATGATTCTGTCGTTTGTTTAAGTACTTGCTGAGTCTTTGGCTCATCCTTGTTTTGTGTGTTTTATTTAGGTAAATGAGGAGGAGGGCAAGTCCTTTTGAGGGGTAGTCCAGTACGCTGCACATCACCTTTATAAAATAAGAAATATTATTGTTATCCTTCATTCATGTCAACTATTCGTTAAGTTCCCAAATTGTAATAATCCAGTTTGGGTATCGCTCATCGTACGTTTTTATTATGAATGTTTCTATTCCCTCTCATGATAGTGTTATTGTTTGTCGTTGATACTTTTGGATTCTTATTAATTAAGCTTGATTAAATGGTTATTGTCGTACGTTCTTAGTATTTATTAGTTTTGTGTGACATCTTGGCTTCCGAATAGCCAGGGTGTTACAGAATCCCTGCCATGTCACAAAATTTTATAATAGTGGTGTCAGACCCCGGGTTTTGAATACCCGAAGCCCTCACGTGTGTACTGTACTAGCCTCATGATCAGTGGCTAGTACACATATCCACAACATTAATAATCACATACATATATTTATACATACAAAATGAAACAAGTATGGTAGATAACTTTGCCGGTTACTGAGTTTACACCACAAGGGCCGACTGGCCAAAAAAAAACTTGAGCATCAACGGAGTGCAGCAGAAAACATAGTAAATAAATGAAAATGGTCCAACGGTATGCCCATCCAATCGTTCAAGCATCCGACAAGAGACAAGTCTTAGAAAGACACATCACCGAACCCTCCGGTAGCACATGTGAAGAAAGTGTCGTCCAATGTGTACATTGTGTACTCAGCAAGACTTGTAGTGTATCGCAAAATTTGTATAAATGCATGGCTAACAATATATGGGCCTCTATACCACGAGTTGTTTTCATCATTAAGCAAATTTTGTTTGCAATATCAGTATATAGTACTTTGCAACGAAAATTTAAAGAGTGGTTAAATAGATAAAGGATAGCAAGTATGTAATTGAATAAATAACAACTCGCAACCTTCCTTGGATGTGAGTAATATCTTATTTTCAGCCATAGACATAACACTCAACTTAAATATAAACCAACAAACCATTTCCTATATTTTTCGACAAAAATGTTTTTATGAAAGTCAAGACTATACTTGGCAATACTACTCTTAGCACGCTCATCACCGTGAGCACGGCTATTGAAATAGATTTACACTCTGCATAGGGTTACAACTTTACCCGCAACACACAAATTCTCTAGTTTGTTTGGCATCCATCGATACCACCGGTCACTAATCATTGCTAAGTAGTCTAGAGCATGCATTAAGGCCTTTACATCACCTAATGCAATCCATGCACTACCTCGATGAATGAACTTCCTCACTTCACCCGGGTACACCCCCGTCTCAGTGAGGCATTCTGTGAGGACCCCCGGGTTATTTCCGTAAGACTGAGGTTTACCTGCTGTAACAGCCTAAAAATTCAATTTCAGTTAAAAATAAGACTTTATTAATTTTTGTGGATTTTCTGGAATTTTTTAAAAACTTTTCCCTAAAGTATATTAAGGCTAAAAGAATTTATGTGCAAAATCTATTACCAACTAAAAGTTGGAATTATTTTATTTAAGTCCAGAATGCCTCATAGAATTTCTGTGAATTTTCTCAAAATTTTTGGACTTCATTTACTATTTTCTAAAGCTTATTTGAATTTCTGGAATTAAATCAATTGAAAAAGAATTTAAAATCTTACATAAGATCGGGCCAAGCCCAAAGATCGTGTCGCTGCCTCTCGACCAACTCTCCCGCTAGCGAAACGCGGACCGTCCGATCAAAATCGGACGGCCGACAATCAATCCGCCCGCCTCTCTCTCCTCTCTCTCTCTCGTCGGTGGGGCCCATTGTGCGGCGTCGTCTTCCTCGCCTCCTTCTTCCCAGCGCTGACGCCGCCATTACCGCACTCGGAGTTCTTAAATTCTGATTCCTCCCCATTACTCCCGCATTTGAGCGCTTCAAGTCACCCGCTACCGCTGCTCATCCCCGCTTACCCCCGTCATTTCGCCCAGAACGCCCCACCTCTCTCGCCGCCATTATCGCGCCCACGATCTCCATCTCCCGCCCCCCTCTCCTATAAAGCGCCCCGCCAAGCATTCTCTCCCACATTCCATTCCACCTACTCGTAACTTCGCCACTCTCTCTCGCGGCAATTGGAGTTTTCCCTGGTGGCAAGCTCCATCTTCTTCGATTCCGGCGACGAAGCACTCCCGCCCACCGCGACCGCACCATCGGCTTCGTGACCTCCGGCGATCCCAGTGCGCGCCTCGCTCGCCAGAGATCCCGGAGCATCCTCCCCGCCAACGATCGAACCTCACCGCCTCTCGTCGTCGCCGATCACCTTCCGGCCACGCCCTCGCGCGCCAGTAGCGCCCTCGCATCGATCGCCTCTCGAGTGTTTTGCGACTCACCGGAGCCCGCCAGACCATGTGTCACGAACCTCGCCTCCGGCCGCCTCCCGCCGCCGATGTGGCGGCCAAGTCGGCGCCACTGGCGCCACATGGGCACTTTGGCCGACGAGCGACCACATAGGCGCCAGCGTGACGGCCAAGGCCACCGGCCTCGCCACACTGCTGCGTCGCCGAGTTCACCGTGGATTCGGGTGACGCTGTGGACTGAGTCCACGATCGTTTGGGCCCACATGTCAGTCTCTGAATAATGCTGTCACGACGCATGCTTGCGCAATAAATAGAATTTCCTTTAGAAATTTAATTCGGGAAATTCGAAATTCGATTTTAGGATTTAATTTAGGTTTTAAACTTCCAGAGCTCGTATTTCTTCATACAAACTCCGATTTAGGTGATTCAAATTTCTAAATTTGTATAAAATCAATATCTAGCTAACTAAACCAAAATTATTTAATTTGGAGTTAATTTGAATTTTCATTTGAATTTATTTGTGTTCATTTGAATTCATTTGAATTTGGAATATTTTCACAGATAGATTTTGACGAATCTCTAGAGCTTGACCCTATTGAAGAAGTAGAATACTGTGAATTTGAGCAAGGCAAGTTACACCATTGACCATTTTGCCCCAATATTTAAAATTATTTAATTCTGTTTTAAATTATTATTGCATGCATAATTGTATTTAATTTTTTAAATTCTGCTTTAAATATTTAATTATTCCAATTCCTTTGTATAGCCAAATTTGATTGTTGTATTATCAATTCCTTGTAACCTTAGTCAAATGAATTTAAAATAAATATATGCATAGCAATGCTTAGACCATGAAATATTTGACTTTGGGAGAATTTAGCCAAAATTTCATAAATTGATAAAAAGCCTATGACATTGCTTTGTCATGGTGGACTTTTGCAAATGTCTTTGAAAATTAAAAATAAAAGAAAATGGTTTGTACTTGGGCAAACATGGACCGTTGGTGGGTGCAAGTTTATGCACTGCCTGTCTGTTAGGATCGAGACCTGTGGTTTTATTGAAAGTTGCCCAAGTAGATTAAGGACCTACCTTTGAGCCGCATCTTGCAAAAGCTCCACCGTACTACCACATGTTCTGTATGGGCGTAACCGTGCTTAATAATTTGTATTACCTCGCATTGTTTATGCCATTTTTGTTGTGTGGGTGTCGGTTAGACTTTATTCCCACTTGGCGCAAGAGGGGGTTTTCTGCAGGTGGTTAGCCTAATGGAAGTGAAACCTTAGCGGGCATATTGGTATTGAGGTAATGCATTGGAAACGCCTTGTGATAATTGCCTAGTCACACACCTAAGGAAGTGTGTATTGGCCGACATAACTGCAAATTATCTCGTGTGGGTAAAGTTGTACAACCTCTGCAGAGTGTAAATCTATTCAATAGCCGTGTCCACTGCTATGGACATGCCGAGCAAAGCCACTCTAAGTTAGATTTGTTTTTGGTTTTAAAATAACTTTGGACATGATTTGAGGATGGTTAATCCTTGTGGTAAATTTAGGCGTAGCCTTGTGATAGGAGGGTATCCTTCACCATGTTTTCATATGGAGGTTATCCACTATAAAATGATCAATTTTAAATGATTTTAGTTATGTAATAAAAATGTGCCTTGAAACTTAGTATAAATATTTAAACCAAAAAGGTGATTTATGCAAATAAACCCTATAACCTTCCTTTGAATAACTTATGCATGCATTCTAAATTACAGATTGGTGTAATTTGCGAGCACAATTGTAGTGCTCACTCTTCTTTGAATATTATTATTCAGAGAAGACTGCTATCCGTAAGGTGAGGAGCAGGACGATTAGGCAATGACCTCCGCACGATTACTGTGGGCGATCGTGTGGCTTACCATTATTATTTTGCTTCCGCTAATGTTTTATTTGGCCTCCTACCCGCTTGTAATAAACTCTATGCTTATTAAATATACACGTTGGATATGTTTGTGATAACATTTTTGTGATTTGTGTACAATCGGAAATCTGGACTAGTGTATGAACACGAGAATTCGGATCCTTCGCTCCGGGTTCGACACCGCCTAAGGAAATAACTCGGTCTCAAGTAATGAATTCCACCTTAACTCCATCCAAGTGAGGAGCCCGATCAAACTAGAGCCCCGGTGATCATGCGCGTTCTCCTCGCAAGCACTACATGATTATCGGTTCTCCAAACGGTCAAAGCCAACACTTAGACAAGTTAAAGTGGGATTCATAACAGCAGTATGAGGCCGTGTTGGCTCCCAGGATCAGCGACCAACACGCTCATACTCTCATTCAACGTTGATCACATCCATCCAACAACGTGCATTAACAATCCAAAAGACATACAACATAATAGTTAAGTCTACCCTATTACATAACGGTAACCGCCAAATTTAAATAAGAGTGATAAATAACAGTGAAGCAAGATAAATAAACCAAAAGTCCAGAAGGTATGCCCATAACCCAAGGCAACCGATCAAGTTAAAAGATAACACTACTCGTTAGTGTCGCTTAAATCGGATCGACGAGCTCATCGAGCTCGATATCGCCCTCACCAAAAAGAAAAACAAAAAGGCCAGCCAACATCTGGCTGAGTACAAGTGCACTCGCAAGTCTCACACAAAGAAAAGTAGTTATGCATATTGGGCAATCAAGGGATAGCATTAGTGGTTATAGTTTTGCATAAAACGCAACATCTTACATTCCTAGACCATCTAGTTTTCAAAAAGCCAAGTTATAATTCATTTATTCAAATGAAAGTTTCACAAGACATAGATAATGTAATAAATCAAACAATACCAAAGTGGCTGTCCCCTTTGATAAACTAAAGCACACAAACATCCCATTCGTGTCGTAACCAATTATAACCATGGCAACTTTTAACTTTTGAGACTAACGATGAAGCATACTTAAACCAAGTGTTGTCCATAACCGTGGACACGGCTATTCGAATAGATTATCTCTGCAGAGGTGTACTACTTTACCCACATGACTCGACTAGCAGTAAGCCTCCTGATGCCTCCTAAAATAGCACACTTCCTTAGGTATGTCGGTCGGGAGAATCGAGATACGCCATTTTTAGCAAGAAAATCCTATTGAGATAGACCACCCATATGTGGGAACCCCAACTTAGACATAAGCATATAGCAAATGCTAAGCGCACACATGTTGTCTTTGGAGTGGCAGTGTGAGGTAGTTAGTATGTTGCATCCCACAACATAGGTAATCGTGCTCATTAAGCACAAGACATATCACACTGGGTTCCTAAGGAACATAGGATTTCACTTGTCTCTATGTCCTCACACCGCTCAGGTCCTACCCAATAAAACCTTCCCTTACTTAACTGCATTTGCACCCATATCCCGCATGTGATAGTACGCTTGGTACTTGGAGTGTAACGTCCATGGCTCGCTTCTTAATGGTCCGCATAAGACAACCACAAACCCAATCTCGTGCATAACAAAGACCACACTACAACCACTTGTCCTGACCCAAAACCATTTAACAATAACAAGTTTTGAACCAAAATAACCAGATATACCAATCTGGACAAAAATTAATAAAAGAATAAGAATTGTTATGTGTCTCCCACAATTGACGAGCTAGTCCCGCCAATTGATCTACTGCGTTATCTAGACCCGCAATGGCTAAGCAATAGACACACAACAATCATACCATCACAAACCTATCTTAAGCATATGGGTATGGGAAATATGAGGGAAAACCACCAAGCATAGGACATAACTAATCTACTCAAAACATAACGGTATACCGAAAATAGCATGCAGGCAATATCATTGCATTTCAAATACTAATGTAAGAAAACTGGGATCAATATGATGCAAAAGAAAGTTCAAATGATGCTTGCCTTGCTGGAAGAGTAGTTGCTCACTCTCGGTGGCGTAAGAATCTACGTTGATTTCGACGGTATCTATAGAACGGAAAAATCGATAAACATCGAGAAATAACCCAAAAATCAAAGTGCTCCAACATGCATGATTTTTCTACAGTAGAAAGTTTATGCCATGAGATGAATATAGGTACAAGAATTATTCCAATTGGATTTAGTAGGTGAAAGTTATGGTCATTTGAAGTTTGTATGTCCCGAAAATGCATTCTATTCAATTTAAAGTTTTGACCAAAAATTTGTAGAACAGCGGGGTGGTAATTGATTTCATAGATAAATTGGGAATATTATTGTGAGTCCACAGCAAATTGGATCATCTCATTAAGAGTCTCCATGCAAAAGTTATGAATTTTCTAAGTTATAACTATTTTTCTATTGTAAAGATAATTCATTAAATACTCATATTCCAAAAATACTTTTTCAGATACTGATATAAATGTGCAACCTATTATGAAATAAATTTCATCAAAATTAAAAATTATCAAGACTTGGTTTCATCCCAATTGGAGTTAAAATGAATTTGTTATGCATTTTGGAAGTTAATCCTATTTTTCAGTTTATAAATAAATACATTCTGATTTTCTTAATTGATTATTCCCTTTCTTACCGAGCTGCACCTAACCACTGCTACTGACATGTGGGGCCAGTCACAGTGCCATTTCTTCTTTACCCACGGGGATTTTAATTTCCCGACTGACAAGCGGGGCCCGCATGTAAGCGAGACGGCTTACGGACAAAGGCATGGACCACGAATCCATGACCGCTCACAAAGACAAGAAGAATGAGTTTAAGTGGCTAGGCCCACTTGTCACCACCGCTTATCTCCTCGATTTGAATCGGGACCCGCACGTCAAAGACTCATCTACTCGCTTAAGACACCATTAATAACAGTAAGCAATCATTAGACTTTTAATGACCGAATCAACGCCTTAATGGCTTTGCAACAGTTGTCGGACGCGTCCGACAACGCTACCGTGAGATTGCCCGGCTCGCCACGCTTCACGCCGCACGGCTTAGGCGGCCACTAGGCGGGCTCTAAATGCGCATAACCTTGCGCATCTTTGGGTGGTGGTGGCGACCCTTGAGGTGGCCTGTGCCGTCAGCTCGTCGGAGAGGAGTGGCGGTGTACAACACGGCAAACACGCACGGCATAAACAAGCTCAGCATTGTTCAAGGAAGCGGGTGCCCGAGCATCAGTGAAGTCCAGTGAGGCTACCTGAAGGTCGGAGAGAAGAGTGGATGGCCGGAGCTAGCTTGGCGACGGTGAGGTCCACGGCGGCGGTGCGGTTCAACGAGGAGAAGACACCCTGAGCAACACGGAAGACAATGAAGCTTCGGGATGGCTCAAGGATCTCTAGGGTGTGCTCTGGTAGCAAAGAATTGACTAATGCCTTCTGGATCAAAGTGGGAGACGAAGAGTTCGATTTTCTACTAAAATGGACCAATCTTCAAAATCGCGAGCTCTGCTGCATTGCAAGAATTGGGTGAGGGAACTCATACTCGAGCTCAAAGACATGACATGACGCGTGAAAGTTAACAAGTAGCTCACGGAGGCAAAGATAGAAACAATGGTCCCTCGGATGCAAGCTCAGGCGTGAACCGAGCCGAGGAAGACACGGCTGCGTTAAAGAGCTAAGCGAAACCAAAGCGGGGCTTAGTCAAAATGGAACCAAAGATCGAAAGAGAAAGCTCGGAGACCCGAGACGAGAGGTTTACTAAAGAACAGAGCTCACGCTAGCTTCCCTCTCCTCGACGCACGAGGAGAAGTGCGGGAAAAGCGAGAGCAGGAGGTAGGTTAAAGTCGAATCGGACGGAGGAGTGGAGGCGTTAGCTAGGGGCTCGAGGATCGGTCGGTTTAGGCGGTGCGGTCACGGCGTCGACGGAGCTCGCAGAGCATGGTCGCGCGTGGCGCTCGGCCTGCGCATGAGCGCCACGGAGGTAGAAGAAAGCGACAGGACGTGGGCCCACTTGTCAGCGGGCGCGGGGAGGCGCGGGGGCGCGATCGTGAGGCTCAGCTCGTGGGCCGTTCGATTTAAATCGGACGGTCCACGTTCTAACTGGTTTGGGCGAGTCAGCTCACCAAGCGGCTTGGTCGGACTACTGTGTATTGGGTTTGAGCCCGAGGAACAGTGTTTCTGTTGACTGATTTTGAAATTAATTCTCCCAGTTTGACCGGCCTCTAAAATATAGCAATAAAATTTATAAAAAAAGTGAAATAATTCAGGGAGGTTCCTGGGGTGACCTAGTATCCATAAAAATTCGGAATACCCACTGTTCATTATTTATTTGGTATATTTCACATTCCCAAAAGCATAGGTTGACAAACGAGTTTGAAATTTTCTGAGGGTCAAGTGGGATTCCAAAAATTTGGGAAAAGTTATATCAATCCCTGATAATTAACAAAGTATTAGAATAAATTATATTCAGAAGGTTTTCACATGTGTTTGCCACTGTTTCCTTTAGGATTTGTTTTTGGTAAGTGTAAGTTCGAATATTTGAATAAGCTTTTCCAAGTGCAATGTATGATAAAAAAAATGCTTGAAAAACATGATGCATGCTAAAGAGATGCATAGTAATTCTCTTTATTAATTTGGGGATGTGACACATTCACCATTGTGTTGGTAAGCTTTGTGCCCAACACCGTGATGAAGGGAGCTGCTTCTAACATGCCTACACCGGTCATGCTTGCACTACCATGGCCTATGTTGGGACCCAAAAATGTAATTTTAGATCCTTTGTGTATAATGCACTAGTCCAAGATCACGCTAGTGCACATAGTATCAGCATAGATAAATATCGATCCACACAAGACAATTAATAGAATAAACGACTAATTTGGACAACAGATAATGGTTTTGACCTTATGGTCGAGTTTACATTTATTAAGCCTCGCAGGGCTGGCAATAAATAAAATAGCAGCAGTGGAACAAAATTAAACTCCAGCGAAATCCCATTAATTCACCATAGGCAACCGACATGGGATCAAGACCCTAATGATCAGCACCTTCATAGAACTCATCCTCAAATGCAGGAGATGAATCCTCCACTTCTGTTGAATGTTTGTAGCAAGCATGATTACACAACTGTACTCGCAAGTGATACCACATAATGCAATTTATAGTTGATGGCTTATCCCAAAGGAATGACTTATGTGGTTATTTTGCATAAAGTAACATTTTGCATTTGAATATGAATAATAGATTAAAAATAATATTTAAAAGAAATAAACAGTAATAATTTGATATTTATTTTCACAAAGAACACACAGTCTAGAACAAGTTATTCACACAGCTGCACAAGTTATCTCACACAGCTGACCCTTCCTAATTGCTTTGATGAAAATCTAACCATCGTGTGAAATCCCCGAGCATGTTCATGATCGCGGATGCGGCTATTCGAATAGATTGATTAACACTCTGCAGAGATTGTACACTTTACCCACACGATATAATCAGTGTAGCTAGCACTAATTATAACAAAACCTTTCAGAAACTTCATCTTAAGTATTGACACTCCCGATGTGCTTTACCACCATTCAATTTATGCACACAGCTCTTAGTACAATACACACTGTTGGACAGGGAAGTGCCGAACCGTCCCGCGATGTGAGTCTCACATCTCCACCCTAACACACAGCCCAACCTACAATCTGAGTTATCAATGTCAAGACTCCATAACCTACTAAGCTAGGCCCGTCCCATACCACGCATGTGGTCGTATAGTAAGACTCAATTCAATGGCGCACAAAGTTAAGTCCTTAATTAACTAAGCAAGACTTCCAATTTTTAACTAAATATCACACATACCAATATTCCCATGCACACAGCTTCCACCATATCACACCCACTTGACCCAGTATAAATCTTTTCCCACCCTGTTGGGTAAGTGCAACACATGCCATCAATGTGCAATAGCACACATCGTACATAGTTTTATCACACAGTTCCATAACCACTTAGTCAAGTTTATATTTGCAACTCACATGAGATGATGACTCGTAGCATGGCTAAGCAATCTACTCGTATCTAACCAACCCACGTTGGTACTACGATAATACCAACTAGTAATGAACCAGTGTAGGGTGACAAAAGATCATAACATAACAATAGACAAGGTGAATGTAACAATTTGGATTAATAACTAAACCCAAAAGTATTTAAATAACTACTTAAAATAGAATACAATAATTTAAATCAAAGTATTTTGAAAACTGGGTGCAATATGATCAAAGGTATAAGTTGCCTTGTAATATGTAGATCATGATTTTAGATGAATTTATAAAAAAGATTAATTTAATTTGGAGTTCGTATGAAAAGTTTTTAACATTTTATTTTATTCGGTGTTAACCAGTATGAAGTGAACCACTCTGGTCAAGCGGTCAACGATAACCCATATTAAGTCATGCCCGTTTTGGGTTCTTGGTAGGTCGGTAATGAAATCCATACCGATAGTATTCCATTTCCATTCGGGAACCTTTAGGGGATGAAGTAACCCTATTGGTCATTGGTGTTCCGCCTTAATACGTTGACAAACGTTGCACATGGCAAAATGTGCTGCGATGTACCTCTTCATACCGTGCCACCAGAATTACATTCGGAGGTTCCAATACATCTTTGTACTCCCAGGGTGAATGGAGAGTGGTGAATCATGATCTTCTTTGAGGATTAACTCCTTGATATCGTGATTATCCGGGACATATAGCAGCTGGCCACACAAACACCATTCCACTCAGGTTCTTAGTAAATTCTGTTTTCCTACCGTTCTGCAAGTCATGCTTGATTTCAGCGACTACTGGATCTTAAAGTTTGGCGGCTTGGATTTGATATTCGAGGGTAGGTTGCAGCACTAGGGCAGCAACATAACTGTGGCGGACCGCGAGGTATGCCGGTGGGCCACCAGATACCACGGGTTCAGATCATACACACATAATAGAAAAATTTTATGTAAAAAAAAGAGAAAGAGGAAGCTAACGAGCACGCACGCATATCGCGCAGAGAAAGAGGAAGCTAACGAGCACGCACGCATATCGCGCCTTCGGTTCGGCTTTGCGCTTCGCAGACGCGCGCATATCGTGTAACTTTGGTTCGGCTTCAGGCTCCGC
The DNA here is from genome assembly GCA_036346395.1 of Hsuehochloa calcarea. Classification (NCBI taxonomy): domain Eukaryota; kingdom Viridiplantae; phylum Streptophyta; class Magnoliopsida; order Poales; family Poaceae; genus Hsuehochloa; species Hsuehochloa calcarea. Next base: position 24,733,114 of record CM070611.1, on the reverse strand, counting down.
GACGCCGCGTATATCGCGGACGCGAGTAACCAGCGCGGCTACTGGCTCGACCGAGTAACCGACGTGGAGAAGTCGAGTCGTCGTCGTCGTCTTCGCCTCTACGCCACGCCCGCCACGGCGGAGCTTTAGCGGCGACGGCGGTGCGTCGAGGCGGATCGCGTCGCCGCGTCGGGCATCGATCGGCGCCTTCGAAGCCGGCGCTTCGGCCTTGGGCGGCGCGGCCGCACGAGCCAGACGCAGGACGCGGCGCTGGGATTGCGCTTGTCGGCCCAGCGAGCTTGTCCGTGGTCGGGTCATCCGCGATCCGCCGATCGCTTGATGACGGCACTCGACGACTTAGTTGCGGATCGCAGTGCAGTATTGAGCTTAACTTTTGAATTTAAGGCTTATCATGTTCTTTAATGTATTTGGTTTTATCGAATTAGAATATGGTTTTACCGAATTGTATAAGAATTTTTTTTTTGGCATACCCTGTGGTAAAATCCTAGGTCCGCCACTGAACATAACCCTTCTCAATCACTTCTAAATTGAGCTTCTAAAACTCTTCATGTAACGCCAGTTGATTTGCTTGAATCGACATGTTCATACATTTATGCCTAATCCATGGGTGGTGGGAACACCCTCTTCAGTCGCACCAACCCAGGTTTGATCCTTAGGATGACACAATATGCTTCATTTAATCAGAGTGTACACGTGTGTGTGAGGTCAGTGGACACGGCATGTGAGTTTAGTAGAAAAGCATGCGAGCGTACTCTCTGAGGTCTTGGATCTCCACAATATCTAGTGTGCCCCCGATGCTTGGCTAGGCGTGCAGGAGACGGCACCAGGCATGTTTTTTTTCTTGTTTAAACATACGCCGCATGAAAAAAATGTTCTTCTGTCCCGGGAGATCAAAAGGGCAGCTATTTTTGACATTTCTTGCATGCAATGATGATGCCGCCGATATTTCTGAGTGCAATGTTGTCGCGTGAATTTTCGTGATGGTGAAGGAAGAGGAACCTTGAATTCTACGTTGATGGCTAAAGTGTCTTTAGTAAGTGCATCTGCAACTTTCAAACTGCATGTGAATTGTCATGTACTTTTCGCAGTTAGGCCATATGCAAACACTACCAAAAATTGTTTATTTTCTGAGTTCCTATATGTTTACCGACTGTCCGCATGAAAACACTCTGAATCAAGTGAATTGTGATGTGCCTTATTTTACATAGTCAGGCCAATAGGCCATAGAGGGATGCATGGAAACACTACCATAAACTGTTTGTTTCCCGAGTTCCTATATGTTTACTGAGTGTCCGCACGAAAATACTCAAGACGATCCCAAGTGTTTCATAGGACACTTGGGACAGAAAGTCAACACTCGATGAAGACGGGAGACAGTGGTCGTGCATTTGAAAACGGGATATCAACGCGATCTACCGCGCTCTTTTTTTTTTTTTTTTTTTTTTGCTTCCGTCAGTGCACCTGCTAACCCTACTCATTCGATCGATATCCCTAGTCCCCATGTAGTTCTCCCCTGCACGCCTCCCCCTCTGCTGCTCCCTCTCGCCCGTGGCACTCCCTCCAGCACCGCGCCTCCTGCTGCCCTTGCTCCCGACGCTCCTGCTCCCTCGGCACTCCATGGCAGCGCCGCTCGGCTCCCCCCATGCGCCTCTTGGCCCACACGTGCCTCGCTGCCTCTCTGCTTGCCCGTGGCATGGTCTACTCACGCCTGTGTCGCGGCTCCCCTGTGCGCCTCGGTCTCGTCCTTGCACTACTCTGGGCCGGCTGAGCCTTCGGCCACCGGCGGCCTCCTGACTCGGCGCTCCTCCACTGGACTTGATTCCCCTGCTTCCCCTTCTGATACTCCAGAGCCAGATCCAAATCGGACCACTCCAGATCCAGACTGGGAGATCGCCAATCCAATCCCCATTTCATTTTCAGCATTTCCCAAACTCTCAGCTCACGGGACGGTCGACGGAGCGCAGCGCGGGTTGGGCGAGCGAGCGAGGCGAGGCTGTGAGCGAGCGATGGAGCACCGAGAGCGGGCGCAAGCGCCAGTTGGCAGGCGGGCGGTACCGCGGTCTATGGTAGTCAGCAGGCGGGCAGGCGACGCTACCGGCTGCTCCAGTACGGGCGGCTCTGCTGATTTGCTCCTAGCCACCGGGCGACGCTGCCAGCTGCTCATTCGCAGAGATACTGGTCAGCTGCAACCTGCAGGTAGTAGTGCCATTAGTACATAGTGGTCATGATGTTCTGTTGAGTACTTTAGTTCTTGCATATTGTGTTGTGTTGTGTAGGATATTTCTGTACAAGGGCTTCCTTTCAGATGATGAGTGCGACCACCTTGTCAAGTTGCCAAGGATTAAGCACTGGCTGGCTCTTGATGGTGTGATGTGTATTCTTGAAATGCAACAAGAATTCAGTGCATCAGTGTGGAATGTTTGTGCTTTTAGGGGAAGGAGAAGCTGCAGAGGTCGATGGTGGCAGACAACGAGTGTAGGAAGAGCGTCATGAGCGAGGAGAGAATTGCAGCCTGAACCCTTCTTCCAGAAGGTAAACTTCAGATTCTTAATTTCCTTTCAATTAGGAGACTTGCTTCTTTGTCTGTTAACAATTTAATATCTGTAAAACTACTTTGTCAGAGAATGCTGAGAACATTCAGATACTCCGGTATGAGCATGGCCAAAGATACGATCCACATTTTGATTATTTCCACGACAAAGTCAATCAACTACAAGGTGGTCACCATTCATGTATCTATCCATAGTTGAGAAGGGAAGTGAAACCGTCTTCCCAAATGCTGAGCTATCTGTATAGATTTGTGGTTCTAATGTCTTGTCATTTTCTCAAAGAGACCTCATGTGTTATCATTCACAAGTTGCTAATTTGGCTGTGTGGGCTCCCTACTTGTACTTACAGAGCTTTTTGAATTCTTGGGATGAGGTTTGTGCTCCAGCAGCTAAGGACCATGAGCGCAATGCGAGCTAGTGGCACCTATCAACATGAGATTTATTGTTATTTTGGTCTTTAGCAGCTTGTAATTATTTTGGCATGCCTTTTCTCTGATATAGAGTGACTTGGATTCAATGGATGATGAATACACACTGGCTGCAGCTTGTTTTCCTGAAAACAAGCAGCCTCAATCTAAGATATGTGCTATTTGCCCTAGCCTTTATTAAAAAGTTTGGTTGTACCAGAGAGTTTGTTTGGGATCATGTTTTATAAGTGGTATAGATTCAGATATTATTAAAATCTGTACACCAACACCTGTCTAGTTTTGCTAATTCTTAAAATTTAAAGTTTAATTGATCAAGTGCCATTTACATTATGGCCAGCTCATTTTCAATTGGATTACCTTTTGAGTAGTAGTCTTTTGTTGTGTTGTTCGTGGTTTGATTATTATGTTGTGATGGGAGATACTGACAAAGATTCAGTGTGGTGGCAATTGGTTCTGTCTAAAGAAATGTAGCTAGTTGGCACAAGGACGAGTCGTGCGTAATGCACAAGGATACTAGTTGCTTTGTTTGTTCATTTAGCAGTAGTTTCCCCCTCTTTCAGGGGCTTATGTAAATATGACATGTGCTGTGCTTTTGGATTCTTCCAAGTAGTAAGATGGTCTTTGTGCTCTGTTTTTTCTTAATTGTATAACCATGAAAGGCTTAGTCTGATGGAGCTGTAAAGATTGAAATTTATGCGCAAGTGTGTTTTCTAAATATTGTTGTAACTGACTACAATCCTTGATCAAATAATTTTTTAATTTGTTTGCCATGGTAAAGATAAAAATTTTATGCTCCTTTGATCATCTTTGGTGAGTAATCATGAAATGTCAGCGTTATGTGCAACTATAAAGATAGAATCCTTATGCTCCGTTTGATAGGATTTGACTTAACAGAGATTTCTATGAACTTTGTTTTAATTGTACAATTTGGTAGAGTTACGAGAGGTTTAAGCAGGAGCATGATAAGAAGGTGGGTCTACTAAGGAAGCAGGAGGTGAAGGGTGTGAACAACATGACTATAGTGGCTTTGGTTTATGTGTTGCTATCATGTGAATTGAATCAATATGTCGAAAAAGGGCATGTTGACTTGACCAGATTGTAAGTTCCCCCCTTTTTATTAAATATGATTCACTAGCTGGTAAGATATCGACTATTAACATTTTCTTTTATTACAGTGAATGGGCTGGCTGTAAACATCCATGGTCAGTGTATTTTTGAACTTTTGAATGCAATTTGAATCCTTATGTGCTTATTCGAACTATGGTTGTTTTCGCGTATGTAGACATCGAAACTCCTGAAGAACCGCAAGTCGACCAAGACTAGGAGCAGCAGTACCAAGATCAAGGCGAGTCAACACTTTAATCATTTTGCACCTACTTTTGAAATGTAGTTATATTCTATTAAATTATGAAATTGCATTGCTATATTTTATACTTGTATGTTACTTTAGCTGATAGTTACTACCTTAATTATAATTGTGTATAAAATTTCAATCCTTGAACTTGGACATTATCCTTGTCATCCTAGACTAATGGTATACATAATAGCTACTAAATCTGTTTCTAAGTGTAATGCTTAGCCTTACTTAGATACATTGTTATGTGGGAAATGATTCTCCCGACATCATTAAAACATTTCTAAACAAAAGTGAAAACCCAAAAACAGATTTAGACTTGGGTGGCTGGAAAGAATGGATGGTGCCGGGTGCACGACAGAGTGGGTATGTAGATATGCCGTCTGAGTCAATTAAGGATACGAATCTTGTGATGACCTTTCGTGTAAAACTAGTGCAACCACAAGTCTATATGGGTACTATTGGAAATATGCCCTAGAGTCAATCATAAAGATGATTATATTTCATTATGTTCATAACATTGGATAATATGTTATCTTGTTCCTAGAATAATATCAATAATATTTATTATCAAGTATGCGACTTGATTGTGAAACTCTATGTTTCTGCGATGATTATTCTTAAAAGTTCCTTGGTCGGAAACATATGAGAACACATGTGAATAGACTAGCATATGTATTGGTTGATGACTATGTTTCACAGGTTATGGATATGGAGATATCAAACCAATAATATGGACACATGTTAGAGAACATGGTGTTGGAAAAGACACACCTTGAGACACTGTTGAGATTGTTATGATTCTATGTAAAATTAGTTGGTCTCAAGCAATGATGATGTATAATCCTTAGACCTGAGATCAACATGATTTTCTACATGTGTAGTAACACTTTAGGAGTTGCCAAACGCTACTCGTAACTAAGTAGTTATAAAGGTAGCTTTTGGGTATGCTATGAAATGTATGGAGGGATATGACTGATCGGATATGCGATTTCCCCCTCCTAACATAACAGAAGAGATGTGTCTAGGCACCTTGTTGTGGTCGGATAAAAAAAATGTATGGCCATGCCACTAGTGGTCGAAGTGTCGACCACATGAAGTTATTTGACACTTGATCGAGAAAGTATTGAATAGTCCATGGATGATACAACTTCTCACCTGGAGTTCAACCAAACATCGTGAGGCAAGGGGAGAATACAGAAGGTATTTCAGTTCGATCAGATACAGACTAGTCGTATGGAGATACGAGCTGGTCGTAGGCTGGTCGAACATGGTCACTAAGTGGTCGAAACCTAGTCGTAAGGAGTTACAAATTGGTCGAGACCAAATATGGACTTGTCGTATAGAAATACGAGCTGGTCGTTAGTGATATGGACCTGGTCGTAGATCATATTGCATTAAGGTTCGTCCGATATATTCTGTGTGTGTGTTTGAGAATCGTTTTGTGCTACTAGGTACCGCTAACGACTAGTGGTCGGAAAAGATTTTTTTAGTCACAACTGATTACACATGAACCTATAGGGTCGCACACTTGGGCTAGGATTTGATTTGGATGGTGATCCGAATTCTTGTAGGCCACAAGTTCCTAATGGGCCTAAAGTACGAGACCCATCATGGATGCCTATATACAGAGGGGTGGTGGCATGGGGTAATGATGATCTTTTGAAGAACTCCTGGAACCCTAACATTCACGCCTTCCTCAACCACGCCGTCGGTGCTAGCACTCCAGTGGTAGTGTACCTGTCCCATACGTGTGGATACCTTGGAGGTGTTGTTGCCAAGCATCAGCATTACGACGATCCCCAACTCGTGACGATCACAGGAGCACGAGGAGAAGACGCATGGCGAGTACAACCACTCGATGGAGAAGACACGTGGCGAGTACGACTATGACTGCATCAACTCACTACATCGACTCTACTTCTGCTACGAGTCGGCGCGTCTAGTGGTAATCTCGTGATCTATTACTAGCGGAGGTTTCTTGGTTGCGAGGTAAAATTTTATTTTGTGCTATCGTAGCCTTCCTGCGATCCTTCAGGTACGACCTTACTAACTAATTTATCGACCGCATCGCAACTTCACCATTGATGGGTGTGTGGAGTGAACTAAGGATAATGGAGTCATCGATCAGCACGGCGCAAATGGGAGTCCTCCTGGGGGTGAGGCCCAAGGAGGTGATACTTAGCGGCGTGGGGTTGCGTTGAGGTGGGACATTGTAAAGGCCTTATGATAATCAACTTAGTTGCATACCTATGGAAGTGTGTCAGAGACGTTATGAGTTGATTATCTTTTGTGGTTAAGTGAATGAAATCTACAGAGTAAGAAAACTATCTAGATAACCGTGCGCACGGTCATGAGCGGTGTCGAGAACTTGCTTGAAGTAGTTTTCATTTTTACAAATCAATTTGTGGATGGAATGGAAAGTTGGGGTTGGAACACAGAGATTTGAAATGGTCTAGTCAAGGACCAGTGAGAAGTAAGGGATGTGACCCGAGCATTGGGTGGATGGAGCCACTCAATGGTATAGGAGGTTGGATCCATCACTAGTAATTTAAAACAAAACTCAGTTTATTGAAACTTGTCTTAGTAAAAATGCTAAGTCTGAGGAATTTACTACTATATAAACTAATTAAAACTTAGCTTTGTGCAAATAAAGGAATCATGAACCTCCCTTGATTAGCCTTGCATATATAACAATTGCATTGTGTGTTGACTCTTGAGTACGTGTAACATACCAAATCTGGGGTTTGTATTTAAAATGTACAAAAATGAGGAGAATTTAAAACTTTTGAATATGCATTTGATTTCTGGAGCATTTGCATAATTTCTTGCATTTGAAATTTTTTGAATTAAAGAAGACGTAGAACTCAAATGGTAGCTCCAAAGGAAAATAGAAATAAAAAACTTATGATAATCCTTGTGAAATAATTTATGTAAAAATTATAGTATTTATCATGAATAAATATAATTTTTCCCAATGTTTTGGGACTAAACTCAACCCACAGAAAATTCAAACTCAAATCAATGACCAATCTTAAGTTTGAATTTAATATAAGCAAATAAAACCTGAACAATAAGGTTTAAAATTTTTTATGGATACTAGGTCACCCCAGGAACCTGCTTAAAACATTTCAGAATTTTTAGAAGTTATTTGCTATATTTTGTGGCTCAGTCAAACTAGAATGAAAAGAATTTGAAATCAGTCAAACCTCAGCATTGTTCATCAGACTCGTACCCGACCAGTTATTGTTTGTCACATCCTCAATTTATTAAATAAAATTATTAAACATATCATCAGTATGCATCATGTTTTGGAACATTTGACTGAAGTATTGCACTTGGAAAATCTCAAACAATTGTAATCATACACTCCAAATTGAACTCCCAAATGGAATTTGTACCAAAAATATAATAACATCTTCTGTAAATAATTTATTCATATACTATATTAATTATCATGAATTAATATAATTTTGTTTCCAATTTTTGGAACCAAATTCGAACCTCAAAAAATTCAAACACAATAAGTAACTAATACTAAGTTTGAATTTAAATTAATCAAATAACCCATTAACAGTGGGTTTTAAAATTTTATGTGGGTACTAGGTCACCCAGGAACCCCTCTGAATTATTTTAGATTTTTAGGATTTTTTTTTGTTATGATTTGAAGCTCGGTCAAACTGGAAGGATTAATTTTCAAATCATTTAAATAAATGACTATTCCTCGGGCTCGAACCGCTTGCACAGTAATCGACCAAACCATTTGACTCAGCCGACCCAACAAGCACACGAACCGTCTGATCTAGATCGGACGGCCCACGATCCCACGCCACAGTAGGATCGTCTACCTCGCGATGGCACCCGCGCAGAGGCCGAGTGCGACTTCGCCGCGCTGTTCTCGCTGGCACACCAATCAGCGCGATCAAGAACGCTTGTGAGGACCCCCGGGTTATTTTCGTAAGACCGGGGTTTACCTGGTCTTAAGGACATAACTCTGGGCCTCAAGTAAATGAATTCCACCTTAACTCCATCCAAGTGAGGAGCCCGACAGGAACTAGAGCCCCCGTGATCATGCACGCTGCTCCTTTGCAAGCACTACATGATTATCGGTTCTGCAAACGGTCAAAGCCAATGCTTAGACAAGTTAAAGTGGGATTCATAACAGCGAGTATGAGGTCGTGTTGGCTCTGTGATCGCCACCAACTCGCTCATACTCTCATTCAACGTTGATCACATCCATACAACATCGTACATTAACACTCCAAAAGACATACAACATAATAGTTAAGTCTACAACTATTACATAACGACCAACTGGCGAAATTCAAATAAGAGTGATAAATAACAGCGGAAGCAAGATAAATAAACCAAAAGGTCCAGCAAGGTAAGCCCATAACCCAAGGCAACCGATTAGGGGTTAAATGATAGCACTACTCGTCAGTGTCGCCTAAATCGGCACTGATGAGCTCATCGGGCTCGATATCATCCTCACCTAAAAGGGAAAAACAAAAGGCCAGCAAACATCTGGCTGAGTACAAATATACTCGCAAGTCTTACACAATGGAAAATAGTTATGCATAATGGGCAATCAAAGGATAGCAATAGTGGTTCTAGTTTTGCAGAAATCGCAACATCTTACATTCTTAGACCATCTAGTTTTCAAAGCCAAGTTGTAAATCATTTATTCAAAGGAAATTTTCACAAGACATATGTACTAATACAGATCAATCAATACCAAAGTGGCTGCCAATTTTGATAAACTAAAGCACACGAACATCCCATTCGTGCCGTAACCAATTGTAACCATGCCAACTTTTAATTTTTGAGTCTAACGATGAAACATACTTAAACCAAGTGTTGTCCATAACCGTGGACACGGCTATTCGAATAGATTATCTCTGCAGAGTTGTACTACTTTACCCACATGACCTGACTAGCCCGTAAGCCTCCAGATGCCTCCGAAAATAGCACACTTCCTCAGGTAGGCCGGCCGGGGAAAATTGAAATACAATCATTTTTAGCAAGAAAATCCTATTGAGATAGACCACCTATGTGAGAATGAATCCTGTCTTAGACATGAACATATAGAAAATGCTAAGCGGGCACACATGTTGTGCCGGAGGGGAGCCAATGTGAGGTAGTTAGTATGTTGTGTCCCACAACATAGGTAATCGTGCTCATTAAGCATAGTATATATCACACTGGGTTCCTGAGGAACACAGGATTTTCACGGTCGCAATGTCCTCACATCACCTGTGGTCTAAACCAATAAAACCTTCCCCTTACTTAACTGTACGGTACTCATATTCCGCATGTGATAGTACTCTCGTTACTTGGAGTGTAACGTCCATGGCTCGATCCTTAATGGTCCTGACAAGACAACCACAAACCCGGGTCTCGTGCATAACAGCACCCACACTACAGCCACTTGTCCGGACCGAAAAACCTTTTTAACATAACCAAAATGTAACTCAATAACCAGAAGTAACAATCTGTAGAAAAAGAAAAGTAAGAGTTGTTATGTATTTCCCACAATTGACGAGCTAGTCCCGTCAATTGATCTACTGTGTTATCTAGACCTGCAATGGCTAAGCATTTAACACACAACAATCTTATCATCACAACATCTATCTTAAGCACATGTGTATGGAAAATATCAGGGACCAACAGCAAGTATAGGATATAACTAATCTAATCACAACATAACGGTATACCGAAAATAGCATGCAGGCAACATCATTGCATTTCAAACACTAGTGTAATAAAACTGGGATCAATATGATGTAAAAGAAAGTTCAAATAATGCTTGCCTTACTGGTATTCAACTTGTTCTGCCACGGTGGCGTACGAATCAATATAAATAGCTTCGGGATCTAAATAAAGATAATACCGAATAAACATCGAGAAAAAAGGCACAAAATTCAAAATGCACAAAAATGTGTGAAATTTTTACAGTGGTGATACGATGATTTTATATGAATTTAGGTGCAAGAATTATTCCATTTGCATTTAGTAGGTGAAAGTTATGGCTGTTTGAATTTTGTTTGTCCCAAAAATGCATTTTATTTGATTTAGAGGTTTAGAAAAATTTGTAGAGCAGTGAGGAGACCAAAGATTACATAGATAAATTGAGAATTTTATTATAGGCCCACCGCAACTTGGTTAATCCCATTTGGAGTTTCTATGCAAAAGTTATGAATTCTCAAAGCTATAACCATTTTTCTATTGTAAAGATGTTGGACCGAAAAGGCGACTAGATGGGGGGGGTTGAATAGGAGCACGCTTACTTTTTCCCAAATAATGAATTCAACACAATTTACTCCAATAGCTATGATGAAGCTATGAAGATCAATATACCAGTACAGCGGAAGACTAGTATTGAATCCAATTAAATCCCTTAAGCAAAATAACAAAATCAACTAAGATTGCAAACTCACAAAGACGGGCGGCGATCGATCACTGACCCAACCGGTCGGACCGATTGTCGCGGCTCGACCGCGTTACTTTGGGGTCGACCGCTTCAAAATCGGTCGGACCGGTGATGACGACAAGGCCGACCGTGACTCGTAACCGATCCGCAACAAGAAAATCACCGATGACGGTTGCAATTAGGTGAAACTTTTGATTCTCAACTCCAATCTTTATGAAACTTTGCACACACCTTCTATATGCTATTGAGGACCTATTCCAATCGAATATTATGATAATTCTTGGAACGATCTTGAGCAATTGCCAATTGATTAATGTAAGGTCTAAAACCGCAAGAACAAAATCTTGATCCTAATGCTTGTTCGTGAGTGATTGATGATCAAGATGATGCTAGATAGATTCACACATATCACAAAGAAACTAATTCACGTGAAAGAATCAATCACAAACTCGCGATCAAAGAAAGCCCTAAAAACACGAAATTTAAAGCAAGAACGAAAGAGACTTATCTCAAGCAAACCTTGCATAGATTGATTTCGTGATTGATGCCGGATTACATCCACACCATCATGGATCAATGGACAATCAAAGATCACGAAATTCACCACAAACCATCAAGAGCGCTAGCCTCCACCTCAACTCCCTAAAAACAATTAGGGTTTTGAAACATAAAAGGCGAGAGGAAGAGGTGCACCACCACCTCCTCCTATTTATAGTGGAGGCCTAGAACTCCTAGGGTTTGACTCAATTGGGCTCCGTTAAGGCCCACTAACAAGCGGGTCACACACGCACGCCGCAAAGCGCCGTCTTTAACCTTTTGACCTAAACCGCTTCACCATGCACCATGGATTTGCCAATAGGTCACCCTTGTCCATCTTGTGTCACGCTTGAGTCGTTGACCTCACCCGCATCGCCGATCGCTCGACCTCAACTCTCCAAGTCTAGTCCCGATCCTCCTCGCCGCTGACCGTCGTTGACCACCAAGCAACCCGCACAACCACGCATAAGCAAACACGAGTTCGGGAACAAGTTCTTCACAACTTGACCCATGTTAGTCAAAACATGCATCATGCAAACTATATGCCACGATACCAATGACTTTGACCTAACAAATAAACATCGCCACGGTTGGCCGACGCGTCAAGTCATAACCGGCCCGACCGCCCAGTGAGCCGGCCGGACCGCCTCTTGGCGGCCGGACCGCTTCCTATGAGCCGGCCGGACCGCCTGGGACTTAGCCGAATTTCAATTCCCAAAATCCAAACCTTCGAAATTAAAACCAATAGAACTTTTTACCGAGACTCCAAAATTATGGGACCAAGTGCATTGGGATCCCCTCACTTGCCTACAACACCTATTTTTGGCCCACTGCTTTGACCACTTTGGTCATCGCCGGTCCGATCACTTCACATGGCCGGCCCGACCGATTTGGGATCGGGTCGGATCATGCAGTAAGGACCGGCTTGACCGCCTCGCCCAAGAAGCTCAGAACTTTGTCGAAAACACGTGAAACGACAAACCGTAAACGCCATTGCCAATTGTCACATCATCCTAAGATCCGAACATATCCCCATGAAATCCACAATCTCCCCTTGGTGAACACATTGGCAATTATCCGTAAAATGTAAGTAAGAGGTTTGAAAACGAGTTTACTCGCGCTTTCGACAAAGGCACAACTTGGTCCATAAGCAAGAAAAAGCAATGAAATGACCAAGCTGGCATCAGAATAGTATAGTCATGTGAGACAAGGCAAAAGTAAGCATAAAAACTTTGATTTCCAGAAAAAGGGTCAAAAATTCTCACATAAGGTCCATATGAAAGAAACAATTGTTCAATTGACCTATGATCATTGTGAGTATAACATAATGCAATTCAAGTTCAGAATATTCAATAAGACAATAAGAATGCAACTCAAGAACTCCCCCTCACTATGATCCTCAATTTTCAAATTTTCTGTTTCTCCCCTTTGTACAAAACTTCTCCCCCAACAAAGAAATATATTCTCATTAACACATCTTCTCTTCTCATTTAACACATCTTCTCCCCCTTTAACAATGGATTCATCAAGGAATCACGCCTTCCTCTCATCCAGAGATAACAAATATAGAATAAAGAAAGAAGCAGAAACAAAAGAAGCGTAAAGAGAAATATGCATGAAGTGCAATGGAGTGGCTTCATTTTTTTTGTATTTTTCAATTTTTGATTACAAGAAGCTTTGGAGATTACCCAAAAGAGCAAGCTAGTATCTCTAATATTGCACAAACAAAGATATCAAGCCCGATGACTCTAGCAAGATCATGGTAAGACATATATATCAAAGCTAAGCACAAAGGCTCAAAAGTAAAGCAAGAGATTTGATCAATTTAAGTAACGCTCAAATTCAAAGAAGTTCATCAACAGGATCCTAAAGTGAAATTGGCCATGTCAAAATGTCAAAGTGAGATCAAAAATATAACAAAGACCACATTAAGAGTCAATCAAGTCCCGTATTGAATCATTTTGCTCAATATTTTGTAAACGCCCATTTGTCAACATTTTTCTCATTTGCATTGAATATTGAAGTTGACTAATGATCTAACTTAGTGACAAGATCCTGGACTAGGAGCCATCCACAAACTCATCCTAAGCTTCACCAAAAGTTGATTAAAGGTATATCTTAGTAAAGAAGATCCCGGACTAGGAGCCATCCACAAACTCTTTTAAGCTTCTACCGGGCGACAAATCTTGAGGTTCATGTCATTTCGACAAGCGGTCCCTATGAGATCGTTCTGTTCATCAAACTATCTCCAAGTTCATGTCATTTGACAAGCGGCCTCGTAAGAATAGTTTGGCACAATTTAAGCATAAGACAATCTTGATTTTCATTTTTCACATGAGCAGTTTTAGAATCTCAAGAACACAAAAGCTCTAGTAATGGTCAATTTTAGATCTAAGAGCTAACAAAGCAATTCTGACAGGGCCAATGTCACAAGAGGAGCACTAATTGCGCAACTCGCTAAAACATCCACAAATTGTAATTTCTTAGTTTGAGTTGTTTAAAAGGTTCTAGCTCATATAGCAAAGACTTAGCTACACATGTAAAAGCATGATAATTCTAGCAAGTCAAAGAACTAGACATGACATTTAGCAAGAATTGAAATACAAAAGCTCTAAAGGGTAATAGGCAAAGCTTCATCAATTTTTTTTAAAAATAAGCAGAAAATCTTATATTACAATGCATCACAATATCACCTTTTTCAACATGATCTTTAAGGAAGTGAAAGCGAATGTCTATGTGCTTAGTCCTAGAATGTTGCACTGGGTTTTTAGCAATATTAATAGCAGAAGTGTTATCACAGAAAAGAGGAACACTAGCAAAGTTTAACCCATAATCTTTCAAAGTGCAACAGAAGACTACTTCCTAGAAGACCAAGATACAAGAGAAGTGCCTAGAAAGTGACAGGTGCCTGAGGTACTCTTCCTATCTAACCGACAGCCCGCAAAATCAGAATCAGAAAAACCTCTAATGGACAAAGTCAAGAGCAGAATACCAAATGCCATATAAGAGGGTAGTGTGTAAATACCAATATGCGCTTAACGGCTTAGCGATGGGAAGTTCTCTGAGACGCTCAAATCTTGCACAAAGGCATACCGTGAAGTGAATGTCCCGGTCTCGAGGTCACAAATCTATGGAGCCGATCATGTCATGCGGTACTCGCGTTGATCCACGACTTCTCCTTCCTAATCTGGATCCAAAAAATCGAAGTTGCCATGGGAGTGGAAATTGGCTTGCAATCACCCATGTTGAAGCGCTTGAGTAGATCTTTAGTGTACTTCGTCGATGGATGAAAGTTCCTTCCTTGCATTGCTTGATTTGAAGTCCCAAAAAGTAATTAAGCTCTCCCATCATACTCATCTCAAATTCCACTGGACATAGTGTCGTAAAAGTCGAAACAAGAGCATTAGAGCAACCACCAAAGATAATATCATCCACATAAATTTGAGCAAGCAGAAGTCATTGTCACGCCTAAGAATGAATAAAGTTTTATCCACTTTACCCATTTCAAAATTATTTTTAAGCAAGAAGGTCTTAAGTCTATCATACTGTGCTCTAGGGGCTTGTTTAAGACCATACAATGCTTTAGATAGCTTGAAAACACGATTTGGATATTTAGGATCCTCAAAACCGGGGGTTGCTTAACATACACTTCCTCATCTATGAAACCATTTAAAAGGCACTTTTAACATCCATCCGATATAATTTAAAACCTTTTGATGCAAAGAATGCAAGCGTAATGCGAATGGCTTCTAGTCTAGCAACAGAGCAAATGTCTCATCAAAATCTAATCCTCAACTTGGTCAAACCCCGAGCTACTAACTGCCTTGTTTCTAACCACGTAACCATCCTCACCTTGTTTATTCTTAAACAACCAACGGTTCCTATAACATTATGACCGCTAGGGGTTCTATTAGGTTCCAAACTTTGTTTCTTTCAAAATTTTCTAACTCCTCATGCATGGTATTTACCCAAACTAGAATCGGATAAAGCATGTGATATATCGCGGGGTTCAAAAGAAGCAACAAAAGCCGAATGAGAGTAGAGATTTGGATCATTATACCGAGCGAGTGACTCGCTCATGTAGATTACCTATTATCTGCTCCGAGGATGATCTTTGTCTCTGAATCTAAGTGGAGCGCCCGGGCGAGATACTGCTTTCTTCGACCTCCGCAGTAATCACGATGATGAAGATGCAGCAGAGCCTCAATCAAGGTGAAGTAGACGAGGTGTTCTTGTATCAATATGGGCGCTTCAGTAGCAGCAGATGAAGGAATGATATTAGCTTCGTCCTCATCTTCCTCCACAAAAATGCTCTCTGTCACCTATAAATCATCTAAGCTTGTCCACAAGAGCGACATCCTTTAGAATGAATTTGTTGTTCACCCTAATTGATCCTGTTCCTTCAATTCGCCCTTGTGTATCATCTCCAAAGGTGATGAAGTCATCACCGTTGCCGCGTGAAAGAGGTGAACCATTTTGAGTTTCCTATCATGTGGCGTGAACACCCGAGTCGACGAACCACGTGTTCTTCCCCTTTCCACTGTAGTCCCGAAAATCAAGGAACAAAGAACGATGTGTCTCAATCTCAAGTTAGATAAACAAGATTTAGGAATCCAAAGATCGAGACACACGTCTCGCAAGGAGTATACAAACCGTAAGTACTATCCTTGATTTCATCTAATATTCGCTATGAGCAATGTTTAAATTAACATGAGACTTAAAGCTGCTTCATGGGCTATTCTCGACCGCGTTGTCAAGGGCGACCGCATGACCAAAACTAGTCGAGATCTATGACCACTCAAATGGCCGGATCGCCAAATCTGATAAACATTAGAATTAGGATATCTAGAAACATAATGATTTGCATGAGAGAAAAATTCTAATCAAGGTTTATTCTTTTCAGTGTTACCATGTCTCATAGAAGCTCTAGGTTGCATGAATGAAATTCTATCAAAAATTTTCCTATCATTTTTCAACCTACGCCAACAGAATTCAATCAAATGCCCACCTTTCTTGCAATAAGTGCAATGGTACTTGGTACCACTAGAAGAAGCACCATTTGAATTAATACAAGGTTGGGCAAAACCTGCAGATTTAAAAGATGTTTTTGCAGGTTGGGTTTTGAATTCAATTAAACCTTTTTCCAAGACTTGAATGAATTTTGGGTTTGAATTGTCTTGAAAAGAATTGTATACTAAACCTTGCTTCTTATAAGGAGTTTTAGACTTGTCAAGAATCATGTTTAATTATTTCTTACCTTTAGAAAATTTCTCTAATGTATCATGAAGGTAAGCATTTTCTTTTCTCAAGTTAACACAAGCATCACAAGTATTATTCATAGATTTCTCCTTATACAAAGCAATTTCAAGCTTAAGAGTGGAACATGAAGCACAAGTAGTATTTTCAATATCGTCCTTAAGCTTAGCATATTTGACTCTAGCAGCTTCTAAGATATCTTTGATTTCACGTTCTTTTTCTAAACATGAAGTGCAAGGGCTAGAGTCAAATACATCAAAAGCAATCCATTTACTAGATTCTAAATATTTTTCACAAGGAGCACTTTTAATTTCATTTAGTTCAGATCTAGCATTCTCAAGTTGTTGTACAGAAATATTATGAGCAGATTGTAACTTGGTAATTTCTGAATGCATAGCATGACAAGATAAACATTCATCAGGTTCAAGAGTCTTAGCATTTTTAAGCTCTACTTTCAGTTTGCTAATTTTTGAATCTAATTTCTTATTTTTTGTCATAACAAATTCTAGTGCTTCATCTTGACTAAGCAATTGCTCAACTATAGAATCATATTTAGCAGAATGCTCATCATAAGAAAAAGATACCTCATTATCATCAATGTCGTCCGTGTCAGCCATGAAGCACATGCTAGTGAAGTCTTTGGCCTTCCCTTTCTTTTGCCTTGAGGATCTCCTCCTCCTTGTCCTCCTCACTCCCTAGATCCACATCGCTCAAGGATTGATCCTCAAAGCGGCAAGGACCCGTGAGCGACCTTGACAAGCTTATTAGCCTCATACCTTGATTTGTTGAAAGGAGGTTCTTCCAAGTCGGCTTTCCTTCCTTATGATTGCTCTTACCTTTCAACTTGGGGCAATTTGTCTTGATATCATTGAGCTCACCACATTCACAGCATGTCACCGGACCACCTCTCTTTTGTTTCTCACATTATTGTAGGCCCGTGAATTTTTAGCTAGAAGAGCTAACTCTGCTTGAGAATACTTTCAAGCTCCTCTTCATGAAAAGCGGATAAACAAGCAAATGAAAATCCGTAAGAAGATTCAAAAGAGTCATCAAAAGCCTTTTGAGAGGATCTGCTACCAAAGCTAAATTATCTTTCTTGGGATGATCAACTCTTTTAATTTCATGAGTCTTGAGTTTACTATAAAGCAATTCTAAAGTAAGATTTGAAAGATCAACATTTTCTTCTATAACAGTAGCCTTCATCTCCCACTCCTTGGTGTTGATTGCAGCCAAGAGATGGGTGTCATTTTCAGATTGAGAATATTCAATATCAACAGCTTTCATTTGATTAATTACTTTATTAAAGCGATCGAAATGTCATCGATGCTCTCTCCAGACGCATCTCGAATTTATTGTATTCACGCTTGTAAACCTTTTACGACCTTTTTGATTTGGGACGAACCTCATGATATGTTTTCGAGAGTGTTCAAATTTCATGCGCAGTTTGAAAGATTGCAAATTCTATCATATTCTTGTCTACCAAGTGCACCATATAAAAGATTCTTAGCCTTATTGTTGTTAGCCAAAAGAATTGCAGAAGCAGGTGTAGCAATTTCAGGAATAACAAGCGGGGTTCTAACAACATCCCAAATAGCTTGTCCCTCGCTCTCAAGAAAGACTCGCATACGATTCTTCCAATAGGCATAGTCGTGCCCATCAAAGATATGCGGTTTAGTAGAAAACTTATCCATCGCCAAAGTTCCGTGACCGGTTAAGATCAAGATTGAACTAACCTGGCTCTGATACCACTTGTTGGACCGAAAAGGCGACTAGACCGGGGGTGAATAGGAGCACGCTCACTTTTTCCCAAATAATGAATTCAACACAATTTACTCCAATAGCTATGATGAAGCTATGAAGATCAATATACCAGTACAGCGGAAGACTAGTATTGAATCCAATTAAATCCCTTAAGCAAAATAACAAAATCAACTAAGATTGCAAACTCACAGCACGGGCGGTCTGACCGCTGGACCCAACCGGTCGGACCGATTGCCGGGCGGTCCGACCGGCGTTGTCTTGGCGGTCGGACCGCTCCAAAATCGGCTCGACCGGTGATGACAAGATCGACCGTACGACTCGTAACCGATCCGCAACAAGAAAAATCAACCCGATGACGGTTGCAATTAGGTGAAACTTTGATTCTCAACTCCAATCTTTATGAAACTTTGCACACACCTTCTATATGCTATTGAGGACCTATTCCAATCGAATATTATGATAATTCTTGAACGATCTTGAGCAATTGTCAATTGATTAACGTAAGGTCTAAAACCGGGCAAGAACGAAATCTTGATCCTAATGCTTGTTCGTGAGTGATTGATGATCAAGATGATGCTAGATAGATTCACACACATCACAAAGAAACTAATTCACGGAAAGAATCAATCACAAACTCGCGGATCAAAGAAAGCCCTAAAAACACGAAATTGAAAGCAAGAACGAAAAGAGACTTATCTCAAGCAAACCTTGCATAGATTGATTTCGTGATTGATGTTTGGATTACATCCACACCATCATGGATCGCTGGACAATCAAAGATCACGAAATTCACCACAAACCATCAAGAGCGCTAGCCTCCACCTCAACTCCCTAAAGACAATTAGGGTTTTGAAACATAAAAGGCGAGAGGAAGAGGTGCACCACCACCTCCTCCTATTTATAGTGGAGGCCTAGAACTCCTAGGGTTTGACTCAATTGGGCTCCGTTAAGGCCCACTAACAAGCGGGTCACACACGCACGCTTCGCAAAGCGCCGTTTTAACCTTTTGACCTAAACCGCTTCACCATGCACCATGGATTTGCCAATAGGTCACCCTTGTCCATCTTGTGTCACGCTTGAGTCGTTGACTCACCCGGCATCGCCGATCGCTCGACCTCAACTCTCCAAGTCTAGTCCCGATCCTCCTCGCCGTGACCGTCGTTGACCACCAAGCAACTCGCACAACCACGCATAAGCAAACACGAGTTCGGAACAAGTTCTTCACAACTTGACCCGTGTTAGTCAAAACATGCATTATGCAAACCATATGCCACGATACCAATGACTTTGACCTAACAAATCAACATCGCCACGGTTGGCCGACGTTCAAGTCATAACCGGCCCGACCGCTCGGTGAGCGGTCGGACCGCCTTCTTGGGACTTAGCCAATTTCAATTCAAAATCCAAACCTTCCGAAATTAAAACCAATAGAACTTTTCTTGGAGACTCCAAAATTATGAGACCAAGTGCATTGGGATCCCTCACTTGCCTACAACACCTATTTTGGCCCACTGCTTTGACCACTTTGGTCATCGCCGTCCGATCACTTCACATGGCCGGCCCGACCGATTTGGGACCGGCCGGACCGCCCGCCCGATAAGCTCAGAACTTTGTCGAAAACACGTGAAACGACAAACCGTAAACGCCATTGCCAATTGTCACATCATCCTAAGATCTGGAACATATCCCCATGAAATCCACAAAAGATAATCAATTAAATGCTCATTTTCTAAAACTATACTTTCTGCTATAGAGAAAGATGTGCAACCTATTTTGAAATAAAGCTCATCCAAAATTGAAATTACCAGCACTGGTTTCATCCAATTTGGAGTTAAAATGTATTAGTTATGCATTTATGAAGTTAATCATATTTTTCAGTTTAGAAATAAATATATTTTGATTTTCTTAAATGGATTTATACTTTTCTTACCGAGCCTCGCCTCGCGCTAGCCACAACCACTGATCGGTGGGGCCATACAACAGTACCAATTCTTATTTACCCAGGGATTTAGATTTTTTCGGCTGACATGTAGGGCCCACGTGTCAGTGGCTAGTTCCACCGCATAGTGCATGTACTGCCATACCGCGGGAAGGGTTCACCGGCCCATGGCACAGTGCAAATGGGTTTAAGTGATGAGGCCCACCGGTCAGCCATTGCTTATTCTCTTGGTTTTCTGTGCGCGGGACCCACATGCAATAGACTCAATATTCCTTTAGGACATCATCAATCACAGTAATTACCGATTAGCATTTAAGTGCCACATTAATTGTCTAATGAGGAAGCTACAGTGTATCGGGACGTCCGACAACGACCGTGCTTTCCTCGCCGGCGGATTGCTGGCGATTCTGGCCACGACGGCGTGAACTAAGGGCAGCTATGGGTTCCTAATAGCACTACGCAACTTTGGGGAGTACTATCAACAGTTGAGCCAGCCTGTGCCGGCGGCTAGCCGTAGTTGCGTGACGGCATTTTTACGGCAACGGTGCATGTAGCAAGTGAGCTCCGCAGCATCCAAGATAGCGGTTGCCTGAGCATCTACATACTACTAGGGAGCTTCCTAAGCGTTCGAGAGAAGAGTGGATAACCGGAGCAGGTTTGGCGACGATGAGGTCCACGGCGGTGATGCGGTCCAACGTGGAGAAGACGCCCTGAGCAACAAAAAAACATTGAAGCTTCGGGGTGGCCCAAAGATCCCTCGGGTATGCTCTAGCAGCAGAGAATTGAGGAGTGCCTTACCGGATCAAAGTGGGAGACGAAGAGTTTTGGTTTCAACCAAAAATGGACCAGTCTTCGAATTCGCGAGTTCCTGTCGTGCATTGCCAAAATTGGGTGAGGGGAACTCATACTCGAGCTCAAAGGCATGATATGACGTGCGAGAGTTAGCAAGTATCTCACCAGACACAAGGACGGAAGAGATAGACACGGCGATGGCCTTCGGTGCGCTTCCGGAGCCGAGAAAGACCCGTAGGTGTTCTAGAAGCTACAAACAACACCAAAGCTGGGGCTTAGCGAAAATGAAAATAGCACCGAAGGAGGAAACTCAGAGAACCGAAGGCGAGGATTTTACCAGAGAACTGAGCTCACACGAGCTTCCCTCTCCTCGACAGCTAGAGGAGAATTGCGGGAGAAGTGAGAGCAGGGAGGTGGGTTAAAGGTAGGAAATGGACGGGGAAGAAGCGGCGTTAGCTAGGGAAGCTCGGGGACTGGTCAGTTTGGGCGGTGCGGTCACGGTGGTGACAGAGCACGGCAGAGGACGCACGGTGAGTGGCAGTCGAGCTCTGCACGAGCGCCAGTGAGAGGTGGACGACGACGATAGGAATCTGGGTCCACCTGCCAGTGACAGCGGCGCGGCGCGCGTGGGCGATAGAGATCAGTCGTTCGATCTCGATTGGATGGTGGGTGCATTTAGTGGGTTGAACTGAATCGGGAGGTGCGGTCGGTTACTGTGCGTGTGGCTCAGGCCCGATGAATAGTAACCTAGTTTGACTAATTCTGTATTTTAATTCTCCTAGTTTGACTGGCCTTCAAAATATAGCAATTAAATTCATAAAAATATGAAATTAATCAGAGTGGTTCCTGGGGAAACCTAGTACCCATATAAATTTGGAAAAGCCACTGTTCAATATTTAATTGGTATATTTCAATTTTCACAAAAGCATAAGTTATTAACCGAGTTTGAATTTTATGTGGTTCATATTTGGTTCCAAAAATTTGGGAAAAATTATATTAATTCATGATAATTAATATATTAATTAAATAAATTATTTTCAGATGATGATGATAAGTTTTTGATATTATTTTCTTTAGGTTTTGTTTTAGGTAAGTGTATGTTTAAACAATTGGGTAATATTTTCCTAGTGCAATGTACAATGTAAATGCTTGAAAATATGATACATGCTAATGAGATAGATAGTAATCCTATTTATTAATTTTGGGATGTGACAAACCTGCCCCCCCTTATAAAAGATCTCGACCCAGAGATCTGGGTAGATTGGAGGTGGGATCGGAAGATTTAACAAAATGAAGGGACAACAACTGTTGTCTTGATTTCCTTCAAAGATTGATTTCCTTCAAAGATAGTGTTACGACATCTTATGAAGGTTACAAGGAAAGACTTTAAAATTTTCTTTCCATTGCTTTGCTTCACCTTTCCTTTCTTGATACGAGGGCACTTCAAGTCGGAGGAAAAAGATCGGGATAATTGGTTCGCATTTGGTCTTCTCGTTCCCAAGTTGCTTCATCTTCGGTGTGGTTGCTCCACTGAACTTTAATGAATTTGATGTTACGATTTCTCGTCCTGCGCTTTGCTTCCTCAAGAATGCGGATCGGGTGTTCACGATAGTGGAAAGAACGGGTTGCAAGTCGAGTCCTCCCAACTCGGTGGTCTCGGTCGGGAGTCGGAGACATTTCTTCTGTTGTGGAACATGAAACACAGTCATGCACATCCGAAAGTGATGGTGGCAACTCCAATCGGTAAGCGACTGATCCCAGTTTTTCCAGAATCCGAAACGGTCCGATGTACTTAGGTGCCAACTTTCCTTTGTGTTGGAAACGATGGGTTCCCTTCATCAGGGATACTTTAAGGTAAACATGATCGTCTACGTCAAAATCAACTCCCGACGACAACAGTCGGTGTATGACTTTTGGCGAGATTGAGCCACCCGCAATCGTTCTCGAATGACCCAAACTTGCTCCTCGGCGTCTTCCACCAAGGTCGTACCATAAAATGGTCTTTCCCCAGCTTCAGACCAGTTCAAAGGTGTCCTACAAGCCCTCCCATACAACGTCTCGAACGGAGACATCCAGATGCTTGACCGAAGTCGTTGTTGTAGGAGAATTCTGCAAATGGTAAGCACGTTTCCCAGTTCTTGCCATCGGACAGCACACAAAGACGGAGAACGTCTTCCAAAATTTGGTTCACCTCTCGGTTTGTCCATCCGTCTCGGGTGGTAAGCAGAGTTGAAAGCCAGGTTGGTCCCCATTGCCTCATGTAAGCACTTCCAGAAGTGCGAGGTGAACTGAGGGCCTCGATCTGAAACTATCACCTTTGGCACACCATGGAGACAGATGATCCTTGCGAGGTAAAGCTCGGCTAGCTTGGCCCCGGTGTAGGTGGTCTTGACCGGGATGAAGTGGGCGACTTTTGTCAGCGATCGACAATTACCCATATGGAATCGGACCCTGATGCGGGGTGCCCGATCTTCTCGACGTAGAACCTCTCGATAACTTGTGTATCCCGACGAACCACCACCGATCCCCGCGCCAATGCTCTGACTTGCAACTCTATGGAAAATTCACCAAACACACACTTGATTGGATCCTCGTGACCACAAGCGAAGATCGTCGAACCCTCAATTCAGCGGAAAAGCAAGAACGACCCTTGTTCTCAATGCCCAACTCCTCTGCTTTGGCTATAAGCACAACAGAGAATCAAGCAAAAGCTTTGAAAATATATTAAACGTGGTCCGAGGTTACAATGGGGTCTACCCTCTATATATAGTACTCCTACTCCTCCTCATGGTGGCCAAGAGGCCCTACTCCTATTCTAATTCGGATTTGGAGTCCTACTCCAATTCGATACATTCCAAAATGTAAAAGGAAACTCGATTTTACAACCGTCATATTGTTTCGGTCATATCTTTTGATACAGACGAATTTGGAGTGAGGAGGATCCGTTGGATCGGGCTTGAAGTTAGCTTTCCAACAAGCCCAAAACACTCAAATCCGACTTCGATGAGAAAGTTATGGCCTTTTACTCGGACTGTCCTGCTGATTCCGAATCCGAATTTGAGGTGATTCAATCCGAATTGAATTCGAGTTGATTCCGAATTTGAATTTGGTTGGGCTTGTGGAAGTTTCAATTTGACTTGGATTCTTGGGCTTCTCTCCTTGCTTGTCTCCCACGAGCTTCTCCTCCATTGTGACGCCTTTCTTCAAGAATGACCTCATATCCTTCATCTCCGCTCATTATTGAATCTTCCAACTGAGTATAAGCAAAATACTAGTTTTAGGTAGTATGAAATTCTCAACTAATTTAAAAGGAAATTCAAGGAATGATTCACTGTTGGATAAGCTTCTCTTGTTTTTCAACTCTCTTAGCAAGCTCATGTTGTTCTGAGGTATTTAATGAATTGAAAATATTATATGAAACAACATAGCTAAGGATGTCCGCATCAGACCCGGTTTGAGTCCGTGGATGCCCGGTCATGAAGTCCATCCCAATTTCCTCCCACTTCCAACTTGGAATGGGTAACGGTTGGAGAGTTCCTGCTGGTTTTAAATGTTTAGCCTTCACTCTTTGACAAACGTCGCACTCGGCAACATATTGTGCGATCTGCCGTTTCATTCGGCTCCACCATAGTCGCTTCTTCAAATCTTGGTACATCTTGGTACTCCCTGGGTGGATAGCGAACCGAGAGTCATGAGCTTCCTTGAGGATCAATTCCTTTAACTTGTGGTTAGAAGGAACCATTAAGCGGTTTTCAAAACACAGGGTGCCTTGTGCATTTTCGATGAAGCACTTGGCCTTGCCTTGCTTCATTTCTTCCCGGATTTGAGCCACTTACCAGTCGGTCTTCTGGGCATCCTTAATCTTGTCCTCTAATGTGGATTCCACATTCAGGGCCGCAAGAGATCCTTACTCGATTATCTCCAGGTGTAGACGTTGTATTGCAGCACACAAGCCTGTCGACGTGGGAATAACTGTCAGACAACGGTATTGAGATTTTATGCTCAACGCATCAGCCACTACATTAGCTTTCCCTGGGTGGTAACGAAGTCCCATATCATAGTCCTTGATTAACTCAAGCCACCTCCTTTGCCTCAGGATCAGGTCAGCTTAGGTGAAGATGTATTTGAGACTTTTATGATCAGTGTGGACCTCGCAACGATTACCGATGAGGTAATATCACCAAATATTTAGAGCATGGACTACTGCTACAAGCTCCAACTCATGGGTGGGGTAGTTATCTTCATGTGGTATCAATTGCCTCGATGCATACACCACAAACTGACCCTTTTGCATGAGCACACAACTGAGCCCGTGGCGAGAAGCCTCGCAAAAGATATCGAAGCTTGTGTGGATATCTGGTAGGATGAGCACTGGAGCTTTGGTCAGAAGGTCCTTCAAGTTTTGAAAACTTGTCTCACAATCTTCTGACCATTCAAACCTTTTCTCTTTCTTCAATAGCTGGGTCATCGGTCTCGCGATTTTTGAGAAATTCTTGATGAACCTACGGTAATAGCCCGTATGTCCAATAAAACTGGGAATGTCGGTGACGCTCTTGGGTTGTTTCCAATCAAGTACATATCGCACTTTGCTAGGATCAACCGCGACACCTCCCTTGGACAACACATGACCCAAAAAGCTAACTTCATGAAGCCAGAACTCGCATTTGCTGAATTTTGCGTAGAGTTGATGTTGGCGAAGCTTTTCCAACACAAGTCGCAGGTGCCGCTCATGTTCTTCGTTGGACTTGGAGTAGATGAGGATGTCGTCAATGAACACAACAACAAACTGGTCTATTTACTCTATGAAAACCAAATTCATTAGGTTCATGAAATAGGCTGGAGCATTGGTCAGACCGAAGGACATGACAGTGTACTCGTACAAGCCGTAACGAGTGGAGAAAGCCGTCTTTGGTATGTCTTCAGCTCGGACCTTGATTTGATGGTAGCCCAATCTCAAATCAATCTTGAAGAATACTTGAGCTCCGTTCAACTGATCGAAGAGATCATCGATCCACAAAAGCGGATACTTGTTCTTGACAGTGACTTCGTTTAACAGACGGTAGTCCACACACATCCGTAAACTCCTGTCTTTCTTCTTGACGAATATAGCCGGGCATCCCCAAGGTGAGGAGCTCGGCCTAATGAACCCCTTATCTTGGAGTTCTTTGAGTTGCTCCTTCAATTCAAGCAACTCATTTGGAGGCATCCGATATGGCCGTTTTGAAATTGGCGCAATACCGGGTGCAAGCTCGATGACAAACTCAACTTCTCGATCAGGAGGTAAGCCTGGAAGTTCTTCAGGGAATACATCGGTATATTCACATACCACTGGTACCTTCTCTAATTCATGGGAGACATCAGCTTTCATGGCATAGAGAAGAGAACTGCCCACTGGTGCTGCAAAAACGACTTGATTGCCGTCTTTGCTTGTGACAGAAATGGACCGTTGGGCATAATCAATTTTCCCTTGATTTTTTCACAGCCAATCCATCCCTAATATCACATCAATACCTACTGAATTTAGTACTATTAGGTTTGCCACAAAACTAACCCCTTCGATCTCCACTTTTATGTCCCGGCAGACCCGATCGGTTTGAAAAACCGATCCCAGCGACTGAATTTGATAAGGTGGCTGAAGTGTTTGGATTTCAAAATGGTGTTGTGAGGCATAATCCTTTCTAATAAATGAATGAGATACTCCTGAATCAAATAAAACGGAAGCCGGACTTGAATTAACAAGAAGCGTACCCGGAACGACGTCGGGTGCGTCGCTCGCCTCCTCGGCAGTGATGTGGTTCACGCGACCACGGTTATGAATCTGAGGAGGAGTAGACACTGCCCTCGGAGGTGGTGAAGGTCTCGCTAAGGCTGGGGTAGGAGTTGGAGTTGGGCTGTTGTAGACTCGCGGCATCCCACGTGCTTTTGCTAAGCACTGATGCGCATAGTATCTCCGGCGTCCACAATGGAAGCACGTAACACTCGGCCGGACATGGCCACTGTTCGGGGGTTGTATCCCCCCATTCTTCAGATGTCCCAAAGGTTGAGGAGGTCTTGGCACAAAGGTTGGTGGCCTCGGTGGTATTGGAGCTTGAATTCGGGGTGCTTGGGGCTGCCCGGCACGTTGCCGAGGAAAACTACCGCTTGCTGAAATTTGAGCATCCCTCTTCCTCTTCCTCGATTCTTCCACAGCCACGCTCTTGTGTTCCCCCACAATAGCCTTATTGACCAGGTGTTGGAAGTTGCAGAAGTCGTGGACCACAAGATCTAGCTGCATTTCTTCCGTCAAGCCGTTTATGGACCGGCTCTGACGACACGTGTCTGTGGAGACGTCATCCGGAGCGTAACAAGCTAAGAAGTTGAACTCGTGCAAGTGCTCCGTGACGGTCTTCCTCCCCTGCTTGAGGGCCAGGAACTGCTGTTGCTTGATCAGCAACACGCCCTCAGGAATGTGAGCTTCGCAGAAGGCTTCCTTGAACTCGTTCCAAGATGGAATGTCTCCATCGGGCTGCATGGCGGAAAAGTTATCCCACCATGTGCTTGCGGTGCCTTCCGGTTGGTAGCTGGCGAATAGGATCCTCTCGGTGCCGGTGCATTGAGCGATAGCCAACTTTTTCTTCACGGTGCGGAGCCAATCTTTCGCCTCCATAGGGTCCTCGGTGCTGGAGAAGGTGGGAGGATTGGTTCGCTGAAAATCAGCGAGTCCCCCACCTGTCTTGGATGCTCCCGCTCCCCCTGATGTGATGGGAGCAGGAGAGGTGTTGCGAGCAATGGCTTCGAGAATCCGCGTTTGATCCATGCGGTTCCTCTCAATCTGGGCCAACACCTCTGCTATTATGGGAGGTGGTGGAAGCACTTCTTCCGAATGGTCATCTTGCCGATTTGGCCAGCGAGGGGGCTCGTTAACCCCTCCCTGGGCGTAGAGCTCATCGATAGAGCGAGCCCGAGGGGGTGGTGACCCTCCCTCTTGTTGTTGAGCCCTCGATCGCGTGTCAGGCCCTGTCATCCTTAGGTGACAAGGAGAGTTTGTGAAAAAGGCTAGGGTACTTTTTGTTAAAGGAGACACAATTTTGGGACAGCAAGCATATCATACGTAATTATTCATGCATGATGGTAAATAATGCACATAAACTTAACACCAAATGGGGGTACAAAGGCACTAGGGCTAGTACAAGATCCAATACTTAAATCGTAGTTTTTTGGTACAATTACATCCATGTAGGCCCGTAGGCAAATGGTAACTGCCCGAAACAAAAGTCTTTGCGAAAGAAAACATTTAGGTTCAACAACTACTAACCGAATGCACGAATAGAAGGATACATACTCGCTGGACACACGTACGGACAGCGAGCGTACTACTCTAACACTCTATCTATTTTCCCGATCGAAATTCACCGGGAACTCATCTAGAAGGTGATATCCAGGAGATCCCGTATCGTCGGGGTCAAGTTGATTGGTGAGGCGTAGAGGGGATCCTATGACGTGCCCTTCTACAGGTTCCGACCTTTGAGTACGGGAAAAACCCACTAACATGCGAGCCTGACGCCGTTGTCCATGATTGGGAACTTGCCCTCCTGTTTTAGGAAGACGGTACTCCGACAGCGCAGATGCATATGGGGAGACCTCGTTCTCCCCATAAAGCACATGTCGAGCTACAAGCCCCATATTGCATAGGGGTTGTAGATGCTCCTGAGCTACGAGGAGACGACGCCGTGTCTCCTAAAGCTCATGTATGACACATCAACGCATTTGGTCCGTGATACGAACCAACCTTGCGAGTTGCCGAACATGGGGATCCTCCCCGTACTGAATCCCAGCGAAGGTGTTCACCTCCATGCCATGTGCTTGCGTAGGGAAGTGGTCGTATGGTGGCTGAGACAACTCCCTCAAGTCGTAACGGAGACGACTCATGGCCATACGAGCCACCTCTTGCAAAGACATGGCCTCGGAAGTGCCACGAGCCTGAAAACGGTATGAACTACTCCCTGTAACTTGTCTTGCAACGAGATGGATCACAGCCCGGTAGTCTTCCATTCCTGGTCCTAGATCTCGATGGTAGATGAAGTACACGGGTTGGTATGTGAAGTTCTCCCTCCACATCATATCTCGAAGGAGCATCGGGTACCCATCCATTCCTTCAGCTTGAGTCTTTCTGACCAGATACTGATGACTCATCTAAGGACAGGAATAGACAAGATAAGTTAATTTTACAAATCAAATGAGAGTAAGGTGAGGAATGATACTGAAGGACCGAAATGGCAACAGAGGGGGGGTGAATGGTGCAATAAAAATTAAGAACTCCCCTTTGATGTATTTAAAACAAATCTACAAAGCCCTCTGGATCTCTTAAGAGGAGTGAAGCAAAAACAGAGAATCAAAATAAACTTCGATTGCTCGTCAGAATCGGAAGGTCCGATTCTACCCGTGATGAGTTCCGCACTCCGTAGTTCCGGATCTCAGGCGGAAGTTCCGCTGCATGAGAATTCACTGTGGACAATCGGAAGTTCCATTGTCCCGACCAAGAACAAGGCGCTCGGGTTTTCCCAAAATTCAAAGTGCTAAATCTTGAATGCTCTTCTCCGGTCAAGTTTCACAGACATCATCCTAAGCAACATCTTGACCTCATGGAGAAGAATCGCAAACAAAGATTTAACAAACAAGCCAAAATCGGATTTCTTGAAGAAGGGGCAAGAAAGACCAAAACCCAAATAAACACGATTCTCGATTCCTAGTTCATGAAACTTTGAGGATACATTAGCAATATCAAAACGAATCTAGATATCAAGTTTCATGCTATTTCATAAGACGAATCAAAAGATATGCCAAAACCCTAGATATTTAATATGAGAACAGAGAGAAAGAAGAGGACATAAACAAGTAATCAAAACTCGTAGTTTCATTGATAGATAACAAATGTTTACAGATGGAAACACAGAGGAAAGATTACATAAGATTTGATCATACTCTCCTCTCAACAAGCTCTCAAAAAGCAAAACAAATCTTTTCTAGAGCTAACCCTAATTTTCTCTCAAAAGTCTAACCCTAACCCTGTGGTTCTCTCCTATTTATAGCCTCTGCTAATGGGCCTCCAACCCATTAAACCCGCTACACCGAACGGCACTGCTCCACTTTTGCCGCTTATGAAAAGACCCTTTCGCCTTTGCGCACTTTTGAAGCCTCCCAGAACCTTGTTGTGCACGACTCACAACCGCTTCAAGATTCGCGCCTTCTTCACATCCCGACCGCTCGACCTCAACGCCTCCTGCGCTTAGTCCGGTCCACGTGTCTCGCCACGACTCCATCTTGATGCCCCGCACCATCAACACAGATAAAAACACATCACATAGCATTGCACAATATCATAGCATCAATATTTGTATAAGACTCAAACTCATACAAAATCAAAATCACAATTCAACCTTCTCTGCACAGCTTCGACACAATCGAAGTTCGCGACTTACCACAGCCGAAGTTCCGATTTCCTAACATCCGCACTTGTCGAATTATCGGAAGTTCCGTGCTTACCGCGCGAACTTCCGATCTTCTAACATCCGCACGCCTAAAAATTCTATTCCGATTTTCGTCTCGGAGGAATCTCAATACCAAGATATCGGACACTCACTACACCATGTGCGGAAGTTCCGATTCTCTTCACCAAAACCAAAACCTGTAAATCGGAAGTTCCTTTTCCAACACCTAGAGTTCTGATTAATCTGAACTTCCGCTCCATACGGTGTAGTTCCGATTTCCGACTCAACCGAAACACCCAAACCAAAACCTCAACTCTCAATATAATCAACACACTTGTCAAATACTCATCACTCAGAGTGGAGGACCTCTCACATGGTCTCTCAGATACTAAGATGGATGAGGAATAATGGATATTCTTACTTAGCCTTAGGAAATTAATTTGTATAAGTGAAATCATTTTGACTCTCAAAGGCTTGCCACACTAACGCCAATGCTATCTCTAACCTACAGTCAGTATGGCTCTGATACCAACGCTGTGAGGACCCCCGGGTTATTTCCCTAAGACCAGGGTTTACCTGGTCTTAAGGAAATAACTCTGGGCCTCAAGTAAATGAATTCTACCTTAACTCCATCCAAGTGACGAGCCCGACCAGAACTAGAGCCCCGGTGATCATGCGCGCTGCTCCTCTGCAAGCACTACATGATTATCTGTAACATCCCAAAAATAGAATTGTGTTTCAAATGTAAGAAAATCAGGAGAAATTAAAACTTTTCTTGCATCTTGAAACCCCTGGTCATTTTTGTAATTATTTTAAAAGGATTGGGAAGATCAAATTCAAATCCTCATTCGACTCTAATCAAAAACATCCTTGTCTTAGATTTTGTGCCAAACCCTTGGAGATATTTCTCCGGAGTTCCAGGGAGGCTTAGCAACACCTCTGAATTATCTCATGATTTTTAGAAATTATTTGATAATTGTTGGAGGCAAGTCAAATTTGGTCAAACCATATTTCCCTCTTCTGGAATTTCGAGGAAAATTCGGTGTATGAAAACCTCTCAAAATTTTGTGAGAGGTTCCTTCGCGATCGACAAGCTCCGTTAAAATTTCATAGATGTTGGAGTTTGTTTGCTACCTCAAACAATTCCTCAAAATCGACGAGGATTCAAACCCTAATCGGTTTGCACTATTCAGAGGTTCGATCGGACTCGGGCTCGAGTCACTTGACTCGGTCCCGTCCACTAACTGGGCCAACTCGGTCGTTCGGGCGCTAGGGTCGCGAGCCGTTGGATCGGTATCGAACGGTCTTCGACCAGCCGAACGATGGAGTCGTTGTAAACCGCCCGACCTGACTCAGCCGTTGGATCGGCATCGAATGGTCTTCGACCAGCCGAACGCTGGTATCGTTTCAATCCGCTCGACCTAGCCCAGCCGTTCGATTTCAATCCGACGATCAACGAGTTGTCTCCTTCCTCTGTCCGCGCACGCGTGAGCCCCTGCCATGGCGTGCGCAGAGGAGAAAAACAGTGGCGTGCAGTCCACTCTATGTCCACCTTTAAACGGCTAGCTCTGAGCGCATTAAATGCCTGTCGCGCTCATCCCTCAGAGGGCCATGACTCAACTGCTCCCATCGCCTCAAGTGTTCTCATGGCGCCTTGACCCGACCGAAAAATCCGCCGCTGCTCTCCGCCATTGCTCTATTTAAACCCCATTGCTTCGCCCTTAGCTTCCTTTAGCATTTCGCAACTCCACTAGTACTCACCTCTTGCTTGAGCCGCAGCCCCTTGCACTCTCTTCGACCGACATTGTTGAGTGTGGAGCTTGGTGGAGGCGGTGCAATGGGTTTTCTTCTTCAAGTCTTCGCCCTCTGCTCCCCTTTACTATTTGGAGCTTAACTCACGCGGTTTGGTTCTCTCTGTGCCTGTGTCGCCGTGGCCTAGCGAGAACCTTACCACCGCTGTTCGGATACTGTCGCGGAGCCACTCCGTGGGTCTCTGGTCGCTCTCACCAGTACTTTCACCTTACCTCGTAGGAGCTTGATTGTGTTTTCATTGTTCTTTTGGGTATCGTCCGCTCGGGGTTCTCCCGAGCCGCACCTACTCGGCCGCACTCGTGGTCGCATCGCCGCAGACCATACTCCGACCCGTCATGCGCCGGTGAGACCATTGAACTTTAGGCACTCATCTTCGCTTGGTGGCGCTGTGGTGGTCGGAGAAGCCACCGAGCACGGGCAAAGCGTGCGTGAGGCGCCGCCCCGTGGTCGGAATTCCGACCAGTCACGGTAGCTTGGTCGTTTCGACCAGATTGCAGTGTTGTGATGGGTAAATAGGACGTCCCGTAGTTCCCTGTAGGCCCCCTTATATTTATAAGGGAGAGGCCTACCGAGTGATTGTAAGTTTTCCTACAATCACCCCCACAGTCGTAAGTCTCACTACGACTATGGCGTGGGCATGCGTCCCTCTACGACTTGTATCTAGTCGTAAGACTTGCTACGACTACGCCGTGGTCGTAAGTGCTTCTACCACTGGTACCTAGTCGTAAGTCTGTCTACGACTAGTACCCCGTAGATATCTGGTCATAAATCCTTCCACGACCACTATCTGGTCGTAAATCCTTCTACGACTATGGTCCAGTCGCAGGTTCTGCTACGGCCACTACCTGGTCGTAAGACCTTCTTTCGGTCGTAGTTTTGGCATTAAGAATCCAAATCAATTGGTTCTTGTTGCTAAATTCTTTATAAATCAGTACCTTGCTTCGGTAAGATTTTCAGAATTTTTTGGAAAAAGTTTGCTATTGAGTCCTTGCATTTTATTCGTTCTTATCGATTGCTTTTCGCTTTCTCGTTAGGATCCGAAGAGCACGTCGACAATATTGTTGATCCCCAGCAACATCTTGACCCATAGAAAGCAGACAAGCAGTTTGATCATGTTAATCCTATTATTTTTCAAGTCTAATATATTGATTTCCAACTCGTATGTATGCATTGCTATTTTGTTGTTAAATTATGGTTAGTATCCTATAGTTGCATAATCAGAGGACTCGCTTATCCTCTACTACCATGAGCTTAGGTGATTTGCTGTGGTCGGAGTCCGATGGAGGGACTTGGATCACTTAGTAGTTTCCGATTGGAAAATGCTTCGCCATGCTTAGTTCGGTAGCTTTGGGCGACCACCGGCTTAGTCGATGGTCTTGATCACACAAAAACTATTATTCTTCCATTATGTCCAGCACTTTGTGCTTTGTTAATTTTGCAAATCAAAAACTGAAAAATGAAAACAGATTTGGAAAATGAAAACGGATTTGGACTTGGGCATAATGGTATGTTGGTGTGGTGTTTTTGGGTGTGATCGGAATGGTGCCCAAGTCATCAAGGACCGAACATCTTGTTACACTAAACCAAGCACTATTGCGTACTAACCACATGAGGGTTATATGGGACCCCTCTTGACTTAGTACTTTGGCGTGTGTTATCTCCGAGTCGCAGGAGGAAAGGTTTTTGTGTGTGTGTCGTGGGAAACATGGTATGTGTTCTGGTGTGTGTGTTGGGTGTGCGGTGGTGGGGATTGCCGGAAGGTTCTCCACCTCGAGGGGCGTCGCAGTTGTCCAAGGCTTTACCCGTGACGGTAGTTGTCCGAGGTCAGGCCACGACCCGACACAACGTATGGGTTTCTATCCATACAGGCGACTCGGGTTAATACATAATATAGGAAACGTCTCAGAGGACTTAGCCGTGCTTGGATACCTAAGGCAAGGTGCTTAATCATGTGGCAAAAAGGCGGTCCGACATGTGGGTAAGTTGGTACACCCTGCAGGGATAAAACTATTCGAATAGCCTCGTCCTAGGTTATGGACACGCTTGGGGAGGTCTTCCAAGAGTTAGACTACAACTTTTGTTTTCAAAATTAAAAACTTGACCTGGTTGGTATGAATGGGTAATTCATACTATTGTTGTGGTGACTATTGGGTTAGTCACCTCCAGGATTGTTGCTGTTCCCTATCTACTGTTATATTGTTGTCTTTTGCGACTATTTGAACATTAAAAACAGATTTGATTAACATTGCCTTCAACCTATTACATTATTACAAATGGAAAATTGCTTTATGCTAAAATGAAACATACATCCTACTTTTGATTAAGCTTGCATATGGTATATGTACATGTTTGTTATTCCACATGTAAGTCTTGCGAGTACATTCAAAGTACTCACCGGCTTTTGCCTACGCTTTTGTTTGGTGGGAAGAAGGTGAGCCCCAAGGGCGCCACTTTTGTGAGATGTGTCATGGTTTAGCGACTAGCTTGGCGGTCCGGTCGGTTGCCTTGTGGGTAAAGGCACACTGATTGGCTCTTTTGTTGTAGCCATCTTATGGCACTTTTGCTTCCGCTGTTTAATTTATTGTTGTCTCTTTTATTGTTGGCCGGTTGGCCTCTCTTTTGTAATGACTCGGTTTAATATTATTAATACTTCTTTTCTGTTCTGTGTTTCGGTTCTATGTGGATGAATGGAATTGATGCATGAACTTTGTGATGAGGTGTGTATACTGCACTCTGGGAAGTATACATGTCTCGAGTCTCGGATTATCTGCTTTGTGATGCTAGGACCGAATGGATGGTTAAGCATTACAAGCCGGATAAACCGTGGTCTCACAAGAGTTTGGTATCAGAGCCATACTGACCGTAGTAACCCAAGCTTGGTCGTCTTTAGGATATTTTGGAAAACCTTATTTTCGAAGTGTCAAATGGTTTATGAAAGTTTAAGGAATTCTCGGATTTTATTCCTTACCTATCCTAGCTTTCTCCTCTTATCTTACTCTAATTTGAGTTTTGAAAATTGTTTTTCTCTCCTCCCTTCCAAAATAGTTGTTAATTTGGTTTTGGGAACCACTAAGTTTGGCAAATTGAAGTGCATAGGGTTTTGAAGTTTCTGGACTGAAGATTTCGGCTAGAGGCTTGGATGCGGAATCTGGACAGCACACCTCAATTTTCAGACAGCAAGCTCAATGGTTTCTGATAGGACCACTGAGCTTGGCAAATTGAAGTGTGCCAGATTTTGAAGTTTCTAGGATGGAAGACTTCGGCTGGAAGCTTGGATGCAAAATCACTACAACAACTTCAATTTCCGGACAGTAAGCTCGGTGGTTTCTAATAGGGTGGAAAATGAGAGGGTAATTCAACTAAAATTTGTGGGGTTAAAAAGGGGTAAGATGTGATACTAGTTAGCTAAGTATCTAACACTATTTTCGTTGACTGAACCTTGCTCTTTAGTGGTAATAGATATTACCTTAGTCTTCTTATTTTTATATTCTCAATCAATTACTCGTTCATTCGATACGGGTTAGTTGCATTGATAAGTTGAGTCTTGGTTTTGTGATTCCTTGCCGCTTTTGGAGTCTTTTTATAAGCCTGTTTAAGTTTATTCACATACTGTTTTTGGCTTTCGATTAGGGTGATATTCCATTCCCCTAGTCGTTAGCTTTTCGCTTTCTTTCGGCTCTGATTTTGAGTCTAGTTTTGACCAAAGTTTCTTGTAACGGGATGGCCAGACGCACTCGCAGCGGCCAAGGCCAGTCAGCTGGTCCGGACGAGGATCTTCCTCCTCCTCCGACCATGGCCGAGGTCCTCCTTGAGATTGAGCGCAACCGTGCAGAGGACATGAGGGTTCTTCTGGACGTTATCGCGCAAACACTTCCGCTCTACCGGGTGCTTCAGGATCCGGGCAAGGGAGTGGACACCAGCCGCGTGGGGGACTCGCGGAGTTTCTTCGCACTCACTTCTCGCTCTCCGTGTCCGAGGACTCGCTGACGCAGACGATTTGCTTCGTCTCGTTGAGCGAAGCCGCGATAGCGCAGCCTGTGAGCACGAGAAGGCGCTGCTTGCATCGCACCACCGAGGGTGCGCTTTTGTCTTGGTGGGAGAGCTTTCGCCATGCACTGACGGCCACACCGTCACCGGAGGAGTTCCGCACCGCCTTCCGTCGGAGTCACATTCCTTCCACCTGATGAGGTCAAGAAGGAGTTCTTGTCGCCGCACAAGGGCGCGTCTCGCCATTGAGTACTTATACGAGTTCAACCATTTGGCTCGTTATGCTCGGAGGAGGTGGCCACCGATGAGGCCAAGCAGAGAAGTTCAAGGATGGTTTGTCCGAGGAGCCGCAGGACAAGCTATCCGTCGCTGATTTCACGGACTTCCGTGCCTTGGTGGACAAGGCCATCGCTGCCGAGCACGCGGGAGAGCACTTGTGGATTCCCGCAGCGTAAGTGGAGGCCCACAAATCGCCAGCAGCCGCTTCTTTCCGCTCCGTGTTGGGCGCCCCGGGTCCCGCCCTCGACCTTCAAGACTTCGAGGCCGCCAAGACTGTTCTTCGCCCTTCGCAGTCGTGCCCCAATCACGAGCACTGCGAGTCACCAGAGGCCTCGCAACGCAATGCGGATGTCACCGCTTCTTTGCAACAACAAGGGCATTATGCAAATAATTGCCCTAAGAAGACAGAGCGACCCTCGTCCTAATGGAGGACGCGAGCAAGGAGGTGGTTCTTCTCAGAACCTGAAGATGGTACCTGCTACCCAAGGCTTGGGTAGTGGTCGCGTCAACCTCATCTCAGCAGAGGAAGCACAGGAGGCACCTAACGCTGTGTTGGGTACACTTTACTAGCTCTCATTCCGCCATCGCTTTGTTTGATTCAGAGCATCTCATTCTTTTATTTACAGTCTTTTCTTTGCTATTAGTGAGCTCCTTGTTACTCCATTGTTGGTCTCATTGCTCATTCGCTCTCCTGGTTTGGAGTTGAGAGCTGAATCTGAGTGTAGGGGTGTTCCAATTGAGATCAAGGGAGTGAGATTCTTCGCGAATCTTATCCTTCTCCATTCAGCAAGTCTAGATGTAATTCTTGGCATGGATTGGCTGTCTTGGCATAAGGGACACATCGATTGTGCCAAGAAGTGCGTCTCCCTATCTAGTCCTTCCGGCGAACATTTTCGCTTTTCGCCGAAGCTGCTAGGTCCGCGTCTCTTCGCGTTTGAAGCGAAGCCCGCTCTAGATATTGGTGACGTCCCAACCGTCTGTGAATTCATGGATGTTTTTCCTGAAGCTCTTCCAGGGATGCCACCAGTTCGAGACCTTGAGTTTGTCATTGAGTTGGTTCCCGGTACTGCCCCAATTTCAAAGAGGTATTATCGGATGCCACCAAACGAGTTGGTGGAATTGAAGAAGCAACTTAATGAGCTGCAAGAAAAAGGTTTCATCCGCCCTAGCTCATCTCCGTGGGGTTGTCCTGCAATCTTCGTAAAGAAGAAGGACAATACTTTGCGCATGTGCGTTGATTACCGTCCGCTTAACGAAGTAACGGTAAAGAACAAGTATCCATTGCCCCACATTGATGATCTCTTTGATCAATTAGCTGGAGCTCGAGTATTCTCCAAGGTTGATTTGAGAATGGGATATCATCAAGTTCGGATACGACCTGAGGATATTCCAAAGACGGCTTTCTCTACTCGCTACGGCTTGTATGAATACACCGTCATGTCATTTGGCTTAACCAATGCTCCCGCCTTGTTCATGAACCTCATGAATTCGGTATTCATGGAGTATTTGGATAGGTTTGTCGTTGTCTTCATCGATGATATTCTCATCTATTCCAAGGATGAGGAGGAACATGATGAGCATTTGAGGCTTGTGTTAGGCAAGCTTCGTGAGCACCAGCTGTATGCAAAGTTCAGCAAGTGCGCATTCTGGTTGAAGGAAGTGGCCTTCTTGGGTCATGTTCTTTCAAATA
Organism: Hsuehochloa calcarea; assembly: GCA_036346395.1. Lineage (NCBI taxonomy): Eukaryota > Viridiplantae > Streptophyta > Magnoliopsida > Poales > Poaceae > Hsuehochloa > Hsuehochloa calcarea. The sequence goes on along the minus strand of CM070611.1, from coordinate 24,694,833 downwards.
GAGGCATAGCCAGTTGATCCTAGCAAGGTCGATGTTCTTTCATGGATTCACCAACTTCGTGAACCGGTGCGGAGTTTTCTTGGTTTAGCGGGATATTATCGCCGTTTTATCGAGAACTTATCCAAGATCGCGAAGCCGATGACGGAGTTGCTTAAGAAGGACAAGAAGTTCTTGTGGTCCGATGCTTGTGAGGAAAGCTTCCAAGTACTTAAGAAGCGTTTGACCACCGCCTCCGCCCTCGCTCTTCCCGATATCCACCGAGGCTTTGATATCTTTTGCGATGCTTCTCGTCGAGGGCTCGGTTGTGTCCTTATGCAAGAAGGCAAGGTAGTGGCCTATGCATCAAGGCAATTGAGACCTCATGAACTCAACTATCCTACCCATGACTTGGAATTGGTCTTTGTGATTCATGCGTCAAGATTTGGCGACATTACCTAATCGAATCGTTGCGAAGTGTATTCGGATCACAAAAGCCTAATGTATTTGTTCACCCAACCCGATCCGAACCTCGCATAAAAGAGATGGTTGGAGTTGGTTAAGGATTATGACATGGGTATTCACTACCATCCGGCAAGGCTAATGTCGCTGCCGATGCGCTCGATCATAAGCGCATTGCAATGCCTTGTTGCTTCAGGGCGCCAACCCACCCTTCAAGGAATTCCAATGCCTCAACTTAGGTTTGGTTGAGCATGGTTCCTCACGCCTTGGTTGTGCAACCAACCTTGGTGGATCGGATTAAGGTCGCCAAAGAATCGGATGTCAGGGTGAGCCGCATAAAGGAGAATGTCAAGAACGGAATGCAAGTGCTTCTCGAGGATGAGCATGGTGTTGTGAGGTTCGCAACGCCTTGTGGTTCCAAAGGACATGGAATTGCGGATTTGATTCTTCACGAGGCCCATGATTCGCCTCGTCTATTCATCCCGGCCACAAAGATGTATCAAGATCTCCGCTGTGGATTTTGGTGGACCCGAATGAAGAGGGAAATTGCGGTTCGTTCTCGAGTCGACGATGTCGCCGTGTCAAGGCCGAGCATCGGCCCAGCCAGATCGCTTGACCTTTGCCTATTCCTCGAATGGAAGTGGATTCGATCGGGATGGATTTTATCACCGGTCTACCTGTGTCTCCTGAAACGATGCCATTTGGGTCGTTATCGATCGGCTGACCAAAGTGGCTCATTTCATTCTCACAAAACGCACTCGTGGGGCTCCTAGTGAGCTCTATATCGCTGCAATGTGAGTTTGCATGGATATCAAGACGATCATTTCGATCGTGGTTCTTCTCTGCTCACTTCTCGTTTTGGCATAGTCTGCAAGAGGCTATGGGCACTGTTTACCTTTAGCACAAAGATATCACCCGCAAACCGATGGTCGACCCAGAAGGGTCAACCAAGTGTTGGAAGATATGCTTCGTGCTTGTGTTCTCTCCTATGGAAAGAATTGGGAGAAATGCTTGCTATTTGCCGAGTTTTCCTACAACAACAGTTTTCAGGCTAGTCTCGGCATGTCACCTTTTGAGGCCTTATACGGGAGAAAGTGCAGAACCCCGTTAAATTGGTCTGAGACCGGCAAAAGACCTTTCTTTGGCCCGGACTCGGTCAAGGAGGCCGAAAGCCAAGTCCAGCTTATTCGTGATCGTTTACGCACAGCTCAATCCAAGCAAAAGAGCTATGCGGATCGCCGTCGTCGCGAGTTGAGCTTTGAGCCCAATGACTTTGTTTATCTCAAAGTCTCTCCTTTGAAGGGCCATCAACGTTTCGGCGTCAAGGGTAAGTTAGCTCCTCGATATGTCGGTCCTTACCGTGTTATCGAGAAGAAAGGAGCTGTTGCCTATAAGTTGGAATTGCCAGCTGCACTCGAGGGGGTACATGATGTTTTCCATGTGTCCCAATTAAAGAAGTGCCTCCGTGTTCCAACAGAGGAAGCTCCGTTGGAGACTCTCGATGTCCAAGAAGATTTGACCTATCGCGAGCACCCTGTTCGCATACTCGATGAGGTCAACGAAGAACAAGGAATAAAACCATCGTGTTCCTTAAAGTTCGAAGGTCGAACCATTCTCGAGGATGAGGCTACTTGGGAAAGGGAAGATCGCCTCGTGCGCACTATCCATCCTTCTTATCGAGCGAGCCAAATCTCGGGACGAGATTTTTGTAAGGGGGGGAGGTTTTGTAACATCCCAAAAATGGAATTGTGTTTCAAATGTAATAAAATCAGGAGAAATTAAAACTTTTCTTGCATCTTGAAACCCCTGGTCATTTTTGTAATTCTTTTAAAAGGATTAGGGAAGATCAAATTCAAATCCTCATTCGACTCTAATCAAAACCTCCTTGTCTTTGATTTTGTGCCAAACCCTTGGAGATATTTCTCCTGAGTTCTAGGGAGGCTTAGCAACACCTCTGAATTATCTCATGATTTTTAGAAATTATTTGATAATTGTTGGAGGCAAGTCAAATTTGGTCAAACCATATTTCCCCTCTTCTGGAATTTATGGAGGAAAATTCGGTGTATGAAAACCTCTGAAAATTTTGTGAGAGGTTCCTTCTGCGATCAAAGAAGCTCCGTTAAAATTTCATAGATGTTGGAGTTTGTTTGCTACCTCAAACAATTCCTCAAAAATCAGACGTAGGATTCAAACCCTAACTGGTTTGCACTATTCCGTAGGTTCGGATCGGACTCGGGCTCGAGTCACTTGACTCGGTCCCGTCCACTAACTGGGCCAACTCGGTCGTTCGGGCGCTAGGGTCGCGAGCCGTTGGATCGGTATCGAACGGTCTTCGACCACCAACGATGGAGTCGTTGTAAACCGACCGACCTGACGGTAGTTGGATCGACATCGAATGGTCTTCGACCAGCCGAACGCTGGTATCGTTTCAATCCGCTCGACCTAGCCCAGCCGTTCGATTTCAATCCGACGATCAACGAGTTGTCTCCTTCCTCTGTCCGCGCACGCGTGAGCCCCTGCCATGGCGTGCGCAGAGGAGAAAACAATGGCGTCGATCCACTCTATGTCCACCTTTAAACGGCTAGCTCGAGCGCATTAAATGCTGTCGCGCCATCCTCGAGAGGGCCATGACTCAACCGCTCCCATCGCTCTCAAGTGTTCTCATGGCGCCTTGACCCGACCGAAAAATCCGCCGTTGCTCTCGCCATTGCTCTATTTAAACCCCATTGCTTCGCCTTAGCTTCCTTTAGCATTTCGCAACTCCGGCTAGTACTCACCTCTCTTGCTTGAGCTGCATCCCTTGCACTCTCTTCGACCGACATTGTTGAGTGTGGAGCTTGGTGGAGGCGGTGCGTGGGGTTTTCTTCTTCAAGTCTTCGCCTCTCTGCTCCCCTTTACTATTTGGAGCTTAACTCACGCGTTTGGTTCTCTCTGTGCCTGTGTCGCCGTGGCCTAGCGAGAACCTTACCACCGCTGCTTCGGATACTGTCACCGAGCACTCGTGGGTCTCGGGTCGCTCTCCACCAGTACTTTCACCTTACCTCGTAGGAGCTTGGTGTGTTTTCATTGTTCTTTAGGTATCGTCCGCTCGGGGTTCTCCCGAGCCGCACCTACTCGGCGCACTCTCGTGGTCGTCTCACTGCCGCAGACCATACTCCGACCCGTCTTCGCCGCGGTGAGGACCATTGAACTTTAGGCACTCATCTTTGCCCTTGGTCGGCGCCACGTGGTCGGAGAAGCCACCGAGCCGGGCAAAGCGCAGCAGAGGCGCCGCTCGTGGTCGGAATTCACCAACACGTAGCTTGGTCGCTTCACCGCAGTTGCGATGTTGTGATGGGTAAATAGGACGCCCCAGTAGTTCCTGTAGGCCCCCTTATATTTATAAGGGAGAGGCCTACCGAGTGATTGTAAGTTTTCCTACAATCACCCTCACAGTCGTAAGTCTCACTACGACTATGGCGTGGGCATGCGTCCCTCTACGACTTGTATCTAGTCGTAAGACTTGCTACGACTACGCCGTGGTCGTAAGTGCTTCTACCACTGGTACCTAGTCGTAAGTCTGTCTACGACTAGTACCCCATAGATATCTAGTCGTAAATCCTTCCACGACCACTATCTGGTCGTAAATCCTTCTACGACTATGGTCCAGTCGCAGGTTCTGCTACGACCACTACCTGGTCGTAAGACCTCCTTTCGGTCGTAGTTTTGGCATTAAGAATCCAAATCAATTGGTTCTTGTTGCTAAATTATTTATAAATCAGTACCTTGCTTCGGTAAGATTTTCAGAATTTTTTGGAAAAAGTTTGCTGTTGAGTCCTTGCATTTTATTCGTTCTTATCGATTGCTTTTCGCTTTCTCGTTAGGATCCGAAGAGCACGTCGACAATATTGTTGATCGCCAGCAACATCTTGACCCACAGCAAGCAGGCAAGCAGTTTGATCATGTTAATCCTATTATTTTTCAAGTCTAATATATTGATTTTTAACTCGTATGTATGCATTGCTATTTTGTTGTTAAATTATGGTTAGTATCCTATAGTTGCATAATCTGTAGGACTCGTTTATCCTCTACTACCATGAGCTTAGGTGATTTGTCGTGGTCTGAGTCCGATGGAGGGACTTGATCACTTAGTAGTTTCCGATTGGAAAATGCTTAGCCATGCTTAGTTCGGTAGCTTTGGGCGACCACCGCTTAGTCGATGGTCTTGATCACACAAAAACTATTATTCTTCCATTATGTCCAAAGACTTTGTGCTTTGTTAATTTTGCAAATCAAAAGCGAAAAATAAAACGGATTTGGACTTGGGCATAATGGTATGTTGGTGTGGTGTTTTGGGTGTGATCGAATGGTGCCCAAGTCATGAAGGACCGAACATCTTGTTACACTAAACCAAGCACTATCGCAGTACTAACCACATGAGGGTTATATGTGACCCTCTTGACTTAGTACTTTGGCGTGTGTTATCTCCGAGTCGCAGGAGGAAAGGTTTTGTGTGTGTGTCGGGAAACATGGTATGTGTTCGTGTGTGTGTGTGGGTGTGTGCGGTGGTGGGGATTGCCGGAAGGTTCTCCACCTCGAGGGGCGCATAGCTTGTCCAAGGCTTTACCCGTGACGGGTAGTTGTCCGAGGTCGGGCCACGATCCCGACACAACGTATGGGTTTCTATCCATACGGGCGACTCGGTTAATACATAATATTGGAAACGCCTCGTAGGACTTAGCCGTCTTGCATACCTAAGGCAAGTGTGCTTAATCATGTGGCAAAAGGCGGTCCGACATGTGGGTAAGTTGGTACACCTGCGCAGGATAAAACTATTGAATAGCCTCGCCCTAGGTTATGGACACGCTTGGGGAGGTCTTCCAAGAGTTAGACTACAACTTTTGTTTTCAAAATTAAAACTTGACTGGTTGGTATGAATGGGTAATTCATACTATTGTTGTGGTGACTATTGGGTTAGTCACCTCCGTGATTGTGCTGTTCCTATCTCTTCAAGTATATTGTTGTCTTTTGCGACTATTTGAACATTAAAAACAGATTTAATTAACATTGCCTTCAACCTATTACAATATTACAAATGGAAAATTGCTTTATGCTAAAATGAAACATACATCCTACTTTTGATTAAGCTTGCATATGGTATATGTACAGTTTGTTATTCCACATGTAAGTCTTATGTAGTACATTCAAAGTACTCACCGGCTTTTGCCTACGCTTTTGTTTGGGGGAAGAAGGTGAGCCCCAAGGGCGCCACTTTTGTGAGATGTGTCATGGTTTAGCGACTAGCTTGGCGGTCCTGGCTCGGTTGCCTTGTGGGTAAAGGCACACTGATTGGCTCTTTTGTTGTAGCCATCTTATGACACTTTTGCTTCCGCTGTTTAATTTATTGTTGTCTCTTTTATTGTTGGCTTGTTGGCCTCTCTTTTGTAATGACTCGGTTTAATATTATTAATACTTCTGTTCTGTTCTGTGTTTCGGTTCTATGTGGATGAATGGAATTGATGCATGAACTTTGTGATGAGGTGTGTATACTACACTCTGGGAAGTATACATATCTCGAGTCTCGGATTATCTGCTTTGTGATGCTAGGACCGAATGGATGGTTAAGCATTACAAGCCGGATAAACCGGGGTCTCACATTATCGGTTCTCCAAACGGTCAAAGCCAATGCTTAGATAAGGTAAAGTGGGATTCATAACAGTGAGTATGAGGTCGTGTTGGCTCCCAGGATTAGCGACCAACACGCTCATACTCTCATTCAACGTTGATCATATCCATACAACATCGTACATTAACAATCCAAAAGACATACAACATAATAGTTAAGTCTACAACTATTACATAACGGCCGACCGGCCAAATTCAAATAAGAGTGATAAATAACAGCAGAAGCAAGATAAATAAACCAAAAGGTCCAACAAGGTATGCCCATAACCCAAGGCAACCGACAGGGGGTTAAATGATAGCACTACTCGTCAGTGTCGCCTAAATCGGCACTGACGAGCTCATCGGCTCAATATCGTCCTCACCTGAAAGAGAAAAATAAAAGGCCGGCAAACATCTAGCTGAGTAGAAATGTACTCGCAAGTCTTACACAAAGGAAAATAGTTATGCATAATGGGCAATCAAAGGATGGCAATAGTGGTTCTAGTTTTGCAGATATCGCAACATCTTACATTCCTAGACCATCTAGTTTTCAAAGCCAAGTTGTAAATCATTTATTCAAAGGAAATTTTCACAAGACATATGTACTAATATAGATCAATCAATACAAAAGTGGCTGCCCATTTTGATAAACTAAAGCACACGGACATCCCATTCGTGCTGTAACCAATTGTAACCATGTCAACTTTTAATTTTCAAGTCTAACGATGAAGCATACTTAAACCAAGTGTTGTCCATAACCGTGGACATGTCTATTCGAATAGATTATCTCTGTAGAGTTGTACTACTTTACCCACATGACCCGACTAGCCTTTAAGCCTCTAGATGCCTCCAAAAATAGCACACTTCCTTAGATATGCCGGCCGGGGAAAATCGAAATACAGTCATTTTTAGCAAGAAAATCCTATTGAGATAGACCAACTATGTGAGAATGAATCCCGTCTTAGACATAAACATATAGCAAATGCTAAGCGGACACACATGTTGTGCCGGAGGGGAGCCAGTGTGAGGTAGTTAGTATGTTGCGTCCCACAACATATGTAATCGTGTAGCACAGTATATATCACACTGGGTTCCTATGGAACACAAGACTTTCATGGTCGCAATGTCCTCACATCACCTGCGGTCTAAACCAATAAAACATTCCCCTTACTTAACTGTAAGGTACCCATATCCCACATGTGATAGTACGCTCGTTACTTGGAGTGTAACGTCCATGGCTCGGTCCTTAATGCTCCAGACAAGACAACCACAAGCCCGGGTCTCGTGCATAACAGCACCCACACTACAACCACTTGTTCGGACCGAAAAACCTTTTTAACATAACCAAAATTTAACTTAATAACCAGAAGTAACAATCTGTACAAAAATAAAAGTATGAGTTGTCATGTGTTTCCGACAATTGACGAGCTAGTCCCGTCAATTGATCTACTGCGTTATCTAGAACTGCAATGGCTAAGCATTCAACACACAACAATCTTATCATCACAACATCTATCTTAAGCATATGTGTGTGGAAAATATTAGGGACAAACAACAAGTATAGGATATAACTAATCTACTCACAATATAACGGTATACCGCAAATAGCATGCATGCAATATCATTGCATTTCAAACACTAGTGTAATAAAACTGGGATCAATAGGATGCAAAAGAAAGTTCAAATGATGCTTGCCTTGCTGATATTCAAGTTGTTCGGCCTCGGTGGCGTACGAGTCAATATAAATCGCTTCGGAATCTAAATAAAGATAATACAGAATAAACATCGAGAAAAATGCACAAAATGCAAAATGCACAAAAATGTGTGAGATTTTCACAATGGTGATATGATGATTTTAGATGAATTTAGGTGCAAGAATTATTCCATTTGCATTTAGTAGGTGAAAGTTATGGCCGTTTGAATTTTGTATGTCCCGAAAATGCATTTTATTTGATATGGAGTTTTAGCAAAAAAATTTAGAGCAGTGAGGAGACCAAAGATTACATAGATAAATTGAGAATAGTATTATAGGCCCACTGCAACTTGGTTCACCGCATTTGGAGTTTCTATACAAAAGTTATGAATTTTTAAAGCTATAACCATTTTTCTATTGTAAAGGTAATCAATTAAATGCTTATTTTCTAAAACTATACTTTCTACTACAGAGAAAGATGTGCAACCTATTATGAAATAAATCTCATCCAAAATTAAAATTACCAGCACTGGTTTCATCCAATTTGGAGTTAAAATGAATTAGTTATGCATTTCTAAAGTTAATCATATTTTTCAGTTTATAAATAAACACATTCTGATTTTCTTAAATGGATTTATAATTTTCTTACCGAGCCTCGCGCTAGCCACGGCCGCTGATCGGTGGGGCCATACAACAGTACCAATTATTATTTACCCAGGGATTTAGATTTTCTCGGTTTACATATAGGGCCCATGTGTCAGTAGCTAGGTCCACCGCATAGTGCATGGACTGCCATTCCGCGGGGAGGGTTCACCGGCCCACGGCACAGTGCAAATGGGTTTAAGTGATGAGGCCCACCGGCCAGCTGCTGCTTATTCTCCTGGTTTTCTGTGCGCGGGACCCACCTGCAATAGACTCACTTATTCCTTTAGGACATCATCAATCACAGTAATTACCAATTAGTGTTTAAGTGTCACATTAATTGTCTAATGATGAAGCTACAGTGTGCGAGGACGTCCGACAACGATCAGAAGCTTTCTCGCCGGATTGCTTCGCGATTCTGGCCATAGCGGTGTGACCTAAGGGCAGCTATGGGTTCCTAATAGCACTGCGCAACTTTGGGGAGTGGTCTCAACGGCTGAGCCGGCCTGTGTCGGCGGCTAACCGGAGTTACGCGATGGCATTTTTGCGGCAACGGTGCATGAAGCAAGTGAGCTCTGCAGCGTCCAAGATAGTGGGTGCCCGAGCATCTACATACTACTAGAGAGCTACCTGAGCGTTGGAGAGAAGACTGCATGACCGGAGCAGGTTTGGCGACGATGAGGTCCACGGCGGAGATGCGGTCCACTGTGGAGAAGATGCCCTGAGCAACAAGGAAAATATTGAAGCTTCAGGATGGCCCATAGATCCCTAGGGTATGCTCTAGCAGCAGAGAGTTAAGGAGTGCCTTACCAGATCAAAGTGGGAGACGAAGAGTTTTGATGTCAACTGAAAATGGATCAATCTTCGAATTCGCGAGTTACTGTCGTGCATTGCCGAAATTGGGTGAGGGGAACTCATACTCCAGCTCAAAGACATGATATGATGTGCGAGAGTTAGCAAGTATCTCGCCAGACACAAGGACGGAAGAGATAGACAAGGCGATGGCCTTCTGCAAGCGCTCGAGGCGTTGAAAGACCCTTAGGTGTTCCAGAAGCTACAAACAACACCAAAGCTGGGGCTTAGCGAAAATGAAAATGGCACCGAAGGAGGAGACTCAGAGAACCGGAGGCGAGGATTTTACCGAAGAACTGAGCTCACACGAGCTTCCCTCTCCTCGACAGCCAGAGAAGTGCGGGAGAAGCGAGAGCAGGGAGGTGGGTTAAAGGTAGGAAATGGACGGGGAAGAAGCGACGTTAGCTAGGGAAGCTCGGGGACTGGTCAGTTTGGGTGGTGCAGTCACGACGGTGACGAAGCACGGTAGAAGATGCACGGCGCGTGGCAGTCGAGATCTGCGTGAGAGCCAGCGAGAGGTAGACAACGGCGACAGGAATCTGGGTCCACCTACCAGTGACTGCGGCGCGGCGCGGCGCGAGTGGGCGATAGAGATCAGCCGTTCGATCTCGATCGGACGGTGGGTGCATTTAGTGGGTTGGATTAAATCGGGAGGTGCGGTCGGTTGCTGTGCATGTGGCTCGGGCCTGAGGAATAGTAACCAGGTTTGACTGATTTTGTATTTTAATTCTCCTAGTTTGACTGGCCTTCAAAATATAGCAATTAAATTAATAAAAATATGAAATTAATCAGGTGGGTTCCTAGGGCAACCTAGTGACCATACAAATTAGGAAAACCCACTGTTCAAGATTTAATTGGTATATTTCAATTTCACAAAAGCATAAGTTATTAATCGAGTTTGAATTTTATGTGGTTCATATTGGGTTCCAAAAATTTGGGAAAAATTATATGAATTCATGCTAATTAATATAGTAATTGAATAAATTGTTTCCAAAGGATGATCATAAGTTTTTGATATTGTTTTCTTTAGGTTTTGTTTTAGGTAAGTGTATGTTTAAACAATTGGATAAGATTTTCCTAGTGCAATGTACAATGTAAATGCTTGAAAATATGATGCATGCTAATGAGATGCATAGTAATCCTCTTTATTAATTTGGGGATGTGACACCGCCCCTCCCGACCACTCCTGAAGCTTCGCCGTGTGACACCGCCTCCACTCGGTCAACTCCCTGAGCTAAACACTCCCTCCTTCGCCTAGTTTCAGCTCATTCCTTCTCTCGGAGTTGAGAAGGAAGAAGCTCGTTTGAGCACCACACTCGGGTAAGTTCCTCACCGGCGCACCCTTCCTTCTCCAGGATCAATACCGGTTCCATTTTGGCAAATGCTAGCTCCCCATTCGCTTTGTTGCTTCCAGAATGCCTTCAAGCCACCTGCTGCTCCAGAGCGCGCACCGCCAACACTCCGATCCGCTCCAAAGGCTCCGTGAGCTCCTTCTTGTCTTTTGCGTCATGTCGTGTCTTTGAGCTCAAGATGAGTTCCTCAACTAATTTTGACAATGCACGACAGAGTCCGTGTATTTGAGAATTGAATCAAATCGTCCAAGAACCAACCTTCGCCTCCCACCTTGCTCCGGTAAGCCATTCTCCGATTGTTTGCTCCTCCGCATTCTCTAATGGTCCTAAGCAATCCCGAGCATTCACTCGCTCTAGTTCTTCATAGGATTTTCCTCCACGTTGAACCGCATCTTGCCGCCATGGCCATCGCTCGCATCAAGTTAGCTCCGCCATCATCTCTTCTCTTTGACTTTCGTAGTCTCTCGACTTCACGGATGCTCGCATCTGCTATCTTGGACGCCGCGAGCTCAATTGTCGCATGCACGCTTGTCGATAAATATCGCTGCGCAACTTTGGCTAGCTACAGTGCAGCCGGCCGACCATTGATACCACTCCCCAAAGTTGTGCATTGCTATTAGGAACCGGTAGCTGTCCTTGGTTCACGCCGCCGTGCTCGGAATCTGTGAGACCATGTGAGAGGTCCTCCATTGTGAGTGATGAGTATTTGACAACTTGTTGAATAGGTTGATAGTTGAGTCTCTCTGTTTGTACTGTTTCTGTGATGAAACAGGAGAAACGGAACTACCGCCATGTATGTAGCGGAAGTTCCGATAATCGGAACTTCCGGCTTTGGAAAGCGAATCTTCCGATTAATCTGGGAAATGTGTTCTGATGTGTTGATAATCGGAACTTCCGCTCCTGGGAACGCGGAACTTCCGATAAACCTGACAAGGGTCTTCTGCTATGATGAAAATCGGATTTTTAAATCGAGGTGCGGTGTTTCGATAATCGGAACTTCCGCAATGGTAAGCTTGAACTTCCGATTATCGGCAGAACTGTGCAGAAAGGCATAGTTTGTGATTTTGAGTTTGTATGTGTTTGAGTCTTGTACAAATATTGATGCTATGATATTGGGCAATACTATGTGATGTGTGTTTGTCTGTGTTGACTGCAGGACATCGAGACGAAGTCGTGGCGAGACACGAGGTGATTGGACTAGGCGCAGGCGGCGTTGAGATCAGAACGGTCGGGATGTGTAGAAGACGGTGTGAATCTTGAGGTGGTTGCGAGTCAAGGACAGCAAGGTGTACGGGAGGCTTCCAGAAGGTGCGCAAGGGGCGAAACGGTCTTTTCGCATAGCGGCACAAGTGGAGGCGGTTCCATTCGGGTGTAGCGGGCTTAATGGGTTGGAGACCCGTTAGCCAAGGGCTATAAATAGAGGTGAACCCTTGGTTGTAGGGTTGAACTTTTTTGAGAGAGAAAATTATAGTTAGATTTAGCAAAAGAGCTTTTGGAGAGTTTGTTTTGCTTTTTGGAGAGTTTGTTGAGTTGGAGAGGATGAACTGAAATTCATGTAATCATTCCTTTGTGTTTGCCTCTGTAATCTTTTGATACCTATCAATGAAATTATGAGGTTTTGGTTCTTTGTTTATGCCTCTTTCTTCTCTCTGTTCATACGTTGAATATCTAGGGTTTTGGTGAAACTTTTGATTCTTCTTATGAGCTGGCATGAAACTTGATATCTAGAGTCTTATTGATATTGCTAATATATCCTCAAAGTTTCATGAGTCAAGAATCAAAGAATCTCTTGGATTTCAGTTTGTGGCCTCTCTTACCCCTTCTTCAATAAATTCGATTTCTCTTTAATTAGACGATCTTTGTCTGCGATTTCTTCTCATGAGGTCAAGATGTTGTTTAGGATGATGTCCTGTGAGACTTGACCTGAGAAGAGCAGCAAATCAAAAGTATTTCGAATTTTTGAATCGCTCCAGCGCTCTGTTTTTTCTGTCAGATAATCGAACTTCCGCCATCTAAGCCGCGAACTTCCTATTTCCGTAACTTCCGCACTGACCGCCTGAACTTCCGATTTCGGCGAATGTACCAAGCTTGTTTTCGCTTCTCGATTTTGCCTCATTCCTCTTCTTGAGATTTCCAGAGGGTTTTGTAGGTTTGTTTAAATACAGTAAATTGGAGTTCTTAATTTTTAAGGCATCATTCACCCCCCCTCTGTTGCCATTTCGATCCTTCAATTGGTATCAGAGCCGGTTAGCTCTTCCTTATAGATCTTAACCGGTCTGTTGAGCCATGGCAACAGACAAGTATTCCACCAAGCCTCCAGCCTTTGATGGCCTGGATTACCCTTCCGAAGAGCCGAATGGAAACATACATCCAGGCTCAGGGGTATGCCATCTGGAGAAAGGTGAAGGTTAGATTTGTTGTTCCTGCTGATGAAAACATCAAAATGGGAAACATGCCCGATATTGAGGCCAATGCTAAGGCAAGGAACATTATCATTCAGGGTTTGAGTAGAAGTGAGTTCGATCGCATTTCTCATTTGTCTTCTGCTTACGACATCTGGGTGACCCTCGATGCATACCATGAGGGCACCACCCAGATTAAGACGGTTCGATAAGACCGGTTCAAGCGAGAATATAGCAAATTTGAGATGCTTGCTGGTGAATCTCTTGACGAGTGCTTTTCGCGTTTCCATAAGAGTTTGAGCAACCTCCGAGCGGTCGGTCTTACATACCCCGACTCGGATAACGATCGACAGATGCTTTCTGCACTCGATCTTCGTGTTTGGGAGATGAGAGTGACTACCATCAAGGATAGCACGGATCTCTCGACCCTGACTCTTGACGCGCTTTACTCGCGCCTCAAGACTCACGAGATTGACATTGTCTCTCGAAGGTCGAAGATCCCACCTTTGGATATTCTTCTGAGTCGATACACGGGTTCTCCCTTGCTGCTCTCTGTGACATAACTGATGATCAGTTAGAGCAGCTTGAGGATGAACAGTTAGCCCTCCTAGCTCGGAAGTTTTCCCATGCTTACAAGAGGAGGAGGGATGGAAAAAGAGGAGGTCCTGTGATTTGCTTCGAGTGTGGTGGCCCCAACCACATCCGAGCAAACTACCCCAAGCTGGGGAAGGGCAAAGGTGACTACGGCGGTTCGGGCAAGAACGACTACATCGACAAGAACCGCAACACGAAGCCCTCAGCACCTGACCAAGGCAAGAAGAAGTTCCGCAACTTTGGGAAGGCAAAGAAGCTGTTCCATCGCGTCCTCACCGCCCTCGATGAACTTGACACCAGCGAGGTGGAGGGGTGGAGTGACGATGATGGAAAGGACGATCAAGATCCCAAGGACGACGGCAACTTCTCCGGCATGTGCTTCATGGCCCTCGGGGGCGATCTAAGCGACAATGAGTAGATCCGACTCGATGAGGTTAGTCCCACTTACGACCACAAATGATGCTTTTCTTAAGCTAGGTAGATTTCATGCTAAGTCTAGGGCTAAGTGTACTGAGTTGGAGAAGGAAGTAGCTAGACTATCACGGGAGCTTACCTTACTTACATCTGCTCCCTCCCGTGATGATTGTGACACATGGTGTGCTCTGCTTGATGACATGGAAAAACTAAGGACCTTGCATGATAGTGTGTCCTCTGAATTAGACATGATTAAAGTGGAGAACATTAGCCATCTTGCTGAACTAGAGATGAGTAGGGTAGCACCTCCTTCATCTACTACTGTTGAGGCTACTGTTTGCACCTCCTATGAGGTTAAGGACAACTCGTTTAGAGGTCTATATACCATGTTGCTCGATCTGCCCGAGACTTGTGAAAATTGTAATAATCTCAAGATGAACCTAAAACGGGCAGATCACAAAATTGTTGAATTCCAAGTCGCTTTATTAGAGCCCATTGTTTCTTGTTTAAACTGGCCCTAAGTTAATCACGAACTAGAATCAGATCCAAACAGTTTCAAGAAATGATTGATCACAATAACAAACTAGCTCAGTATGCTTCTAAGGACCTTGTTAGCTCACCATGCAATCAGTGTAATAAACTAAAATGTAATTTGATTGCTTTGGATGAAAAATGTGTGAAGCTAACTAAGGACCTTCTAGAGACACAATCATCCGCTTGTATTGTGTGTGCCGGGAAGAAGTCTAAGGGTTTGGTAGAGACGCCTAGTAACGTGAACCAATCTGCTAGCAGAGGATCTGTCCCTCAAAGTCTACCGCATGCACAAGCCAATCTTTCCTCCGCTGTTGGTTCTTCTTCGCTCCCTTACCTTCTCACTGTTCCTCTTCCCCTCGCTCTTCTTGCACCTCTCTTTTCGTGAGTGTCGATCTTATGAACACTCTTGAGAAATTTGTAGGAGGCAAGAAGAAGCTCAATCTCATTCTACACCAATCCAAGATTTGTAAATTTAATCGTGGTCTAGGATATGATGTCCATAAGGACATGAGAAAGAATCCACCGCCGTGCTCGTAACCATAGCACCAGGTGTGGTCAAGACTAAGCCTAGGACTGCTAAAGTCAATTTCAAATCAGCAGGTCTTGTTCAAGGGATCTCTGATAGTAAGGTAGGTTCACCTGCAGCTTCGACCTCTCAGAAGGCGAAGTATCACTGCACCTTCTGTCAGAAGGATGGACATTTGATTAGTCATTGCTTTAGGCGCGCCAAGATCGCGTGATAAAGACCGTGTTGAGGTCCTTAGGCGATTCGTGGTCGACCCTGCACCTTGAGTGCACCTAAGACCAACACGAGGTCTAGGCTTGTTCCAGTTGATGGATTTGGGCGGTATCGAGGACTTGGTTTTTCTGAGATTTCTGATTTTCGTCCTCATGCTTCCTTTGGTCGTGACTTCCGTCGTCCTAAGGGTAGATCTCGCTTTCCCTTTCGAGATAGCTACCCGCAATGAGATCAAGATGTTATCGCACTTCGACTCGCTCTCCCATAGCAATAATCCAAGAATAGCTTCAGTCTTCACATAGACCTTCCGTTTGGTAAGTAACAGAGAGCGAGGGTAGATAGAGGTCGGTTTTCTTGACTACTTCATCCGCTCGACGGTGACTCAAGATTAGGTGCCAAAATCATCGTTGATTCATCCCAAGATCGAGACTTTACTGCTTGACTCGTGTTCACGGGCCGAAGGAAAGGTCCGGATTGTAGACTCGGTGTTCTCGCCATATGACCGAGACTCGCTGGTTTTCTTCCCTAGCCCGTGCTCGAGGTGATGAGACGATCACCTTCGAGATGCTTCATTTGGGCGCGCCATCGCTAAAGGTACTGTGAGCATTAATAATTCTTTTATTTTGAAAGATGTTGCCTTAGTAAGTAAGTCTGCAGATAATCGCTTTCGCCTCTCACTTACCAATGACTGCACGAGGTGAGCTTTAAGAAAAACAATTGCAAAATTCTTGATTCTTCTGTAGCCTAGTTTATGGATTTCTCGATATGGGAGGATTTTTCGTGCTGATTTTTCCGAGTCTTCTAGTGATCCTCTCGGTGCTTAGTTGCTTCAATCCCATGATTTGACTTTCCGCATAGGAGACTTGGTCATATAGGATTTGATCATCTGACCGAGTTAGCGGCCACGATCTCATTCGTGGTTTGCCAAACTCAAAATGGTCAAGGATCTTGTTTGTGCTCCTTGCCAAGACAAAGAAAATGGTTGCCGCTTCACATCCTCCGATTAAAGGACTATGACAGATGCACTGTGTCAATCGCCCATATGGACACAGAGGGACCACTAGAGTGCAATCGAGAGGAGGAAGTGGTACGTACTTGTCGTGGTCGATGACTTCTCGAGGTATTCTTGGGTGTTTTTCTTAGCCTCAAGGATGAGACGCTTTCACTTTTCGAGGTCTTTTAGTATGCTTTCTATTGAGCTCCCGTGCATTACGAGCAATTCGCAGTGATAATGGCACCGAGTTCAAAAATTCCTACTTTGAGAGTTTCGTGGTGAGACAGTGTAGAGCACCGCCTCGTCTCCATACGCCCCCAATGAATGGCGTTGTGGAGAGGAAGAACCGCACCTTGGTCGAGATGGCCAGACGATGCTTGATGAGTTCTTTTCCCCTGGAAGTATTAATGAGGCTATTGCACGCTTGTCATGTTTCTAACAGAGTCTTTCTTCGGGCACTCTTGCATCGCACTTCTTATGAGTTGAGATATGGGCGAAAACCCAGCGTCTCGCATTTTCGTGTGTTTGGTTGCAAGTGTTTTATTTTGAAGTCTGGGAACCTAGATAAGTTCGAATCACGATCTTGTGATCGGATCTTTCTGGGTTACTCGACTTCTTCTCGTGCCTATAGAGTCCAGAATCGCGAGTCTAGTAAGTTGGTAGAAACCTGTGAGGTAACCTTCGATGAGGCCAGTCCGGGGACTAGGCCTGATATCTCAGGTTCTCTAGAGCAGTCCGAGTCTATCTTCGAAGAAGTTGAGGAGGATGGAGATGAGGGTTGTCCGCCCGATCCAGCCTCTTCTCCTCCTCTTGAGGTGCCTTCTTCCACCGCTCCCGAGGAGATCATCCCTTACCTTCTGCTTCTTCTGAAGCTAGTGGCTCTGCTCCTATCTCATCTGCTCATGAGGTAGAGGCCACTTCTTCATCTCATCCTGGACCTCCTAGACATATCCAAAAAGATCATCCTTCAGCGTGATCATTGGAGACCTCTTTGAGCGTGTCACACGCTCCAAAGCGGTTTGTCTCTCTTTGTCTCCATTCTCGCTTTCGTCGCCTCATTTGAGCCCAAAGACGCTTGTCATGCTCTATATGACGAGTCTTTGATAAACGCCATGCATGAGGAGTTGGAAAACTTTGAAAGAAACAAGGTCCGGTCCCTTGTTGAGCCCCTCAAGGTCACAATATCATTGGGACCAAATGGGTGTTCAAGAACAAGCAAAGTGAAGATGGGTTAGTCATTCGAAACAAGACTAGGCTGGTAGCTCAGGGGTACTCCTAAGTTGAGGGTCTAGATTTCGAAGAGACCTTTGCCCTCAGAGCTAGACTTGAAGCCATTAGAATCTCGCTTGCCTTTGCAAACTTCTAAGGGTTTCAAGCTTTATCGATGGATGTCAAGAGTGCTTTCCTCAATGGCCTTATTGAGGAAGAAGTCTATGTCGACATACCTCCGTGTTTCGAGAACCCCAAATACCCTAACCATGTCTACAAAGCTTTCCAAAGCTTTGTATGGACTCAAGCAGGCTCCCAGAGCTTGGTATGAAAGGCTTAAGTCCTATTTGCTGAGTCATGGTTTTGAAATGGGTAAAATAGACAAGACCTTGTTCATCCGCCGTCTTGGCATTGATCTTTTGCTCGTCCAGATCTATGTGGACGACATCATCTTTGGCGGCTCCTCACATACTATCGTTTCCCAGTTTTTCGATGTTATGAGCTCGAATTTGAGATGAGCATGATGGGCGAGTTGAGCTTCTTCCTTGGCTTCCAAATCAAATAGACTCGGGAAGGTACTTTTCTTCACCAAGGCAAGTACACTCGAGACCTCCCAAGCGCTTCGACATGAATGATGGAAAGCCGATATCAACTCCGATGGCATGTACACCGCTCTTGATCCGTATGAAGACGGCGAACCTGCTGACCAAAAGGAGTTCAGAGCATGATTGGCTCTCTCTTGTACCTCACACCTCGAGACCGTACATACATTTCTCCGTATGTCTTTGTGCTCGGCTTCAGCTTCTCCTCGCAGATCTCACCGTCAGCGGTGAAGCGATCTTTCTGCACCTTCGAGCTACCATTGACTATGGTATCCGGTACTCTTCCTCTTCTTGTCTATCTCTTAGAGCCTTCTCCGATGCATTTCACCGGTCAGAGGATAGATAGGAAGAGCACCTCCGCACTTGCCAATTCATTGGCACTTCTCTTGTCTCCGATCTTCAAGGAAGCAACCGGTGTTGCAATACCACCGCAGAGGCCGAGCACGCTGTCGCAGCCGATTGTCAGAGCCAAGTGCTTTGATGGTCTCGACCTTGCAGACTTTGGGTTAGCAATCGATCGTGTTCCACTCTTTGTGATAACACGCCTGCGATTTGCATTGCCAAGAACCCAAAGCAACATTCTCGACCAAGCATATTGATATCGATATCACTTTCTTCGAGACCATGTAGAGAAGGGTGACATTGTGCTCCAGCTTTTGGAGAGTGAACACCGCTATCGATATCTTCACCAAGCCTTTGGACACTCTCGGTTTCACTCTGCGGGAGAGCTTGGGGTGGTTTGTCCTTATGGACTGCTGTAAGGGGAGCTTGGGTTTTACTACTGTATTATATTTTAATTATGCTATTTCTCCTTTCTGGTTGCATTTCATTTAAAGTGCTTTGGGTCTAAGTCCTTCCAGCATAGGTTAGAGTGGTTTTCTTGCCAAGTTGTTTTGACTGCTATTTCTTATCTTGTGCTTCTAGGATGCTGCTTATTAGCTGTCTCTCCTCTCTCTAAGTTGAGCTTACTCACTTCTTATAGGTTCTAGCGAGGGTCGGGCCACCCTTGGGTAGACAGGGTCAGTGTTTGCTCTTTAGTGTGTTAGTCGATCAGCTGATAGTCCTGGAATCATATGGGGTAGATAAGAATCTGTCTGAGCTATAGTATTCTCTATATCTTATCTATGCTCTAAGGACTGCTTTTTCTGTTTCTCGTTTTTGTTCCTTTGGTTCAGGGGGAGTTCATCTTGGTTCTTCTAGTTCTTAAATTTGTCATAACTCAACCTGAATTGAAAGATGCATCTCATTCTGAAGGGGATCTGGATTTTCGTGCATTTCCTCCTGCATTGTAATATAATCATATGGAGCCCTGTCTATTATCCCTTATGATCTGTTTACCCTGTTTTACATCTTGCCATGATTTATGCTAAACTGCTAGATTTATCATGACTTTTTGTGTGTAGTTTAGTCTTTGCCATGCTAAGGTGATTAAAAAATGCTCAACTTGAATTAAAATCTTGTCATGATAGCTCTTGAGACTAGTCTGTTGGAGTTATCCTTTTATGATTCTCGCCATGTCAAGTAGGCTGAGTTGAGTATTGAATCTTTATTGATTTTTAGAATAAGCTATGTCAGTTCGTTAAGAAACATGACTTATCTTTAATCGTTGGTCTAAAAACTTCAAAAGCAAAAATGATCTCTTTTGTGCGAAAAAATTGATCTCACCAACTCTTTCTCATGAGACTGCTTGCCATTGCACTAGGCATGAACTCAGGGGGAGCCTTGGATGACCTAAGATCACCTCCTTAAGTCTGTTGCTTGGAGTGGTCGCATAAGGCTTGGGATCTAGCACAAGGTTAAGATTTAAAAAAAAATGGTTGAAGCCTAGGAGGCAGTTGTGGATGGCACCTAGTCCAGGACTTGCTTCACTAAGATAAAGCCATAGTTATGTTTCCAGAAAAAGAAACTTGTGCGAAAAATGCTTATCTTCGAACAGACCAAGTACTTGATCAAATGAGTCTTTCTTCAACTGGTAGCACTCTAAACTGTTCAATATTATGCTTCTTGGTTCCACTTAGAGTATTTGACATGGCTTGTATCATCCTTGGATACCTTTAGCTAGACTACAATCTTGGTTTATTTGACATGCTAAAGAAATTGGACCAACTCTCATATTATGCTTTCTTTGGCTTAGCTCTTCTACACATCAATTGTCATGATCTTAATAGCATTCTTATGACTTATGGCTTGGTGTAATTCTCTGCTAGTCATTTTGGATAATCTTCATGGCTCCAAATGCTTAAAATGAATTTCATATAGTCATTTCCTCTCTTTAATACATCTTGATGATTTTATTGCCAAAGGGGGAGAATTTTGGAGAGAAAAAGTCTTCTGGAGAAAAGCCTTGAGTTTTGCGAAATTTTTTTTTTGCTCTTTCATCTACGTCTCAAGTCTTTCTTTTCTGTCAACATGGTCTTGAGCTTCTGTACTACTTGTTTAGACCTTGTTTGATTGGGTGAGGGGAACTCATACTCGAGCTCAAAGACATGATATGATGTGCGAGAGTTAGCAAGTATCTCACCAGACACAAGGACGGAAGAGATAGACAAGGCGATGGCCTTCGGTGCGCGCTCCGGAGCAGTGAAAGACCCGTAGGTGTTCCAGAAGCTACAAACAACACCAAAGCTGGGGCTTAACGAAAATGAAAATGGCACCGAAGGAGGAGACTAAGAGAACCGGAGGCGAGGATTTTACCGAAGAACTGAGCTCACACGAGCTTCCCTCTCCTCGAAAGCCAGAGGAGAAGTGCGGGAGAAGCGAGAGCAGGGAGGTGGGTTAAAGGTAGGAAATGGACGGGGAAGAAGCGACGTTAGCTAGGGAAGCTCGGGGATCGACGCTTTAGGCGGTGCGAATGGCGGCGGTGGCACCTCGATAAGATGCACGGCGCGTGGCAGTCGAGATCTGCGTGAGAGCCAGCGAGAGGTAGACGACGGCGACAGGAATCTGGGTCCACCTACCAGTGACAGCGGCGCGGGGCGGCGCGAGTGGGCGATAGAGATCAGCCGTTCGATCTCGATCGGACAGTGGGTGCGTTTAGTGGGTTGGACTAAATCGGGAGGTACGGCTGTGCATGTGGCTCGGGCCCGAGGAATAGTAACCAGGTTTGACTGATTTTGTATTTTAATTCTCCTAGTTTGACTGGCCTTCAAAATATAGCAATTAAATTAATAAAAATATGAAATTAATCAGGTGGGTTCCTAGGGAAACCTAGTGACCATACAAATTAGGAAAACCCACTGTTCAAGATTTAATTGGTATATTTCAATTTCACAAAAGCATAAGTTATTAATCGATTTTGAATTTTATGTGGTTCATATTGGGTTCCAAAAATTTGGGAAAAATTATATGAATTCATGCTAATTAATATAGTAATTGAATAAATTTTTTCCAGAGGATGATCATAAGTTTTTGATATTGTTTTCTTTAGGTTTTGTTTTAGGTAAGTGTATGTTTAAACAATTGGATAAGATTTTCCTAGTGCAATGTACAATGTAAATGCTTGAAAATATGATGCATGCCAATGAGATGCATAGTAATCCTCTTTATTAATTTAGGGATGTGACACCGCCCCTCCCGACCACTCCTGAAGCTTCGTCGTGTAACACCGCCTCCACTCGGTCAACTCCCTGAGTTAAATTCCTTCTCTCGGAGTTGAGAAGGAAGAAGCTCGTTTGAGCACCACACTCGGGTAAGTTCCTCACCGGCACACCCTTCCTTCTCCAGGATCAATACCGGTTCCATTTTGGCTAATGCTAGCTCCCCATTCGCTTTGTTGCTTCCAGAATGCCTTCAAGCCCCCTCGCCGCTTCCAAATACAAGACCGCCAACACTCCGATCCATTCCAGTGTCTCCGGTGAGATTCTTCTTGTCTTTTGTGCATCATGTCGTGTCTTTGAGCTCGAAGATGAGTTCCCCTCAACTAATTTTGACAATGCACGACAGGAGTCCGTGTATTTGAGAATTGAATCAAATCGTCCGAAGAACCAACCCTTCGTCTCCCACCTTGCTCCGGTAAGCCATTCTCCGATTGTTTGCTCCTCTGGCATTCTCTAATGGTCCTAAGCAATCCCGAGCATTCACTCGCTTCTAGTTCTTCATAGGATTTTCCTCCACGTTGAACCGCACTGCCGCCATGGCCATCGTCGGCATCAAGTTAGCTCCGGCCATCATCTCTTCTCTTTGACTTTCAGGTAGTCTCCCTGGACTTCACAGATGCTCGGGCATCTGCTATCTTGGACGCTGCGGAGCTCAATTGCTGCATGCATGTTTGCCGTATAAATATCGTTGCGCAACTTTGGCTAGCTACCGGTACAGGCCGGCTCAGCCATTGATACCACTCCCCAAAGTTGTGCATTGCTATTAGGAACCGGTAGCTGTCCTTGGTTCACGCCGCCGTGGTCGGAATCTGAGAGACCATGTGAGAGGTCCTCCATTGTGAGTGATGAGTATTTGACAACTTGTTGAATAGGTTGAGAGTTGAGTCTCTCTGTTTGTACTGTTTCTGTGATGAAACAGGAGAAACGGAACTACCGCCATGTATGTAGCGGAAGTTCCGATAATCGGAACTTCCGGCTTTGGAAAGCGGATCTTCCGATTAATCTGGGAAATGTGTTCTGATGTGTTGATAATCGGAACTTCCGCTCCTGGGAACGCGGAACTTCCGATAAACCTGACAAGGGTCTTCTGCTATGATGAAAATCGGATTTTTAAATCTGGGAGTGCGGTCGTTCCGATAATCGGAACTTCCGCAATGGTAAGTGCGGAACTTCCGATTATCGGCAGAACTGTGCAGAAAGGCATAGTTTGTGATTTTGAGTTTGTATGAGTTTGAGTCTTGTACAAATATTGATGCTATGATATTGGGCAATACTATGTGATGTGTGTTTGTCTGTGTTGACTGCAGGACATCGAGACGAAGTCGTGGCGAGACACGAGGTGATCGGACTAGGCGCAGGCGGCGTTGAGATCAGAACGGTCGGGATGTGTCGAAGACGGCGTGAATCTTGAGGTGGTTGCGAGTCAAGGACAGCAAGGTGTACGGGAGGCTTCCAGAAGGTGCGCAAGGGGCGAAACGGTCTTTTCGCATAGCGGCACAAGTGGAGGCGGTTCCATTCGGGTGTAGCGGGCTTAATGGGTTGGAGACCCGTTAGCCAAGGGCTATAAATAGAGGTGAACCCTTGGTTGTAGGGTTGATCTTTTTTGAGAGAGAAAATTAGGGTTAGCTTTAGCAAAAGAGCTTTTGGAGAGTTTGTTTTGCTTTTTGAGAGTTTGTTGAGTTGGAGAGGATGAACTGAAATTCATGTAATCATTCCTTTGTGTTTGCCTCTGTAATCTTTTGATACCTATCAATGAAATTATGAGGTTTTGGTTCTTTGTTTATGCCTCTTTCTTCTCTCTGTTCATACGTTGAATATCTAGGGTTTTGGTGAAACTTTTGATTCTTCTTATGAGATGGCATGAAACTTGATATCTAGAGTCTTATTGATATTGCTAATATATTCTCAAAGTTTTATGAGTCAAGAATCAAAGAATCTCTTGAATTTCAGTTTGTGGCCTCTCTTACTCCTTCAAGAAATTCGATTTCTCTTTAATTAGACGATCTTTGTCTGCGATTTCTTCTCATGAGGTCAAGATGTTGTTTAGAATGATGTCCTGTGAGACTTGACCTGAGAAGAGCAGCAAATCAAAAGTATTTCGAATTTTTGAATATTCCAGTGCGCTCTGTTCTTCTGTCAGGATAATCGGAACTTCCGCCATCTAAGATGCGGAACTTCCGATTCCTAACTTCCACACCGACCGGGCCTAACTTCGATTTACGGCGTAATGCCGAAGCTTGTTTTCGTTCTCTGATTTTGCCTCATTCCTCTTCTTGAGATTTCCAGAGGGTTTTGTAGGTTTGTTTAAATACAGTAAAGGGGAGTTCTTAATTTTTAAGGCACCATTCACCCCCCCTCTGTTGCCATTTCGATACTTCATAATCGCCGGCGGTGAGCTCAGCAACAAACTCAGGCTTGTTTTCGTACACCGACCGCACTATAGCAATGCCATTAAGGCTAATCAGCGTCATTAATTGCTAATGATTGAGGTTAGTATTAATGGCTGTCTTAAGGACAGTAATGAGTCGCTTACATGTGGGCCCCATGAACAGAAAACAAGGTCAAATAATGGTTTAAAATCTGAAATTGACATGTGTGCTCGAGCCTTAAGTGCACAGTCGTGAGCCATGTGAACCGGCTTGTGGACTCGCGGTTCACGCGCTGTTTCATGGAGCGTGCCAATGACAAGTACGCCGCACTTGTCAGTCCGAAAAATTAAAATCCAGGGTTAAAATAAAAATACACTATTCATCGACCCCACCCATCGCTGATCGTGGCTAGCATAGCTTCGGTGATAAAAGTCATAAATGCTTTAGAAAATTCGAAATCCATTTATTTATACACTAGAAATTTGAGTAACTTCAAAATGCATAACAAATTCATCCTAACTCCAAAATGGATGAAACCCGTCTTTGAAAATTTTCATTTTTATTGAACTTTATTTAAAAATAGGTTTAAAACATGTATTTGTATCACGTAATATAGTTTTGGAATATGATCCATAAAGCTATTATTTTTGCAATAGAAAAAGGCTGATAACATTAAAAATTCATAACTTTTGCATAAAGACTCCTAATGAATTGAACCAAGTTGAATTGGGTTTATAATATTATTATGTATTTACCTATGTAACCCTTTGTCTCCCAACGCTCTACAAATTTTGGCCAAATTGTTAAATTAAATAAATTACGTTTTCAGGTAATTGGAATTCAAACTACTATATCTCTCGCATGCCAAATGCAATTGGAATAGTTCTTTCACCTAAATTTATATAAAATCCTGAACTAACTACTGTAGAAAAATCATGCATTTTGGAGCAATTTGATGTTCGTGGTATTGTTCGATGTTTATCGGTATCTTTATTCTATAGATCCTGAAACGATCAACGTAGACTCTTAAGCCACCGAGAGTGAGCAAGTGAGGTTCTAGCAAGGCAAGCATCGCTTGAACTTTCTTTTTGGATCATATTGATCCCAGTTTTAATACACTAGTGTTTGAAATGCAATGATGTTGTTTGCATGCTTTTTTGGGTATATCATTATGTTGTGCGTAGTTAGCTATGTCCTACACTTGCTGATTATCCTTGATTATTACCTTATAATTATGCTTAAGATAGATACTTGTGATGATGTGAAGGTTATGCGTTGAGTGCTTAGCCATTGCGGGTCTAGAAAACGCAATAGATGAATTGACGGGATTAGCTCGTCAATTGTGGGAGACACATAACAATTCTTATTTCCCTTTTGTTTAGATTGTTATATCTGGTAATTGAGTTAAAAACTTGTTGCTGTTAAATGGTTTTGGATCTGGACAAGTGGTTGTAGTTTGGGAGCTGTTATGCACGAGACTCGGGTTTGTGGTTCTCTTGTCCGGACCATTAAGGACCGAACCATGGACTTACGCCTAAGTACTAATCGTGCTATCACACGCAGGATATGGGTACTATGCATTTTAAGTAAGGGAGAAGTTTTATTGTGTTATGTCGCATGGTGGTGTGAGTACATTTGTGTTTGATCATTTGTTCGGAAGAGCTGATGTAATTTTTTATAATGGGCATGGGAGCACCAATTTTGGTTATTTACATTACATTGGTATTATTCCAATGCAACTTGTGAGCCCGCTTAGCAGGCGCTATCCGTAGCTTGTACTAAGTATGAGAACAACTCATGAGGGGACTTATCTCAATATGGCTTTCTTGCAAAAAATGACTGTATCTCGATTCTCCCCGACCGGCATACCTAAGGAAGTGTGTCATTTTCTTGAGGCATCTGGATGCTTACGGGTTAGTCGAGTCGTGTGGGTAAAGTAGGATAGCTCTGCAGAGATAATCTATTCGAATAGCCGTGTCCACGGTTGTAGACAACACTTGGTTTTGGCATGCTTCATCGTTAGATTTGAAATTAAAAGTTGACATGGTTATAACACTACTACAAAAGAGGCTATAGCAGACGGCCCATCACAGACGGTTCCTTTGGAACCGTCTGTGTTGGGTCTGTCTGGGCTATGTTTTGGCGCAACGGGCCTATCACAGACGGTTCTATTTCGTAATCGTCAGCGATAGGTAATATCACAGACGGTTACGAAATAGAACTGCTCGTGATGTTACGACGGTTCTAATTCGTAACCGTCATAACATCACGCACGGTTCTAATTCGTAACCGCTCGGATATTGTTTATCGCGCACGGCTCAAATAGAACCGCTCGTGATTTCTGGCTTCATATAAATTGAGCCGAGACATCCTCACCAGACCTTGCTGGTGTCTACCACTTCCTTCCACGCCCTAGCTCCTCATCTGCTACTGTATACCGCTCCAGCGCCACTTCCCGCCTCTAGCTCCTCCAACTCGCGCCACTTCCTCGCCTCTAGCTCCTCATCTGCCAGGTGTCTACCGCCCAGCGCCACTTCCTGCCTCTAGCTCCTCCAACTGCGCTCCTCCTCTAATATCGGTATGAGCACATGATCTTGCACCACAATGTTGGAATAAATAATATTAGCCCCGCAAATCTTAGTTTTGAAACCTTATAACTAATGAACTAAAATTTGACTTAGGAGTGGTAACTTAATAAAATTGAATTAGGTCTAATAATCACTAAAATTTGAGTTAGGATAATTAATTGGCTTAAAAATAAAATTTACACACCTTCACAAGACGGTGGGGTTTGGGTCAAGCAATATTGCATTTACTGTTCCGGTATTTTAGGTTAATAAGTGTTGTATGAGGTGATGCCTATATTTGGGTTGCATTATTGTTCAATTGAGATAGATATCGTGTCGAGAGGGAGGATCATGGTTGTGGTCGAGGCATGGCTACGCTATGCCACCGCGTGTGGTACATAACTAGTGAAGAGTTTTCTTTCAATAACCTTAGATACAAATGTTGAGAATGAGTTTATATTGCACATTTTCGCTTGCTATAAATTAATCGCTAATCAATTTGACACTAATTTGTTACATGCGTAGTGTAGATGGATCGAATCGATGTACGGTGTGAACCGTCTGAGTCAAGATTACATTAATGGCGTGGTTGCTTTTAGAAGAGCCACGAGCGGTGATATGTTGAAGAAGGGATAAATTTTATGTATCGTCTGCATTGATTGTCGTAATCAAGATGTTTAACAACGCGCGCAGATCGAGCGCACTTGATTCAAGGGGTTTCAAAAAGGGTATACATGTTGGACCAGCACGGTGAAGAGCAGATTATACCGTGGTTAATAATGACGACATCGCCGAGGAAGTCAACGATTTGCGGATGTGGATCGTGCTTTTGATGAGGATAGGGGCACGATGACAACTGATCGATGCTACGCGATGCGTAAGAGAACTACAAAGAGAGAGAGTTTTGTAAATTCGAGGGCTTAAAGGAGGACTCGGTGAGACCTTTGTTCCCCGGCCGCAAGCCGAATACACAAGGTTGTCAACCGTGCTTGAACCGCTGAAATTGAAGGCAAGCAATAGTTGGTCCGATAAGAGTTTCACGGCGTTGTTAGGTCTCCTAGCTGACATCCTTCCGAGGGAAACGTGTTGCCCAAAGACCACCTATCAAGCAAAGAAGGTTATTTGCCCATTGGGAATGGAAGTAGAAAGAATACATGCATGTCCGAACGATTGTATCCTCTACCGTAAAGAGTATGCAGACATGCATTATTGTCCCGCAGCAAAGCATCCCGATACAAGCGCCAAAATATCGCTAAGGTGAAGCAAGGACCTCTGCTAAGATGTTGTGGTATCTCACAGTAATCCCACGCTTGAAGCGCTTATTTGCGAACCCAAAGGAGGCAAGATTGCTGCGTTGGCACTCAGAGGAGCGTAAGAGAGATGGAAAGCTAAGACACCTGCCGATTCTCGCCAAGGGAGAAACTTCGATCGAGCTTGAAGAGTTCGGTCGGAACCGAGGAACATAAGGTTAGGGTTGAGTACGGATGGAATGAATCCTTTCGGTAACATGAGCAGCCGACATAGCACCTGGCCCGTGAATCTATGTATGTACAACCTTCCTCCTTGGCTCTGTATGAAGCGGAAGTACATTTTGATGTCACTACTTATCCAAGGGCCGAAGCAACCTGGGAATGATATTGATGTGTACCTAGCACCATTGCTGGAAGATCTTGTGACACTGTGGAACGAAGGGGTACAGGTATGGGATGCGTACAAACGAGAGAACTTCACTTTACGCGCCATGTTGTTCTGCACCATCAATGATTTTCCTGCCCTTGGTAACCTGTCAGGCTTCAGTACAAAAGGAGCCAAAGCCTGTCCGCACTGCTTAGATGCTACGGAGAGTGTATGGCTGAACAACTCACGCAAAACTGTGTATATGCGTCACCGTAGGTTCCTTCCGAGGAGTCACCCATACCGCAAGATGAAGAAACAATTCGACGGAAATAAGGAAGACGGTTCAGCTTCAAGGGCTTTTAGTGGGAAAGAGGTCTATGATATGGTTAAGGATATCGATGTTGTGCTTGGGAAGGGACGTAAATTAAGAACCCGTGAGAAGAACATCTTGAAGAAGCGGTCAATTTTTTGGGACTTGCCTTATTGGGAGTACTTAGAAGTTCGCCACTGCATCGACGTTATGCACGAGAGAAGAATGTATGTGATAGCTTGATTGGTCTCTTGTCAACATTAGTGGCAAAACAAAGGATGGTGTTAACGCACGGCGTGACTTGGTCGATATGAACATAAGGACCGAGTTAGCACCGAAAGAGACCGATATAGACTAACGCATCTTCCCCAACTTTGCTACACTCTGCCCAAGGCCGAGAAATGAATCGTGCGAGCTTGCACGGTGTGAAAGTCCCGTCTGTTACTCCGCTAACATTAAGAAACTTGTTTCTATGCAAGATTTGAAATTAATTGGTATGAAGTCGCATGATTGTCGTGTCTGCGATGACACAAATGCTTCTGCTGTAATTAGGAGTATCTTGCCGAACAAGGTCCGAGTGGCAATCTTGAGGTCGTGTTATTTCTTCAACTCAATTGCTCGAAGGTCATCGATCCCCAAGGACTAGATGCTCGCAGCCGAGGTAGTGACGACTCGTGTCATCTTGAGATGTATTTCCTCCGTCATTTTTCGATATCATGGTCCATCTCATTGTTCACCTTGTGAAAGAGATAAAGATATGCGCCCTGTGTTTCTACGCCATATGTACCCGCTCGAGAGGTACATGGGAATTCTCAAGTCCTACGACGGAATCAATCTCGACCGAGGGCAAGATCATCGAAGGTTATGCAACGGAAGAGGTCATTGAGTTCTGCGTCGACTACATGGCTCGTGGATCCGATTGGTGTGCCTCTATCTCGCCCCGAGGGGAGACCGGATGGTATCGGACCATCTAAGGAAATCAATCACTCCCGATCCGATACGCACGCTCAAGCCCATTTCACGGCCTTGCAACACATGACCCAAGTGTCCCCGCACATCGACGAGCACAAAGACATGGTACGCCAATGTAATCCGCACCGGCCGGAGGTTTGATCACGAGAGCACAACCGCTTGGCTCAACGAATGGTTAAAGGTGCGAATCACTCGGAGGTCATCAAGTGATGATACGCTATGGTTGGCAAGAGGGCCACATTTTACAATTGTCACATGGCAAGGATACGACATAAATGGGTACACATTTTATACGGCACTCGGATAGGAAGAGCACAAGGGGAACAAGTCCTCGACATCGGAGTAGTGTCGCGTCCACGCATAATTTTGAACATGACGACGACCAATTACCGATAGACCGCATCAAGGTAATGTACATCTATGGAATGCACCAAAGATAGACCTATAGGACGCCTTAGCTAATTGCGATCGCTTTGTAGGAGCCGACGGCCCGCAAGCTCCAACCGAGGTTAGTTGGGTCCATTCCTATTGAGGTCAAGGGGGATGGTGCATCCATACCGTGAAGGAGCAAGCAAAGACGGGTGTTCGTGTGGCGATGGTTACGCAAGGGTGGAGGTGGACATGGTACATCAACATTTCATGGCCGCCCTACCGACATTCGCCCGAACGAAGAGATCACAACACTAGGGATGCCGTGCACGCTTTATCTAGTGGCCCAAGACGGACATCGCCCCGACCCAAGAAGGTCGCAATCTCGACAGACCATTCCTCTCCAACGGAACCTCCATGACTCCACCTCATATTTCGCCTCGTAAGGCCACCTCATCGGTTCCGTGGAGAAGACGCCAAGGAACAACAAAAGCGCATACCGTGATCGGTTCCGAAGTCGCCTCGCAGAAGACGCCGCCAATCGTTAAGGCCAAATCGAATCGACGAACATTAAGCCGCCTCCCAAGTCCCGTATACGGAAGTACTCCATCGAAAACCGCAGTGCCCTAACGCACAATTAGCCCACGCTGGATTTGCTTGTCGCTTTGCATGCTCGGTACTTGCGGAATACCGCAAAGAAGGGGTGCGACATCGAATCACCGCCGCATACAAGGATGAGCATTTCTTCAACGGGCCGCAACTTCGTGGTGGGCTTCAACGACTTATTCAACCTATTCAATCTCAAGCCCTCGACGCCGCTTCTACGATGTTGGACAATCGTAAGTGTGTACAATCAAGTTCTACATTCATGTAATACCGATAAATATCGCAACTCATTGCTTATGTATAGATACATGATGAAAATGCCCGAAGGGCGAGAACCGTGGTTTCCTCGACCCACACGTGGTATCTATGCAAACCATCCAAGCGCACGCGACCTTCGCCAAGAACTATATAACGACGGCATTGCTTCTTCGTAATCGCAAGGACTACATAATCGTGCCCTACAACCGTGGGTAAGTGCTTCACTATTTGCTATTCAAATTTCATTTGTACTTAGGTTTAATAGTTATAGCGACATACATGAGTAGATACCATCGATCCTTTTAGTCATTATACCCAAGAGGAACACTGTGATATATCTTGATTCCCTAGTCGAAAACGATCACGACTTCAAAGATTCTCGCAAGGAATACTCGACAAGTATGATCATTTCCTCCATACATAACTCTATTGTAGTCTTCCTTCGCTTGAAATGCCCGAGGATAACTTTTTCAATTATGTAGTTCGCTCATCTCCTATGTTAGCCAACAAGGAAGATACAAGGGATCCAATACCAACTAACACAC
Source organism: Hsuehochloa calcarea (assembly GCA_036346395.1). Classification (NCBI taxonomy): domain Eukaryota; kingdom Viridiplantae; phylum Streptophyta; class Magnoliopsida; order Poales; family Poaceae; genus Hsuehochloa; species Hsuehochloa calcarea. The sequence goes on along the minus strand of CM070611.1, from coordinate 24,663,516 downwards.
AGATCTAAATTTCCAGACGCTACTACAACACAATAATCCTATATATATCATACTTCATAAAAATGTGTCTTCAATCGACTATACGTACATATGTAATTCTATTTTTGCAAAGGTCGCCAAAGAAAAAATGATGAGCTATGTGCATTCTACGCTTGCCATCATATGCAAGAAATCATTAGTGCTAAGATGAAGAATCCTGAGGTTTGTCAATCTCAAAATAATTTTTTGTAATTGTAAATTCAAATATATATCCTTACCATTTTTCTTGACCTAGCTGGCAGGGTTTGATAATAGATTTACACGGACTCGCATGCGCAAGAGCTCGTGGAAGTTCGAGGGCAGCTATGCACCTTTATCATGACGTAAATAGTTAACAAAGGAGAGTTTCACTCCATCGCCGACCCGTAGATTCACGCAAACAATTGACTTAATTGTAATCCAATTGTACAACTATAGCAAAAATACTTCAACAAATTCGATTTTTATTAATTTATTTTGAGTAATGGTCAATTTGAGTTGTCAACAATTGATTCTCTCGCGATGTATCTGCTTTTGTACATGCTTGTTTTCGAGGGCATGGCTAGCAATTCCCGAGGCCGCCAAAAACAACAAACAATGTAGCTAGGTCGCTCAAGATCACAGACGGTTTGAAATCGTCGCGAAGGTTATTACCACGCACGGTTGCAACATAAAACCGCTCGTGGTAATAGTTTCACGCACGCATTTTTTTAAAGTAAACCGCTCGTGATACTAGACATATCACGACGGTTTACTTTAAAAACCGTCGTGATAACCACTTATCACAGACGGTTTTTAAAGTAAACCGTCGTGATAAGTGGTTATCACAGACGGTTTTAAAGTAAACCGCCCGTGATAACCACTTATCACGGACGGCTTACTTTAAAAACCGTCGTGATAAGTGGTTATCACTGACGTTTTAAAGTAAACCGTCCGTGATAAGTGGTTATCACGCACGGTTTACGTTAAAAACCGCTCGTGATATGTGTTATCACAGACGGTTTGGAACCGCCTGTGGTAATCGCTGTTATCACAGACGAATAAATATAGACGGTTCGGAAACCGTCTGTGATGACGGTTCCGAACCGTCTGTGATGACGTGTTCTGTAGTAGTGTAACTTGGTTACAGCATGAATGGGATGTTCGTGCACATTAGTTTATCAAAGTGGACAGCCACTTTGATATTGGTTGATCTATACAATTATATATGTCTTGTGAAATCCTTTATTGAAGAAATGATTTAAAAATTGGCTTTTAAAAAACTAGATGGTCTAGGAATGTAAGATGTTGCATTTTCTGCAAAACTAGAACCACTAATGCTATCATTTGATTGCCCAATATGAATAACTATTTTTTTTTTCTTTGTATAAGACTTGCGAGTACCTTTGTTCTCAGCCAGTTTGTCTACTGGTTTTCAGGTGAGGACGACTTCAAGCCCGATGAGCTCGTTAGTGCCGATTTAGGTGACACTGACGAGTAGTGTTATTATTTAACCCATAGTCGGTTGCCATGGGTTATGGGGAACACCATGCTGGACTTTTGGTTTTTTTTATTGCTTCCTCTACTACTTATTGTTCTCATTTGAATTTGGCCGGTCAGCCGTTATGTAATAGTTGTAGACTTAACCATTATGTTGTATGTCTTTTGAATTATCGATGTATGAATGTTGTATGTATGTGATTGACGATGTATGGGAGTATGAGCATGTTGGTCGCTGATCTTAGTAGCCAACATGATCTCATGCTCGCTGTGTTGAACTCCATTTTAACTCACTAAGTGTGAACTTTGATTGTTTGGACGACCGGTTGTCATGTATTGCTTGCAAGGGAGCAGTACGCATGATCATCGGGCCTCTAGTTCAGTCAAACCTTCTCACTTAGATGGAGTTAAGTTGGAATCCATGTACTTGATGCCCAGAGTTATTTCTATAAGACTGGGAAGACCTCACTCTTATGGAAATAACCCGGGGGTCCTCACAACATTGGTATCCGAACCATACTGACTGTAGGTTAGAAATAGCACTGACGTTAGTTTTAGCAAGCCTCTTGGGTCAATTTTTTTTTATCAAAGTTATTTCCTAAAGCTAAGTTAATAATATCTTTTATTACTCATCCATCTTAGTATCATTTCTCACCTTACTCTTGTTTTATTTGCAAAACTAACTTACCTTGTCTATTCTTGTCCTTAGATGAGTCGTCAAGATTCGATCGAGAGACTCAAGTCAAGATGTGAATGGGTACCCGGCGCTTCTCTGAGATATGAAGTGGCGGGCGAACTTCACCTACCAACCCATGTACTTCATCTACCGTCGAGATCAAGGACAAGGAATGGAAGACTACCAGGCTGTGATCCACCTCATTGCAAGACAAGTTACGGGGAGTATTCCGTACCATTTCCAGGCTCGTGGAACTTCCGATGCCATGGCTTTGCAAGAAGTGGCTAGTATGGCCATGAGTCTTCTTCGTTATGACTTGACTGAGTTGTCTCACCCAATCGCACGACCATTTTCCTATGCAAGCACATGGCGCGAGGTGAACACCTTCACGAGATTCAATACAAGCAGGGATTCCCATGTTCGAACTCACAAAATTGGTTCAGATCACGGCTAAATGCATCGATGTGCCTTACACAAGCTTTGGGAGACGCAAGGCCGCCTCATCACACCGTCAGAGCATCTACAACCCATATGCAATATGGCGCTTGTAGCCCGACATGTACTTTATGGGGAGAATGAGGTCTCCTATATGCTTCAAGGCCACCGAGTTCTGTCTTCCCGAATGAGAGGGCAAGTCCCCAACCATGAACCGCAACATTAGGCTCGCATGTTAGTGGGCTTTCCTCGCGCCAAAGGCCGGAACCTGTTGAAGGACACGCTATAGGATACGATACCGTACATCCTAGCAAGACCAAGATGTATAAGGATTTGAAGAAGAGTTTCTAGTAGAAGAGGATGAAGGTTCATATCGCTCAGTATGTAGCATCTTGTGGAGTTTGCCAACGGGTCAAGGCTGAGCATAAGCGACCAACAGAGTTGCTGGAACCTTTGGAAATTCCAGTATGGCCGTGGGATGACATATCCATGGATTTCGTAGTTGGTTTACCTCACACGTAGCGAGGGAAGGATGCTATTTGGGTCATTGTGGACCGGTTCAGTAAGTCTGCTCACTTCATTCCTATTTGTACAACAAATTCAACAAGTGATTTGGCTCCTCTGTATGTGCGAGAGATAGTGAGGTTACACGGAGTTCCTAAAACTATTGTTTCTGATCGAGATGCTAAATTTGTCTCCAAGTTCTGGGAGAGGTTGCAGAGTGCCCTGGGCACACAGCTTCGTCTTAGCACCGCATTTCACCCCCAAACGTATGGTCAGTCCGAACGCACCATACAGACTCTAGAGGATATGTTCAGATGTTGTGTTATGTGTTGAAGGAGGTCGAAGATCATTTGGCTTTGGCAGAGTTCGCCTACAACAACATCTATCACGCTAGTATTCGAGCTGCTCCGTTTGAGGTTCACTATGGGTGGAAGTGCAGGTCCCCATTGTGTTGGGATGCAGTTGGAGAGCGAGCAGTTGTGGGCCCAGATTGGGTTCAGCAGACTATGGCCACAGTAGCGGAGATCAGGAAGAATCTTGTAACATCCCAAAGATCTGGGGTTGTGATTCAAATGTATGAAAATGAGGATAAATTAAAACTTTTGGATGCATCCTTGTTGTCATTTGAATTCTCTAGAATTTATCTCCTTGAAATGTAACCCCTGAGTACGGAAGGTACTTAGCAAGACTTACACAAACTAAATAAAAGAAAGTGTTTAGTAGAACCTATACAAAGGATTATAATTTATATATGCATAAGGTTACAACAGAAGGCATAATGTTTCAATTTTTATGAAAGCAATACATCTTAACCTACAATTGCTAAATTTTGATAAAGCAATTTAATAAATCAATTTGGACTCAAATAACAAGTAAATGAAGAATAATCATAAACAATAAACAATAATGAAGTGGTCAGACACCACCAACACAACAAGACACACTTAACCATTTAACCAAATTCCTTTCACCAACAAAATTGGAATGTCAAATCTATACAAAGCGCTAATCAAATTCAAGCGTTGTCCGTAATCGGGACAAGGCTATTCGAATAGTTTGAATCCTCAGTAGGTGTACATTTTACCCACACGACTTAGTTAGCCCGTAAGCCTCCGGAATAATAGCACACTTCCTTTGGTATGCCGGCCGGGTAAACTAAGATTTGGTATTTTTCAACAAGTTGAAACTATTGAGCTGGAGTACCCATGTGTGACTGATCCCGCCAAGATAAGTTACCAAGAGAACTCGCCAACCGGGGTCCACATGTTGTGCCGGGAATTCGATCCAAAATGTAAATTAAATGACAGTAGTAGAGTCTGCTAGCTGCACATATTAATTCGCAATCGGAGCCCTTAAGGTACATACATGTGATGGAACGCATGTATGGCCTCACCCTCCTAAGAACATATGATATAGATACGCAATCAAACACATATGTCCTTACTTTCCTGTTTTACAACTCAATAGCATTAACCCTTTACTTAACCAAACAGCGCCCATACACCGCATGTGGAAGTACGTTGGGGCTTGAATCATCCAGGCAATGTTCAGTCCTTAATCAATCCACACAAGACAACCACATTTCCCAGTCTCGTGCACTAAGGCACCATCACTAGTATTCACTTGTCCGGATTTGAAATCAGATTAGCAAGAAGGGTTTAAATTCATTTTTGATTTAAAGAGACTGACAAAGAAACAAATACTTAAAATTCGATTGTGATTTCCATGTTTGACAAGATAAGCTTGCCAAACACTACTGGTCTATGGACTGCATGACTAAGCAAAATTCTAACATAAGTACTTTAATACAAACAATACCTTAATTTGAGTGTATGATCAAATTTAAGGTAAGCCACAAGTGATAGGTTGTAACTAGATACTAAACAGATCACAACTAATTTTTAAGGAATTAGCATGCAACAGTTATTACTGTATTTTGTAAATCTACAGTTCCAAAATCGGGATCAATATGGTGCAGAGAGGATGCTTGCCTTGGTAATAATAGATCTCTTGTTTAGGTTCTGGTTGTTCAATAACAGATTCAACAACTTCGGAAGAACCAGAATCTAAAATCATAAGAATCCAATAAACACCAAAACTGACAGAGGACAAAATATTGAAAAAGAATGCATGATCAAGATGATAATGCATAGATAGCAATATGCTTAAGCTATATCTACCCCAAATAAGGTAATAACCCATATTTATCCTCTACAGATACTAAGTGTCCAGTTTGGAGTTTAATTTAAGACTAAAGTTACAGATGTTTGAAAAGCTGAATTAAATACAGATTACAAACAGAGTGGTCTGGTGATCTTAATAGGTATTCAAGAAATTGTTTTTCTCAGACTAAAAACATTCAAATGGATACTGTATTATAGCTCATCATTTCATAATCCAAAATGACAGGAGAAAAAAAATACTAGGAGACTTGCTGTGCATGTTGTTGGGCTGTCCAACAGCAAAAAGGTAATTTGCAGTTTTCGGCTGCTAGCAAAATACAAAAACAAAGATTTTAAATTGAAGTTAAAGCTAATATGGGAAGTAAGAAATACCCTAGCCCATCCTTGCTAACCCTAAACGACCAGGTCACAGAAAGGAAGGAAGGATAAAGCTCTTGTTGGTTTTGCTCGACAAAACTAACAGAGAGGGATCTTGTATCAATAAAGGAAACTGTGATCTTAAGAATCAAAAGAAGGTCTACTTATGATACTAGGGTTTTGCTAAGACCTAAACAAGCTGATATGCTAGTAAGAGAAACACTAGATCTTGAAAATGACATGAAAGACCGAAAAGTTATAAAAACAACTTTTCAGTTTAAAGCAGATTTGAGCATTCATGTACAAGTGAATGGCTCATGAACTAATGAAGTCCTTAGTATGCTCAGGGTGACAAGAAACAAGGTCTAACTTACCAGCTGGAGAAGAAAATATATGAAGCCAAGTCCTGGCCGAGACAACAAAAACCCAAGATCCTTTGCACTGGTCTGACCAAAACGACAACAAAGAAATCTTAGACTCTAAAGATCAACCTACCCATGCTTTGGAGGGAGACAAGAAACCTAACCCACCAGAGCAAGATACTACCCACAAGGTGCTCCAACTGGCTCGGTTCAGCAAAAAGGGTAACACCCTGGATCAACCTACAAACGATGCCCAAATTCACATCATCAGGTGAATTAAGCACCAAGAGAGATGAGCATGCAAAGAGAGCCAATGATACTTCACTGGGAAGAAAATGGGGTGAAGATCACTACTTCGGTTAACAATGGCAGAGCTCCCAAAAGTGGGATTTATATAGGATTTGTCCCACCAGAGCAACCGAGAATTCTCTAGAGCTGATGAGGTGGCTATACGATGCTAAATATCAAAGGAATATTCGCACTAATATCAGGTAACGCCTCTACTCCACCGCAGAGTGGCGGTGGTGCATGACGAGAGGAGGAAGAGAGAGGCTCATCGACAAGTGGGCTCTGTATCATCCGGCAAAATACGACAACACAGCTCACCGAAAGATCCAAGGATTATCAGCCGTTCGATCTTGTACTCACGGCTGAGATTCAAAGGGTGCTGAAACCGGTCCGATCGGCCCAAGCAAAGAGAGGCGTTGGATCCAAATCCAACGGTACTCAAGAAAGGATACGCGCCAAGGGGTTTTGAACTTAATCCAACGGGTAGCGTTGGATTTGAATTGAAAGGCTCAGATTGGCTAGGCCTCGGACGGTCCGAATGCCACCGCCCGCCTCGATGGTCCGATCTAGATCCGACGGCTCAAATTCAACGTGACGTTCGGACGGTCCGAACGTTCACGTTGATCTGGGCGGCCCGTTCAGGATCCAACGGTGCCCGATTTTGGAGGTGAGTTTGATGACTGAGTTTAATTGAGGTGCCGTGGGATGAAGATCCAACGGCATATCACATGGCGCTGTTCGACGGCACGAACGCTCCAATTCATCGTGCCCGCTCATTGAGATCTGACGGCTACAATTTAGGTGAGCGCTAAGGTTTTCAAAACCACGGTTGACCACGGTTGGATGGGAATCCAACGGTGTAGATCACATCGCACACGACCGTCCGCGAGTAGATCAACGGCTCGAAAACACGGGAGATGGGGCGCACGCACGAACGCGATAAAGGCGTCTTGCCAGACGGATTGGGACTCAAACTCGTTGGGTTCGAGCCACTCTGATCCCAAAGTGGGTTTAGGCCGAGGGTTGACCAAGCCTAATTCAAATCTTCAAGAGTTTGACCGGGTTTTAAAATAGCAAATTGATTCGTAAAAATGTGAGATTTTGCAGAGGAACAATCGGGATAATATATGTCCCGGATAAAGTTTAAAATCCACTGTTTTCCTTTTAATATACTTAAATAATTTACTTAACCGAATAGGTTTTGTTTAGAGAATAAATATTTTTCTCAACATCTAAAATTTCAACAAAAATTATTTTTGGCCAAAATAATTCATCTAGTCTTTATTAAAAATACTTCCCGGTCATCATACCAACATTGATTTGGTATTTTCTTTTGAAGTTTTAACAAGCTTAACATATTGCCTAATTTGCCGAAATGAACAGTGATGCTATGAACAACATCTTATTATCGCTTATTAAAGCCGAGGTCATATACTACCGATCGTCCGCTCATTTGAACCGCTCGATTTAGATCCAACGGTGGCGCGTCTGCCTCCTTCCTCACGCCCGAGCGAAGCGCTATACCGAGTTAAAGCCATGGCGTAAGCAGAGGAGTGGGGCGCAGCGTAGGGTCACCTCGGTGACCACATTTAAACGGCTACCTCTGCTCACATTAATTGCTCGTCATGCACCGCCCTCAAACGTCCATTTCTCAACTGCTCCAATCACTCTCAGAGCTCCCATGGCAGGGCTGACCCGAGGAGAAATCTTGGCGTTGCTCTCTGCCATCTCGGCAATTTAAGCTCCCTTGTTTCCTCTCTTGGCTTCCTTTAGCATTTTCGCAACTCTAGCTAGCACCTCAGTGGTTGTTTGAGCTGCATTCACCCGAAATCATTTCGGCCGCCATTGCCGAGCTTCAAGCTCACGGTGAAAGTGGTACCACAGTGGTTCTCCATTTCCAATTCTTGCTCCCTCTGCTCCCTCTTTAATCACTTGAGCTTAACCCTCGCTCAATTTCACTTATCTTCCCCAGCGCTTGGCTGAATTAGAGATTCCCCATTAGAGCACCACATTCGTCACAGGAGCAGCTCCAACCTCCTCTGTGTCTCTTCCGTGCTCAGGTAGCTCCACTTTAGTCCTTAGATGCTTGGCACTTGTTTACTTGGACCGCAGCGAAGCTTCTTTGTATTTTTCGTTTTTCGACCGTTTTTGGTCACCTCTGTCAACTCCGGCTTGCCTGAGTTCTAGACCGCCGCAGCCGCAGTAAATGGTCCCATTGTGTGCGCAAAACTATTGTGGACCCGTTTTGGGACTTAGCTCGCGCCGCCGTGACCAGAGTCGCCGGCGGTGAGCCTCCCTTCTCTGTCGGGTTTTGTCGGTCAAACTGTGCGCGAGTGTTTAAACGTAGTTCTCTGTGGACCGTCGATCTTTAGATCGACGGCCCGGGATCGCGTGAACGTTCGGACCATCCGAACGCGTCGATCCATGTGTTCTGTAGGATTCTAGATCGATGGCTCAAGTTCGAGTGAACGTTCGGACCGTCCGAACGCTGTGATCAACATGGACCGTTTTATCCGAGATCAACGGTCCGGATTCGCGTGAATGTTCGGACCGTCCGAACGCTTCGATCCGCATGGACCGTTGGATCCGAGATCAACGGACCATGTTCGTTCGAAAGATCGGACCGACCACCGGCCGCGGTGCCATCGCCGATCTTTAGATCAACGATTCGGTTCAATTAACGCTCGACCGCCCGAACGCTGCGATCCACATGGACCGTTGGATCCGAGATCAACAGTCTGGATCCGCGTGAACATTCAGACCGCCCGAACGCCTCGATCCACATGAACCGTTGGATCCAAATCCAACGGTAGAGCGGTGAGCCGTGCGCGCGCGCTGTGCTCCAGTGCGCGTGGGCCGTTGGATTCAAGATCAACGATCCAAGTTCTTCCACGTCGTTTTAATGTCGGATTTTTCCGAAAGGATTATTTGTTAACTGAAAAATGCAATTAACTTTGAAAACTCATAACTATTTCTCTGTGAACTATTTTTGAGTGAATCCAATTTGGTTGGATTCCTCTATTATTGAGCTTACTGTGAAAATTAGTTTTGAACATGTTAGTTTCCCCAAGTAGAATTAGTTTTTACTTTCCCCAATTATTGAGCTTATGGTGAAAATTATTTATAAGGTCGAAAATTGTTTTGCTCATATCTTTGCATTAAGAATCCAAATCAATTGGTTCTTATTGCTAAATTCCTTATAAATCATGCTCTTGCTGCTGTAAAATTTTCAAAGCATTCGGAGAAAGTTTGCTGTTGAGTCTTCGTGTTTTCTTGTTCTTATCGATTCTTTTTCGCTCTTTCGTTAGGTTCCAATGATTGTGCTAACCACTTAGAGTTATCCTCAAGAACATATTGAATGCAGAAACAACTGTGCAAGCGGTTTGATCATGTTAATCCCAAGATTTTCAAGTCTAATATATTGTTTGTAACTTGTATGTATGCATTGATATGTTGTGTTAAATTATGATTAGTGGATCCTATAGTTGCATAATCTGTAGGAATTGATTATCCTCTACTACCTGAGCCTAGTTTAATTGCTGTGATTGGAGTTCGTTGGATGAGCTCTTGTCACTTAGTAGATTGCGATTGGAAATTGCTTAGAAATGCTTAGTTTCGGTAGTCACACAAATCTAATTATTATTCCTTTATGTCCAGCACTTGTGCTTTGTTATTTTGTAAAGTCAAAATCTGAAAATGAAAAAAAACTGATTTAGACTTGGGCAAGTGGTTGGATGGTGGGTTATTGGGTTTGTGGATGTCTTGCCTAAGTCAACAAGAACCGAACATCTTGTGTCACACTCTCCAAACATTTTTGCGTGCTAACCACACGAGAGGGATATGAGACCTCTCTAGAATGAGTACTTTAGCGTTTGTTAGCTCCGAGTCGCAGGAGGTGGTTTGTGTGTGTTGTATGAAAAAGAAATTGTGTTGTTTGTTGGGTGTGCGGTGGTGGAGTTCCGGGTAGGTTCTCCACCTCGTGGAGCATCGTAGTTGTCCAAGGCTTTACCTGCGATGGGTAGTTGACTGAGGCTTTACGATGACTCCGACACAACGTATGGGTTTCTATCCATACGGGTGACTCACATTTAATGCATAATATTGGAAATGTCTTGTAGGACTTAGCTGTGTCGGCATACCTAAGGAAGTGTGCTTAATAGCTTGGCAAAAAGGCGGTCTGGCGTGTGGGTACATTGGTACACCCCAGCAGGGATAAAACTATTCGAATAGCCTCGTCCTAGGTTATGGATACGCTTGGTTAGGTTTTGCAAGAGTTAGACTACAACCTTTTAATTAAAATTTGACATGGTTGGCATGATTGGGTAATTCATGCTAGTGTTGTGGTGACTAATGGTTAGTCACTTCCAGGATGTTGTTGTCATCTATTTATTGTTATTATGTTGTCATTTACTGTTATTCGAACAATAAAAACAGATTGTAAACTTGCTTTCAAATGTACTATCTTATTGCAAATAAAGATTGCTTTATGCCGAAAATAAAACATACAGCCTCCACTTAAATAAGCTTGCATGTAGCACATGTATAGGTCTGTTATTCTACACGTAAGTCTTGCGGAGTACAATTTTTCTACTCATTTGCTTTGCTTAACTATTTGTTGCAGAGGAGGAAGGTGAGCCCCAAGGGCCTCACTTTTGTGAGATATGCTACGGGTTTGACGACTAGCTTGGCGGCCCGGTCGGTTGCCTTGTGGGTTAAAGGCACACTGTTTGGCTCTTTTGTTTATGACCATCTTATGGCACTTTTGCTTCTGCTGTTTAATTAGTATTTGTATGATTTTTGGCCGGTCGGCCTCTCTTTTGTAATAACTATCCTTTATTTATGTTAACTTCTGGTTTATTGCTGTGCTTCGGTTCTATGTGAATGAATGGAATTGATGCACGAATTTTGTAAAGGGGTGTGTATACTGCATTTCTGGGAAGTATACATGTCTCGTGTCTTGGTTTATTTGATTTATGATGCTAGGACCAAGTGGATGGTTAAGCATTACAAGCCAGGTAAACCGGGGTCTCACACAGCTCCTTTGATCCATCTATAAGTGTCATCATTTTTGGAGCTCCCAGTCAAAAGTTCTATTCGTTTGAAAATTCCAGAAGGTTTCGGAATTTTGAGTTGAAAATTTGGCTAAGTCCTTTGGACCGGTCCGACCGTCGCTGTGGGAGCGGTCCGATCAAGATGAATCGGCCTGACCGCCCCTGGGCGGTCGGACCGCTTTGACTTGGAGGTGAGCCAAGTTTGCATTGATGTGGTTTCAATGTGGTTGATGTTTAGTTATCAATGCTTTATTGATGTATATTGCATTGCGGAGCTAACGTGGGTCAAGTTGTGAAGAACTTGTTCCCGGAAACGGTTTGTTTGTCTATTGCTGTGCAGGTGGCTTGCAGGTCTGCGACGTCAACGGTGAGTGGATCGGGATACGCTTGGAGAGCTGAGGTCCAGAACGATCATGGATACCGGGTGAGGTTGTGTGACTCAAGCATAGTGCAGGATGGGCAAGATGGATCGAACGGGTGGTTCGGTGCAGCTGGTTGGATCAGGCGGTGCGGATATCAGTGTGAGTCTCTGGGAGGTTCCGATGGGATTCGGACAAGAGAGGCTTGGCAACGTGATGAGAACCGCTGATCAACCTACACGTGGTGAAGCATGCGATTGCTTCAATAGTTATGTGTGTGGGTCCCATGTGTAAGTGGTCCCAAAAATGAAACCCTAGCTCTCTAGTATAAATAGAAAGGGGGGAGATGGAAAACTTCCTCAAGCACTCATTTGGCCCCTTCTTCCTTTTTCTAGGGTTTGGAGGAGAGGAGAGGAGAACTAGGATTTGGAGAGATTGAGAGTGTGCTCCTTGTGTGAGTTCTTGTCCTCCCTTGTGGAGAGGCTTTGTAAGCATCTAGTGTGATGAAACAATCTTGTGATGCTTAATTGAAAGATCAATTATTCCCTTTGTGTTCTTCTCTCTTTTGGATGATTTTCGTGCTTCCTTGATTCAAAGGTTTATGCTTGGTCTCTTGGCCTACTTTATCTTGCTTTGATGTGTGGGAATACTCCTAGAGTCATCTAGATCATCAACCCCCACAAGCAAGTCTTGAATCAAGATTTTCATATTTCTAGGGTTTGTGCACTTCTTTGGTAAAATCTCGAGAGATCGATTCTGAAGTGGATCTCGACGGATCGTCGCTAGAAATAGGTCTCTAATATCATTAGGAGGTGTGCTCAAATTTGGTCAAGTTTCATTGGTTGAATCAAAAGTTGGATCAAATTTCGCTTTGGATTTGGGATTGGTTTTTCGCTTCGATCAACCGGTCGATCCGGTGTTGCTACGGCAATCCGACCGCCTGTGTTTTCCAGATCATTTGATCGCCGTCGAATCGCTGCCCACCGTCCGACCGCCGATTAGTTGTCGGTCGATCATTGGTTGACCGTCGGTCCGATCGCCGTGGTAGCCGGCCGACCGCCTGTGCCCAGATTCGCCTTGAGATTAAGTCTCCACTTGTGTGTCTTGTGGTTGAGCGGGTTATCGAATTCAACACACGGCTTCCATCGCGGCGCTATCGATCTTCTTAGCTTTCATAGCTAATGGAGTAAAGTTCGTGTTGAATTTGATTTAGGCGAGAAAGTTGAGAAAGCGCCTATTCACCCCCTAGTCGCCTTTACGGTCCTACAATCATTTTCAAGAGCTACCAACTTGCTAGTTTCTATGCATTTTTCAAGATGATTGGATTTAAACTCAATCATTTCGTTCATAGTTTTTTCATGTTTGTTCAAAGCAATGTCATGAGCATTTTTCAATTTGTCAAACTCAACATGTAAAACACAACAAAAAATACATTAATCACTATCAGTGTCCTTAGCATTAACACGTTCAAGAGTCAAGTTCTCAATCTGAGAATCTACAGATGCCATGGGATATGCCCCTAATCTTGGTATGATGAACAAATGGCAATAGAGTAAAGGCGTTAGGTGAAATCCTCATTTTTTGGAAAATCAGCCTATTGTCAAACCTCAGGAGATCATACTGGCCAACATGGTTCATACTAGCCACATGATGGTGATCTCACCGGCCAAAATGAAAAATGGAATTTTGGCGATCAACCAAAAATCACGTGTAGAGGCAGGTGAGAGGATGCATTTGGACTTGGTCTCATAAGTTTTGGGGTTCGAGCTGAAACTAGATATAGTTTAAAAATTCTAGAGAGGGTGCAAATTTCTAAGGCTGAAATTTGGCTAAGTCCCAAGGAGGTCTAATTGGCCACTAGTTGGCAGTCAAACCGGTGGGCAGTTAGACCGGTTGGCCGACGGCCAGACCAACAATGGGCAGCAGTCTAACTAGCTAAGCATTGGTTCAAGCCACAGGGTGGTGGTGAACGTTGTGGGTTAGGATAAAGTCATAGTTTTCAGTGCATTTGTGGTGCATGATGCTTGCTTTTTGCTACCTTCGGTCAAGTTACAAAGAACTTGTGCCTGAAAATGATTTCTTGGTTTATTTTTGTGCAGTTGGCTTGGAGTCAACGACGGTCAACTACGAGGATGATCGGGACTAGGCTAGGAAAGTTGAGGTCCATAACGATTAAGGATTTTGGGTGATGTCATTGGACTCAAGCATGGTGCAAGATGGACAAGGATGACCAAACGGGAGGTTCGGTGTGGCGGGTTGCATCAAGTGGCGCGGGGGTCGGTGCAAGTGCCATGATGGTTCTGGTGGTGATGCGTCAATGGGTGTCCCGATCTTTCGGTGAGAATGATAACTCGATTTTGATGGAGATGACTCTCACGATTTGGCTACCAATCGCACACGACCAATATGCCTGGTAATCACTGAAGCAACTCCGAGATCGTTATCGACCATGTTAGAAGCACGATCGACCTAACCACTAAGGTCTATTCCTAAATGCAATCGAAGAACACGCAAGAACAACATAATAAGCAATATGAAATTGCTCATAATATTGAAATATTTGATAAAGTTGGGATTTTGAAGCAGTATTATGGTTGGTCAAATCGACACAAGCTAATACATGAAGTTTCAACGAAGCTAACTTTTAACTAAACAAAATCCAAGGAAACTAGAGGGGTGCGACCTCCTTATATAGAGAAGGGGAAGCCGCACATAACTAACAAAATAGGGGGTGGTACTATACACAATACTGTTTATGCATGAATAGTACCTTATGAACAGTATGGACCGCCTAGGGTAGTGCCTTCCCTTGAGCCCAAGCATTACAAGGCCCTATTTGGCCCAAACAGGTGACACAACACTTTCTTTTGGTGATTGTGGTGCCCACAGAAGGAATTTGAAGGTGAGGCTAGATCTGTTGGAAAGCGAACAAGATAAGCTTTCCATCAAGTACATTTGGAGCTCAAACGGACTCCATATGTGAAAGTTATGCACATTTGAAGTCAGTACTGTCTCTGGAGGCCGAATTGGATTCCAAAATGTGTCCAAATCAATCACGCTAGCTTGGACAAAAAGTGATATGATTCTACACAAATATACATTTTCATTATTAGGTGGCATCATATAGTTCATATAGTATACATGCACTACTAAAAATGAGCTCGCCTGATAATTTAAGTGAAGTGTACGAGCTCTTGTAATTGGAATAGCAAGTATAGCAAATATGATTATACCCATAGGAGTCATGTCCTCATATGGTGGGAGTCGGATGGGATAGACTTGCCCACATGAAGAGAGCCATTGATCAACCTACACATGGCAAAATATGGGATTGCTTTATAATAATTGGACTCGGTTTTCGGAGAAGGATCGAGAAGCGATATTTTGGTATGTTGACCAAAATATCAGGTTGGTGACCTTTTGGTGAAACCACAATGCAAGACAGTGCAAGGAGAGGCGGCTTAGGTCAAGTAAAGATGGAGTTCACCAAGAGATGGATTCGGGAAGCCCAGTTCGTCATCTGCTTTGAGAAGCGTGCATGAGTGTAGACCCATTTCTATGTAGGCTTAATGGGTTCCCGATAATGTTTTTTCTCGTGACCTCGCATCCACTATAAAAAGGAGAGGTGTAGGATTTGTACCTTTTGAGCCTTCCTGTGTAGAAACCCTAATTTGTGATTTGTGGAAAGTAGAGTAGATGAGGCTATGGTTTGAGGGAGATGGATTGGGTGCTCATGTGTTGAGCTTTTGTCCTTCATGGTGGAGATACTGCAAACCAATAATCTCTTGATTCAATCCAAGCAAGATTTCCTTCGAGATGTGTTCTCTCTTATTCTTGCACTCTCTTTGACGCCTTTTGGGATTTTGTGTGTTGCATTGGTTTTCTTGGTGTTCTTGTTGTGATATAGTTTGCTAGGATGTGTGAGAATCCATCTAGGTTCATCTTGACCGTCATCCACCCATGAGTAAGTTTTTGGATCAAAGATTGAATTTTCTTGGTTTTTATGCCTTCTTGATCACATCCAAGAAATTCATAGAACCTTGACTTTGAATGTCCTGATTGTCAATTAGAATAGATTTCTAACCTTCTTGATGAGTTATGTTTGAAGTTTCAGAGGATTTGGATCACATAGTAGAAAGTTAGGTCTATTTATGATCGTCACAGACTACTACCCTGGCACCAGAGGTCGAACCGGCCACCTTGGGCAGTCAAACAAGCTGGCCTTCGTTCAGACCAGCCTACTTCGGCGGTTAAGCCTGGCATGTATCGTGTTTTGAGGTTTTACCTCAGGCTGTGCTGGTGTTTCTGATCATCATCGCTTCTGTAGCTACTGAGGAGAAGAAGTTCAAATCGGTTAGGGTTAAAAAAGAGTTGTGCTCCTATTCATCCCCCTCTAATCGTCGTTTTGGTCCAACAGAATCTATGTCCTTAGCCCTAGCCATGACTTTGTTAAGAGCTTCATCTTGAATAAGCAGTTGATCATACAACTTGTCACATCGCGCGGAGAGCTCATCATTGGAGATTATTGTACCTCATCGGATGTGCCGACAAGATCATCCTTATTGTGTGCCATGAAGCACATGCGGGTGAAATCCTTAGCCTTGCCCTTGTTCTTCTCTTGAGGGATCTTCATCTCCTTGTCTTCCTCGATCTTTTAGTCCACATCACTCATGGAATGATTTCCAAAAGAGGCAAGGATTCAATGAGCAGCCTTCTTGAGCTTGGGGGGATCAAACTTGGTCTTATGTCCTTGAGGCTACTTCTGCAAGCCCTTCTCCTTGTAGTTGCCCTTGCCTCTTAGCTTGGGACAGTTTGCCCAAATGTGGCTTAGCTCACCTCACTTGTAGCAAGTCATCGGAGGACACATCTTGTTGTTATTCACATTGTTATAGCTTCGGTGAATTTTCTACCTAAGAGGGCAAACTTTACCTCAGGAATGGACTCGTGCTCCTCCCTGCTTACAAAAAGGCAAGCAAAAGGGAAACTCGAAGACTCAAGAGAGCCACCATTAGGTTAATTATCTCCTAGAGTTATTAACTACCAATGCTATGTTTTCCTTATTTGTCTTGCAATTCTCTTAATCTCACGAGTCTTGTGCTTGCTAGCTATATAGAAACTCCAAGGTGAGATCGCATTCTCTTCAATGGCATTAGCTTTCATTTCTCACTCACTGAAATTTATGGTGGATAGGAGATGGGTGGCATTCTTTGACCGACAACATCAATCTCTATAGGTCTCAGATGATTAAGCACCTTGTTGAAATGAGTAAATATGTCATTGATGCTCTCTCTAGGAAGCATCTCAAATTTCTTGTACTCTCCCATGTAGGCCATTTGGCACACTTGCTTGATTTGAATTGAACCCTCATGATAGGTCTGAAGAGTGTGCCAAATCTTATGCGTTGTCTCAAGATGATAAATTTTCTTACTCATGTTTACCAAGCCCAACATAGAGGAAGTTACATGCCTTATGGTTGTTAGCCAAAGAGGCCGCTAAAGTCGGTGTAGCAACCTTGGGTAGAACTAAGGGCTCCTCAACAATCTTCAATATGGCTTGACCATCACTCTGAAGGTAAACATGCATCCTATTCTTCCAATACGCATAGTCGTGCCCATATAAGATATATGGCTTGGTGGAGTAATTTTTTGTCGCCATTTTCATCGATGGGTTAAGATCAAGTATGACCTAACCGAGCTCTAATGTCACTTGTTGGACCGTGTTAACGACTAGAGAGGGGTGAATAGTAGCATACTTTTGCCTTATGGAATTCTACTCATTTTTCAGGCCCAATAGCTACATGAAGCTATGAATATCAATGTCTCCAAAATATAGAGAAATAATTGAGTTGAAAGCAAGAAACTCAAGCAACAACCTTGTTCGGCAGGTCTGAAAAAAAAACATGATTTTTGAAACACAAAAAACCTAATTTTTGATCTACAAGTCCAAATAATTTGAAATTTTAGACACCACTTAACAACAAAGTTAGGAACCTATTCTAATCAAAGATCAAGACAACATATCCAATATTCCATGAATGTCTTGTTGGAGTGCAAAAGGGCTCAAAATCAGGTGAAATCCAAAATATGATCCACAGGCTTGCTCGAGGATTAAAGATGGTCAAGATGAACTTAGATCAACTTCTACAAGTCCAAGCAAGCTAGATCACATAAAAAAACCAAGGCAAAGGCTTTAGAGCACAAGAACCCAAAATATCAAGAAGGAGAGAAAGAACACGAGACAAATCATCTTTTCGTGAATTTGATAGGATTGGTATCGAGGGATTGATGGTTTACAACCACTCCACCATAGAGGACAAAGCTCACTCATGAGAACCGATCCCACAAATTTTCTTCCAATACATATCTCAAACCCTAGCGTCCTCTACTCTCTACACTTTTCCCACGTCTCAAATTATGGTTTCCTTGGCTTGGTTGGTGTGCAAATCCTACACCACCCCTTATACAATGGAAGCTAGATCTAGAGAGAAAACCAAACGGGCACTCATTAAGGCCACACACAAATGGGTCTCATACTTATGCATACTTCTAAAAGCGGATGATGATCTGGCATTCCCAAATCCATCTATTCGCGATCTTGTCCTCTTTACACTACTACAAAAAAATGCTATACTAGACACCCCATCTGAACCGTCTGTGGTGAAGTTATCACAGAAGGTTATTCGTTAACCGTCTGTGATAATGGTACTCATCACAGACGGTACTTTATACGAACCGTCTGTGATTCGTATAAAGAACCGTCTGTGATTCTATGTGTTATCACAGACGGTTCTTTATACGAACCATCTGTGAAGTATCACAGACGGTTCGTATAAAGAATCGCTCGGATACTTATTTATCACGCATGCTTCTTGTAAAGAATCGTCTGTGATACTTCACCACTGCATCGACGTCATGCACGTGGAGAAGAATGTATGTGATAGCTTGATTGGTCTCTTACTGAATATTAGAGGCAAAACAAAAGACGGTGTTAACGCACGGCGTGACTTGGTTGATATGAACATAAGAACCGAGTTAGCACCGAAAGAGACCGATAAAGGATGAACGTATTCTCCCCGACTTGCTACACTTTGTCCAAGGCCGAGAGAAATGAACTGTGTCAAAGCTTGCATGGTGTGAAAGTTCCATCCGGTTACTCCACCAATATTAAGAAACTTGTTTCCATGAAAGATTTGAAATTAATTGGTATGAAGTCTCATGATTTTCATGTGCTGATGACACAGATGCTTCCTGTTGTAATTAGGAGTATCTTGTCAAACAAGGTCCGAGTGGCAATCTTTAGGCTGTGTTATTTCTTTAACTCAATTGCTCAGAAGGTCATCGATCTCGAAGGACTCGACGCTCTGCAGGCCGAGGTGGTGACGACTCTATATCATCTTGAGATGTATTACCCTCTGTCATTTTTTGATATCATGGTCCATCTCATTGTTCACCTTGTGAAAGAGATAAAGATATGCGGCCCTGTGTTCCTACGTCATATGTACCCTTTCGAGAGATACATGGGAATTCTGAAGTCCTATGTACGGAATCGATCTCGGCCGGAGGGCAGTATCATCGAAGGTTATACAACCGAAGAGGTCATTGAATTCTGGTCAACTACATGGCTCAGGTGGAACCGACAGATGTGCCTCTATCTCGTCACGAGGGGAGACTGGAGGGTATCGGGACCATCAGGAGGAAAGATATCACTCCCGATCTAGATACATACGCGCAGGCCCATTTCACGGTCTTGCAACACATGACCCAAGTGTCCCCGTACATCGACGAGCACAAAGACATGGTACGCCAACAGAATCCAGACCGGTCGAAGGTTTGGATAACGAGAGAGCACAATCGTCGGTTCAACGAATGGTTAAAGATGTGATTCACTTGGAGGTCATCAAGTGATGAAACGCTCCTATGGTTGGCAAAGGACCAAAATTTACAATTGTGACATGGCAAGGATACAACATAAATGGGTACACGTTTTATACGGCAGCTCAGGATAGGAAGATGTAGGACCGGAAAGGCGACTAGGGGGGGTGAATAGGCGCTTTCACAACTTTCTCTCCTAAATCAAATTCAACACGAACTTTACTCCTTTAGCTATGAAAGCTAAGAAGATCAGTAAGCACACAGCGGAAGCCTTGTGCTGAATTCGATAACCCCGACAACCACACGACACAAAAATGGAGACTCAATCTCAAAGGGTTGATCTGGCACAGCGGTCGACCGCTACTACGGGGCGGCCTGACCGACGCTCAACAAGCTGATCCGACCGAAACTAACTAGCGGTCGGACCGGTGGACAATGTTCGACCCGCGAAGACAATGTCGAATATACGGCGGTCGGACCGCCGTTGAAACTCCTGGTCGGACCGTTCACCGAAGATCAAAAATGAACCCAAAGCCAAAACGAAATTTGATCCAACTTTTGATTCAACCAATGAAACTTGACCAAATTTCGAGCACACCTCCCTAATGATATTAGAGACCTATTTCTAGCGACGATCCTTCAGATCCACTTCGCAGAATCGATCTCTCAAGGATTAAACAAAGAAGTGCACAAACCCTAGAAATATGAAAAACTTTGATTCAAGACTTGCTAGTGGGGATTGATGGTCTAGATGATTCTAGGAGTATTCCCACACATCAAAGCAAGACAAAGTGGGTCAAAAGACCAAGTAAAAATCCTTGAATCAAGGAAGCACCAAATTCATTCAAATGAGAGAAGAACACAAAAGGGGAGACAAAAGATCTCACAAGCAAGCATCACAATATTGATTGATCTCACAAGATGCTTACAAAGCCACTCCAACAAGGAGGACAAGAGCTCACCCAAGGAGCATACAATCTCTCCCTCTCTTCCTCTCCAAACCCTAACCCTAGAAAAGGAAGGGGGAAACCAAATGAATGCCTCAAGGGGGTTTTGCATCTCCCCCCTTCTATTTATAGGAGAGGACTAGGGTTCCACTTTTTGGGACCCACACACACATGGGACCCACACACTAATCTGTCGAAGCAATCGCCTGCTTCACCACGTGTAGGTTGATCAGCGGTTCTCATCGACGCCAAGCCTCTATTGTCCGAATCCCATCGGAACCTCCCAGAGACTCGCACCGATATCCGCACCGCCTGATCCAACCAGCTGCACCGAACCACCCGTTCGATCCATCTTGCCCATCTCGCACCATGCTTGAGTCACACGACCACCCAAGCATCCATGATCGCTCGGACCTCGGCTCTCCAAGCGTAGTCCCAATCCACTCACCGCTGACGCCGACTGCAAGCCACCGCACAAAGAATAGACAAACAAACCGCTTCCGGAACAAGTTCTTCACAACTTGACCCACGTTAGCTCCGCAATGCAATATACATCAATAAAGCATTGATAACTAAACATCAACCACATTGAAACCACATCAATGCAAACTTGGCTCACCTCCAAGTCAAAGCCGGTCTGATCATTTCACGGGGCCGGTCCGACCGATTCATCTTGGCCGGACCGCTCCCACAACGACGGCCGGACGGTCCAAAGGACTTAGCCAAATTTTCAACTCAAAATTAAAACCTTCGGAATTTTCAAACGAATAGAACTTTTGACTGGAGCTCCAAAATGATGGGACCACATCCGTGAGACTCCTCACTTGCCTACACAACCTATTTTTGGCTCACCTCAAAAACCCAATTTCATTTTATGCGCCGGACCGCCAACATGGCGGTCGGATTCCTCCACGGGCGGTCCGACCGCCGACACCACCGGCCGATCACCGCGTGGTCCGACAAATTTTGGAGCAAACCCAAAACGCGAGATTTTGCAAACCAACAACGCCATTGCCAATTGACTCATCATCCTGAGATCGTGCACATATCCTCACGATATCCACAGAAGAGCACAGTCCAGAACAGCGGTGTCCGCATAGATGCATTTCACGAGGGGTTCAATACCGCGGGGGCACGTGGGTTGAACTCGTACTATGGGTTCGTAGAGGAGATTTGGGAGCTTGGCTATGTACTTTTCAAGATCTCCCTGTTTCGATATCATTGGGTTAAACTTCCGCAGGGTGTGAAGGTCGACAAGTACGGCATCACTACTGTGCACCTCAAACGTGTCGGATACAAGGACGAACCATTCGTACTCGCTAAGCAAGTTATTCAAGTTTTTTATGTAACGGACCCAGCAAATAAGAACCGCTACATAGTTCTTCATGGGAAAAGAAGGATTGTCGGAGTTGAGAATGTCGTGGATGAGGAAGAGTACAATCAATTTGACGAGTTGCCTCCTTTCGGAGATGGCATCAGACTGGAGGAAGAACCCAGTGAGGAAGCTAGCTATATGCGCGTCGATCATCATGAAGGACTATATATCAATTAAGCATGTATTCCATTGTAATTTGATGTTAACATGTGTTATGGACTTATCATCTCTAATATTGATGTTAATGCGGACTTGTTAGAGTTATCAACTTGTTGAGAATATCATCTTTGAAACCTTGTTGGAAATGCACACAAATGGGTAAATGTGTTTTGTCATTTGAGCAAAGTTAAAAGTGCATTGCTTCTGTGGCCTGGCGGTCTGACTGGTGCTAAATCGGTCGATCGCCATGTGTCTCAATGGTTTGACCGCCACCCTTGGCGGTCTAACCGATTTGGCGGCGGTCAGACCGGCAATTAGTTGTGTTTCAAATGTATGAAAATGAGGATAAATTAAAACTTTTGGATTCATTCTTGTTGTCATTTGAATTCTCTAGAATTTTTCTCCTTGAAATGTGGACTTCAAATTCAATTAAGGTTATTGACTCGAAGTGTTGCAATTCAAGGTCTTCTAGTCAAACCTTGTGATCATCCTCGGGAAATATTTTTCATAAATTCTTGATCATCTGGGTAACGTCCCTGAGAAATTTCATAATTTTTAGAAATTATTTGCTATTTCTTAAGGGTTGGTCAAACCTGTTGTCTCCCTAGTCAAACCCCCTGTCCATCAGCTTGTGAATTTTCTAGCGGGCAATTCACTGCATGAGAAATTCTGGAAAATTCATACACGGTTGATCTTGAAGTCAGGATCGCTCAGTAAAAATTTCAGAATTTTTGGAGCTGTGGAGCTACCTCTGAAAATTCTCAAATCATCTCAACCTTTCAATTCAAAATCCCAAAGCCTGGATTGAGTGGCCGATCGGACCGGCCAATCGCCCCTTTCACTTGAACTGTCCGATTTGGATATCAACGGCCTGGATTGAGTGGCCGATCGGACCGGCCGATCGTCCCGTTCACTTGAACTGTCCGATTTGGATATCAACGGCCTGGATTGATTACTCACATCATAGACGGCTACATTAAAGAACCATCTATGATGTTTAGGGTTATCACAGACGGTTCTTTAATAGAACCATTTGTGATGTTATAGTTGTCACAGACGGTTCTATTAAAGAACCGCGTGATAAATCATCGCTCTCGTGCTCGAACCGAGTCGACTCGACCAATCTCGCGGTTCAGCTCAACCGCCTAACCGCGTCGTGTGTGTCGTCCGATGGAGATCGCCCATCCCAGATCTCGTACTGCTCGCACCACTCGGGCCTTCCCGCCTCGGATCGATCCGTCCGATTTGGAGATCACGGCTCGATTGAGTGGCCGATCGGACCGCCGACGCCTTTCACTTGAAGCGCTCGATGTTGATATCAACGGCCTGGATTGAGTGGCCGATCGGACCGGCCGATTGCCCCGTTCACTTGAACTGTCCGATTTGGATATCAACAGCCTGGATTGATTACTCACATCACAGACGGCTCCATTAAAGAACCGTCTGTGATGTTATAGTTATTACAGATGGTTCTTTAATAGAACCGTCTGTGATAAATCATCACAGACGGATCTATTAAAGAAACATCTGTGATGTTAGTCAATATAAGTGCTCCGCTCGAATTGTTGCCCTAGTTCTTAACATTTCCCAGAATCGCCCAACGCTGCCTCCCCCGATCCGGCGCCACCCAACGCCGCCTCCCCCGTTCCGGCCACCGGTGCTCCTCTGGCCGATTCGGTGCCGCCGGAAGCTTCGCCCTACCGCCCTCGGCCATCCCCGCAAGCCGGCCGTGCGCCTCCCCTCCGACCGCCTCGGCTCCCATCGCCGGCCCGCTCCGGTGCACCCCCGCCTCCACCGAAGGCTTGGTGAGCATCCCCTCTCCTCCCTCATGCCCTTGCGCACCGTGGTGAATGGATATTAAATCTTTTGTTTGGTTGTTGGACATGAGAATTTATTAGGGATGGGGAGAGTCCAACTTCTATCATTTTAAACAAGGTGAGGGCAATAATTGAGAGGAAATTGTTGTTTAGAAAAAGAGCAATATATCTAAGTCATTTGTCGTGACTTAAGCTATACAAATTACGTTTCCACATAGGTTTGTGACTATAGCGACATACATGAGTAGGTTCCACTGGATTCTTCTGATTCTTGTGCCAAAGAGGAACATGGTATTGTACCTTGATTCTCTACTCAACAAAAATCATGACTTCACCCTTCTTAAAGGAATACTCGACAAGTATGTTCATTTCCTCCGCACATAACTCTATTGTAGTCTTCCTTCGTTTGAAATGGATAAGGATAACTTTTTTGAATCATGTAGGGTGTTCATCGGCTATGTTGCTGAGGGAGGTTTATACAAGGGAACGAGCGCCACACTGACTCACAGGATGCAATTTCTGGTACGCGCTACAACACAATAATCATATATCATACTCTGTAATATTACGTGTTGAACTGACTCTACATATATATGTAATTATTTTTGCAGTGCCGCCAACAAAAATGAGATCACCTATGCGCATTCTACGTATGCCCATCATATGCAGCTATTGATTGCTTCTAGGACGCACGATCCCCAGGTTTGTCAATCTCGTAATAATTATTTTCTAATTATAAATTTAAATATATATGCTTACTACTTTACTCCTGCTAGCGACAGGGCTTGAACATAGAGTTAAATGCACTCGAGATGGATCAGATCACGCACGTTCGAGGGGAGCTCTGGGTCTTCATCAAGGCAGACATAGTTAACACTACAGGAGAGTTTCACTCCGTGGACACCCATGAACGACCTCGAAACAATTGATTCAATATTGTAATTCACTTTGACTAGTTGTAATTCAATTTGTAACTCTAGCGACAATATAGACTTGAAACATTCTTTTGTAATTGATTTTGAGTTAAATGATCACTTTGAGTTGTCAACAATTGTCTGTGACATGTTTCTGCTTGCTAGTTTTCAGAGGGCATGGCTAGCAATTCTGAGACTAGTAAAATACGATAAAATTAATTAGGTCTAAAGATTTATCACGCGGTTCCAACCACGAACCGCCTACGTAATCACTGCATTTGGTTCGTGGTTGGAACCGTCTGTGATAACCGCCTGTTATCACAGACATAAAATTTCAGACGGTTAAAAACCGTCTGTGATGACTGTTACGAACCGTCTATGATGAGCTTTTCTGTAGTAGTGTTATGACCTAAATTACTTCTCCTTTGCATCGTGATGCACCGCTGTTTCTCTAAGGTCACCAACCTGGTATTTTAGTAAAGAAATAAAAATACCCCTTCTCGATACCTCTATCCTTAACCGAGTCCAATCTTGTGAAGCAAACCCATGCTTCGCCACACGTACATTCAACAATGGCTTTTCTCTTGCTGACAAGTCTCTCCCATGAGGCTCCCACTAGACCGCCTCAACATTTGCACTGGCTCAAACCACTTGATGCAACCCATTGCATTAAACTTCCCGCTCTTGTCCATCTTGTGCTTTGCTTGAGATCAACCACTTCACTGGGCATCCTTGATCGTTATGGCCCTTGATTTTACCAAACTATGTATTGATCATCCTCGCCGTTGACCGTATTTGACTCCAAGCTTTCATGCACAATAATAGACCAAGAAATTGATTTCGAGCAAAAGCTCTTCGCGACTTGACCCACATTAACCAAAATATGCATCATGCAACACATATGCAATAATTCCATGACTTTTAGCCAATTTCTAAAATTCAGCACACTTCACCGTGCACTGAACCTCCATGGTCGGTTTGACCATCGCCACTAGATTTGTCTTACTGCCAGGCACTAGCCGGTCTGACTGCCAACCTCTGGCCGATCTATCCGTGGCCCCCGGTAACCGGGAACCGGTCTAACCGCCGACGGTCTAACTGCCATGGATTGGTGGTCGATCAATTCGAACTAGACTTTTCAGTTAATCTCTATCTAGTTTCACACTTCGTTTCCATTTTTAATGGCACATCGTGGAAACACCCCCACACAAGTGTTTGGTATCTACTGTGCACAACTTTGCAGCCACTAGCCGTGGGGCGGTCAGACAGCATGCCAACTTTTACAAAACTTATTTACTCTCCAAACTCCTTAACAATCTTGCCAATTATTTATCACTTAATCTAGGTGCAAACCACGTGGTCTCTACATAATGTCTTCAGCGCCGGTGACGTTCCGTCGTCTTCCCCGATGGAGTTGGTTGCTGCATCGTTGATGAACTTGAAGGGGGACGCGTGGAAGTTATAATCTCCTTGTAATGCCACATGTATTTCCTTGGCATGATTGCAATTACCCTTTCTTGAACATTTATTTTTGCTTTACTTAATACAATTCAGGAGTATTTCCTTAAAAATAGGGCCTATTTCCCTAGTAGCATCATTTACAACGTCCGCAGGTCAGTCTGAAAAGATTGGAGCTGCTTGCCAGGAGTCCCAATTGTCAAAGTGCCACATAATTCCCATTTTGTTACGGGTTAATTAATGTCCACACACAGTCCATGTACCAAGTATCAACCACACATTCTACATCCTACAAATTCCTGCTGATCTACCAGCACCTTATGCTATGTTCTTTCTGAAGGAAACCAGTTCCTTATCCTGCTGGTTGGTACGTGGCTACGTGCACGCATCTTCCTTCATGGCCACAGAACTCCAATGGCTGTCGAGGCTCCTGGTCCTCTTCCACTTCTTCCTTGTCCAAGACATCAACTTGCCGTCCCGCCAACGCGGTGTCGACGCCACCGCCTCTGCCACCTCCGACCTCCATCCAGTCGTGCTTCTGCCGGGCAGCACCTGCAGCCAGCTCGAGGCCTGGCTCACCGACGCCTACGAGCCGCCGTCGCCGCAATGCGGCCTGCACAAGGGGGACGGCCAGTGGTTCCGACTATGGAAGAACTCCACGGCGCTGCAAGACCCGAACAATGTCCCGTGCTTTGCCGACCAGCTCCGCCTGGTCTACGACCCCATCGCCGGCGACTACCGCGACGCGCTGGGCGTTGATACCCGCGTCCTCTCCTTCGGCTCCACCCGCGGCTTCCTCTCAGACGACTCTGCCAACAAGTAATTAACTAATTAATTAGGCCGTCACGGTGTCGCATCAACTTATGTTTTATAATTTGTAGCATGTAGTCTACACTCTACACACTGCACACTGTCGCACTGATCTCGTGAAGTACCTACCACTCTGTCCTAATATAACCAGGGATCTCTGTATGGGAAGGCTCGTGGAGGCGTTAGAGCGAGCCGGATACCGCGACGGCAAGACCCTCTTCGGCGCACCGTACGACTTCCGGTACGCGCCCGTAGCGCCGGGGCAGCCGAGTAGGGAGTTCTCCCGTTTCCAACGGAGGCTCAGGGCTATCGTGCAGCACGCGAGCAGGAAGAACGGGAACAAGCCGGTCATCCTCGTGTCGCATAGCCAGGGCGGCTACTTCGCGCTCGAGTTCCTCAACCGGAGCCCCCTGACGTGGCGCCGGAGGCTCGTCAAGCACTTCATCATGGCCTCCACCGGCGCCGGCGGCTTCGTTCTGTATATGCAGATCCTCGCCTCCAAGGGCAGCTCCATGCCGGCCAACGTTTTGTCGCTGAGGCGCGTCAAGAGGAGCTTCGCCAGCGCGTTCACGGCGCTGCCGTCGCCCAAGGTGTTCGGTCCCGACACGCCGCTGGTGGTCACGCGATCCAAGAACTACACCGCGCATGACATGCCAGGGTTCCTGATGGCGATCGGGCTCCCTTCCGATGCAGCGAGGTTCTACGAGACGCGGGCGCTGCCGGTGACGTTGAACTTCAGAGCGCCGGCGGTGCCCGTGACCTGCATCAATGGGGTCGGCGTGCCGACGGTGGAGAAGCTGGTGTACTGGGACGGCGACTTCGATGTGGCCCCTGAAGTGGTGTACGGCGACGGCGATGGGCTGGTGAATTTGGCGAGCATACTTGCGCTTGACACAGTGATCGGTCAAGATCCGAGGCAGGAGTACTACAAGTCCGTCAAGATCGCCAATACGTCTCACGCCGGCGTTGTCTCAGATGCTTTCGCCTTGGAGCGTGTGATTAGCGAGATTCTTATTGCAAATCAAGTAATAGATGTGTGGTAGCTACTAGAAGTACTATTCATTTACTACTCAAGCCTGTTTGGGTGTTTGTCGATGGTTGATACCCAGGATCCCCTACCAAGCTTATCGGGGAAATAATTTGAGAGCACAATCTGGATGAAAAACGTTATTGCCATGGACATAATGAATATTTGTTCAATAATACAATGAGAATGAGGATGTTGACTGTGCATTGACCGCATGAAGAGATATGTTAAAGAATAGACTACCCCTTTATAGCTGTTAAAGTGTGACAATTCATGGCACTAAAAGTTGCCTTATATCTTCATGCTCGTTCCTCCCTTGAGTCTTGAACTGTCATGTCTCTTAGCCAAAGGTTATAAGTTGTCAGATACGTCAATAACTTCTTTCTCGTAAGTCACGTGAGAAACTGCCATTTCTGTTGACCAGTATGCTCATCCGGGATGGCCCAAACCTTATGGCTCGTTGTGTAGTGTCCACGACTCGCCATTTCATGACTCAAACTGGTCTATAACCAGTTTGTCTGTAACAAAATAGATTATATTTCCTTTTAACACAACTTGTAGGTTTACAACTACTATAAAGTGGGCCTCTTCTAATATTTGGGCTTGCTTTCACGGACACTTTGATTTTGACCAAAAATGTTAAGCTGGTCAAGAATCCTCATCAGCTTGCCCCGAAGGCTAAAGAAAATAAAAAATATATTTACTTAAGTGTTTTTTTGCCTATAAACATGCATCAAGAAGATTTTATCAAGCACAATCATTCTAGGCATTTAATGAGAATGTGGGAGAGAGGAAAAGATTCATGTTTTCTTGGTAACCGTATCCAGAGGTTACAGTGAGTGAGCGGTTGTTGAAAAAAGGGATAAAAAGACTCCTTTGTTTTTACCTTCACCCTTAACCTGTTCTCATCGCAATCTCCGTCTTAAAGCGTCTCGCCTTTCGACTGTTCGTCGCCAACTCTTTCCTCCAGACTTCTATTTGATCTTGACCATTGGGGTTATGAGTGCATCATCCTACCCCAAAAGTAAGATTCAAGAGCTAGAGAACCAAGGGGTTATCCCATCTAGGTCTCTGATCAAATGGAGTGCTCGCGGTAGCGAAACAACACCAATTCCACAAGAAGGTTGAATTATCTTCTTTGCTTTTTTCATGAAATTGGTGTTCCGCGTACCTAAGAGCGAGTTTTTAGAACAATTTTAGACAACTTTAAGATAGAACCCTTTCACCTCGGGCCAAACTCAATTTTGATCTGTAGTGCCTTTTCACATCTCTTTTAAGCTTTCCTTAGCATTCCCCCCTCTATTCATCTTTTATGCCACTTTTATTAGTTTATCCATAATGACAAAGATCATGGCAATTGTGGTAGCATGTACTTCAAACTCCACGACCAAATGGCCAGAAACTATCCTACCCTTCCAATCAAAGAAGGTTGGCATGACTACCAGAAGGAGGGGTTCTACTCCAAAATGTATGGAGGTAGCCGTCCCAGGTATACTGGAAGTGCCCTTTAACCTCGTCTACTTATTTAACATCCCAAATTTGTAGTTCTTTTGAAGCCTCTAAAAATAAAAATGACAATTTGAATTTTCTTGCTTAAGTCAAAGCTTAATTTGAATTTTTAAAAATTAAAACAATTTAATATGAATAATCTAAACTTCAATTAAATTCAAAACCATTTTATTTGGGTCCTTGAGTTTGAGAGTATTTTTTGGAATTTTCTCTAAATTTTTTAACTTTATTTGCTATTTCTTTGAGCTTGGTTTTATTTAATCTTTTTTCTAAATTCAGAAATTCTTTCTTTTTCTAGATTTTCATTTGGGCGTTTCTTTTTCGTTGTGGATATCATGGGGATATGCTCCAGATCTTAGGATGATGTGACAATTGGTAATGGCGTTAATGGTTTGTCGTTTCAAGTGTTTTCGGCAAAGTTTCAAGACTGTCAGGTCTCAGGCGGTCTGACCGGCCAGGGTAGCGGTCAGACCGGTCCAAGATCGGTCCGACCGGCCATAGCGGCGGTCGGACCGGCCAACTTCAGAAGTGAGGAATTGAGCTGGGCCAAAAATAGAGGGTGTAGGCAAGAGAGGGAATTCTATTGCACTTGGTCTCATAATTTTTGAAGTCTCTAGTCAAAAATTCTATTCGATTAAAAATTCTAGTAGGTTTCGGTTTTCCAGAGAGGAAAATCGGCTATGTCATTACTGACGGTCTGACCGACCAATAGGTGGCGGTCAGACCAGCTAGGGTGGGCGGTAAGACTGGCCCTAGGGGCGGTCTGACCGGTCTTAACTTGGATCGTCGCCCGTCGTGGCGGCAATATTCGGTTATTAGGTCAAAGTCATGAGTTTCAGGGTATATATGTTGCATGATGCATGTTTTGACTAACATGGGTCAAGTTGTGAAGAACTTTGTGAGGACCACCGGGTTATTTCCGTAAGACCGAGGTTTACCTGGTCTTAAGGAAATAACTCTGGGCCTCAAGTAAATGAATTCCATCTTAACTCTATCCAAGTGAGGAGCCCGACCGAAACTAGAGCCCCGGTAATCATGCGCGTTGCTCCTCTGCAAGCACCACATGATTATCGGTTCTCCAAACGGTCAAAGCCAACACTTAGACAAGTTAAGGTGGGATTCATCACAGCGAGTATGAGGCCGTGTTGGCTCCGTGATCAGCGACCGACACGCCATACTCTCATTCAACGTTGATCACATCCATACAACAACGTACATTAACAATCCAAAAGACATACAACATAATAGTTAAGTCTACACTATTACATAACGGCCGACCGGCCAAATTCAAATAAGAGTGATAAATAACAGCGGAAGCAAAATAAATAAACCAAAAGTCCAGCAAGGTATGCCCATAACCCAAGGCAACCGACTCGGGTTAAAAGATAGCACTACTCGTCAGTGTCGCCTAAATCGGCACTGACGAGCTCATCGGGCTCGACATCGTCCTCACCTGAAAAGAAAAACAAAAGGCCACCAACATCCGGCCGAGTACAAGTGCACTCGCAAGTCTTACACAAAGAAAAGTAGTTATGCTAGAGGTTGTTCCAAAGGATGGCTCATATTGGCTTAGTTTTGCAAAAGAGACGCAACAATTAACAACCTACACATACTAGTTTCCAAGTGCCCATTTATAAATCAGATTTGAAGTAGAAGTAAAGCTCATGAATAAGTAATAACATGAATCACAAATGAATCATAAAAGTGTCAAAGTGGCGGTCCACTTTGATACAACAACAAGTACACAATTTAACAAAGTGGTGTCCACTTTGCTACAACACAAGCATGAATATCCCATTCGTGACAATCCCAAGTTTTTCCACAAAACAAATATGTCAAAGTCTAACAATAGTAACTCCCGAACTCAAGTGTTGTCCATAACCTAGGGCGAGGCTATTCGAATAGATTTATACCTGCGGGGTGTACTACTTTACCCACACGACTTGATTAGCCCGTTAAGCCTCCGGATGCCTCCAAAATAGCATACTTCCTATGGTATGCCGTAAGATAAATCAAGATATGGTCATTTTAGCAAGAAAATTTCATTATGCTAAGTCCCTCAACCTTGGGCTTCTAGGCGACATAAGACGTTACGGTCTATATGCCCTATCGGCCGCAGGAACATAGGGTTTAACGGCCCTATGGCCTCACAAAACCACCGTGGGGCTCAACACAACAAAACCTTCCCCTACTTAACCATACGGCTCCCACCCGCATGTGATAGCACGAATGTACTTGAATCAACGACGTTACCAAAGTTCGGTCCTTGTTGGTCTAGACAAGACAATCCTCATACCCAATCTCGCACGAAGGCACCTTCACTAGCATCCACTTGTCCAGACCCAAATCTCATTTTAAATAACAAAATTTTAACTTTTGAAACAGATACGAAGATCTGAAATAAACCAAAAAAAAGTTATAAAGTTTGTATGTCCCAAGACGGTCGGGTTATTCCCGCCAATCAAACTATCGTTCTAGACTTGCATGGCTAAGCAACACATACCACGTAAGTCACAGAACTTATCCTAAGCATTTCAGTACTGGAGTAATTCAAGGATAACCACAATGACAAAACAATAGGGTGTATCTAACTATTCCACACAAAAATAGCGACATTAATAAAATAGCATGCAAGCAAATATCATTGCACTAACTTAACAAAAACTGGGATCAAATATGATGCAAAAGAAAGTTCAAATGATGCTTGCCTTGCTGGGAGTTCACTTGCTCACTCTCGGTTACGTAGTTGTTCATTTGCGACAACTCGGACTCTATAGAAATAGTGATATCGAATGAACACCGAGAAAAGCCAAAAATTCAAAATTCTCAAAAATGAATGAAATTTTCACAGTAGCTAGATTATGATTTTAGATGAATTTAGGTGAAAGAATTATTTCATTTGGATTTCGTATGAGAAAGTTATGGCAGTTTGAAAATCGGTTTTGGGAAAAATGCTGAAAAATGGGCTTCGGTTACTGTTCATCCGAAATCCAATTTTTAGCAAAAATTTGTAGATCAGTGGTGAAGAAAATGATTACATATATAAATATATGTTAAAATTATATGACCAAAATAAATTGGTTCAACTCATTTAGAGTTCAAATGAATTAGTTATGAATTTTCAAAGTTAAAAGAATTTTGTATTGTAAAAGTAATTCTTTTCTGAAATTTGTACCACATAAAAATACTTTGTAAACTCGAAGTAACCTCGCCTCTATCATAACCAAAGTTTTCCATCTAACCACACAATGCCCTGATTAATG
Source organism: Hsuehochloa calcarea (assembly GCA_036346395.1). Taxonomy (NCBI): domain Eukaryota; kingdom Viridiplantae; phylum Streptophyta; class Magnoliopsida; order Poales; family Poaceae; genus Hsuehochloa; species Hsuehochloa calcarea. The sequence continues at coordinate 24,630,654 of CM070611.1, read as the reverse complement.
CTCTCCCAACCATACAACATATTCGATAATTGTACAAAATCCACCGACTTATGGGCATAAGACCATGCCTAAATCCATCAATCATTCTCTGATATATTATTTACGCTAATACTAACTATCTAGCTCTACTAGTATCGCATCGGTAATTCATATTTGCATCCATCCAAAATTTCCACCGACCGAGGTTTAATAAACTAACCGACACCTAATGAGCTTTACAATTTAAATACACATCCAATACTTAATAGCTCACAAATCGATCTCTCATATTCATACCATCGAACTTAGTCTTGAATGACCTCCACCAATCCAATCATATATGTGCCACTACGATCAACTAATAATCATTTATCTACTAATCCAATTGAGGGTACAAATCTACCAACTCGGCACATAGGACTTAACTATTACATACACGACAATCCAATTATTTATCCATAATCAAACAATCCATCCTACCATCTCCCAAATTCCAGCATACATGTCTCATGTAGCTATTACTTCGGACATCCGATCAATTTGCTCATGTTTAATTAAATCATCCGATTCAACTAATCCAACAAGGTACATAATCCGACATCCAACGAGCAATAATACACATATATGAAAGGTATATCATTAATCATCAACACATACGCCATCCACCAAGTAATAGATTATAAAAATCTTTATACATCCTATCCTAAAAATAACCAATCCAGTGTGACATGAAACCTCCAATTAATGTCTCATCCAAAGATCACCACTAACTTCCACGCGACTTCATATTAATACCGTCCGATCAATTAATCGACTCATATATTTTATCTAGCATCCACCGATCAATAATACTCATATTTTGCCACAATAACTATATTTATTCGCATCCACCAATATATCGATATATACTCATGCCTACTCACAAATACAACCTAACCGGATAATTATACCGGTCATAAGCTATCAAATCATTTTTATAAATATATATGTAAACAAAAATAGATGCCATGCTCATGACTAATATGAAACATGCACAAGTAAATATCGTAAACGCGATTTGACACTAAAGCTTTTTACCGAGGCACTAGGTGTGCGAAATATCACCGGACGCCTCCTCGGCTACGCGTCCATGTCCACCGTAGTCGTCGCCGTTCCCGTGTCCGCTCGGCCTCTTGTCCGCGTTCACGTCCGGCTCCTCGTCCATGTTGGTCGTCCTAGTGCCGCCACATGCGCCACACCGTCGCGCCGACACCGACTCGACTTGCTAAGGCCGTCGCCCCGCCACATGCATGGCCGTCGTATGCATACGCCGCGCTCTCGGCCTGCTCCTCCACGCCGCCGTCTTCGCGTCCTCGGCTGCCCCGAGCTCGGCCGCCTTCACATGCATGCGCCGTGCCGCCTCGACACTCGCATGTGCCACCACCGCCCTTGACGCCGTCAAGCCACGCCTTGGCCGCGCCTAGGCATCACGCCGTCCGCCGAGCTGCCTCGATGCTGGGCCGCGTCACCGAGCCGTCGTGGGCAGCGCGTGAGGCCAAGCCGGGCCACGGGCCTCGCCACGGCCGGCCACTGTGCCGGCCGAGCGCCGCAATCCGCTGCTACTCCCGGCCGGCCGCATGCCTTGCACACAGCTGCACTGCATGAATGCATAGCTGCATGCTGCAGCGCTTCTGTGCCGACGCTGCCAGTAGCTGCTGCATGGAGCTGACGCTCATGCTGCTGCCGCTCCAAGCCAGCCAGCCGGCGGCACTGCTAGCAGCTGCTACAGGGCGTTCTCAGCTCTATATTCTTGCAAAATACTCAAACCAAAATGCATGCGAAAAATAATAGTATGGATGGGAAGCTCTCGAGATGGTGAACACCATGGCATAACATGCAAGGGCTGATTTTCGGTTTAGAGCAGGGATTTTGAGGAGAGAAGGTGGGAGCTTGAGCTGGTGAGAGAAAGAAATGGAGCTATGCTGTTTTGGGGAAGATGTGGCGTGGGAGAGAAGATGAGTGGCAGTGAGATGAGTGGATGTGCTGCTCTGTTGTGCTGTTGGGGAGAGTGATAAGAAAATGGCAATGAGAGCTTCGGCAGAGCAAGAAAAGATTGGGCATTAAAGAAATGGGGTGGAGATGGAGATGGCAGTGTGGATGGGAAATGGGGCAGTGGGTTGCTGCATGTGCTCTGCTTGGGTTGTGTTAGCAAAACAATTTTCGGATGAACAGTATTTTCAGAATTTGCGAAATAGTTGAGAGTGTTCAGTTAATTTGTAGACATAGTTTATTAGCTCCAAAAATTCTGAAATTTTTATGAGAGGTTCTTTATATAATTTAGATGCTTAGGTAAAAATTTCAGGAATTTATCCATAGTGTGTTGCTCTCTAAAAATCTTTAAATTTACTGTTTGGTGAAAAATGATTAGCAGTATAGTTTTTCATCTCTTTTTCTTTTGCGTCGCTCAAACGACCTTGCATGAGTAAACCGATTATAGAAACGGAATGTCCTCGAGACAACGATCATGATGACATAACATGCGTTGTCAAATTCTTGATTTTTGTTAGTGATTGCGAGGAGAGAAGTTAGAAAAATAAAGAATAGACACGCAGGTATTTCATCTGCTAATTCTATTCTCCATTTTGCGAAATCACTCAAACTGCTATGCATGCGAAAACAAATTATAGAATTGGATTGCTCGTGCGATGACGATCGCGGTGGTATGACATGCATAGCTTGGTTTTGAAGTTTCACCGAGATTTGAAGGGGAAAACGAGCGGAGTTAGCGGTCGGAAAATAGAAGAGATGACCAGGAAAGAAGGGACACGCGGTCGTTTCGCGTGGTCGATCGAATTCGAAAATAAGAACGGTGATACTAATGTATGCATCATGATTTTGAAATGCAAGCGGAACGAGAAACAAAATATTTAATTTAGTTTCAGTCGCTCAAATAATTTGATTAAATATTGGTTATGATTATTATTGTTTTTTTTAATGCATCTCTTAAACAAATTTGATTTTAGAAACAATATTTTTAATTAAACATGGGAAAAGTTTAAAACAATGCCAAATATTAATTAGATCGCTTAATTAAATATTAACATCCCGATTTTGAAAATCAGGATGTTACAAACCTCCCCCCTTTACAAAAAATCTCGTCCCCGAGATTGGACGGAAAAGGATAGGGGTAGAAAGACTTAGTCGCTTTGTTGAAATCCAATCTTCTTCCCAGTGACTAATCGACTCGATCTTCAACCAATACCACTGCTATACTTCTATCCCAATAATATTGGTTCGGCAACCACTGATTGTTGATCATCCAATCGAAATCCACCAATCATATTTAGTCTATAGCAAGCACACTCCAATCTATTGCTCCACCATTTTTACATTAACCACCGAAATCGCTTGCTCTGATGTAACCTTCGAAACCACCATAAATTCATAGGTTTAGTTTGATTTCCAAAAAGGACACTGACTTACTTCTTTCTCAATTTTAATAATCCATCGGAGAGCGTAAACATCTATTAATCCATTCTCACAGTATAAAATATGGTTTAACTCTGATCTTGATCGCATTATCGGTAATACCAATAATCCTAAGTGAAATCATCAGATTGCTCACATATTCCAGCACACTTGCTTTATAATTTCTATCATAGGGTATCTCCAATATAACTCCCAATTCATGAGTACTAAAGGACTGTATTTCAGGGTCTACAATCCACTAAGTGATATATGTTATCAACCACCCATAAATAATTTATTGGTTTCCATCAATTTTTCTCACGGCAATTTAAATTCCTAAAAGAGGGTACATCTATGCAAGATCAATTGCGTCCTCAGCAATGTCTCCATATCTCTGCTGCTTAATCCTTTAGTTAACATGATCAATCCACTTGCGATAATCAATCCATTAAAAACACCCAATTATCTTTTACGGTCGAATCCACTCATACCTACTCTAAGATCAAATTAACCTCCAAAATCAACACAATTATCCTAGGTTATCGATATACCTCTTTATCCACAGTCAACTCCAACCTAAGTAAATCAATTAATCAAAAAGGTCATCCATCCAAGGTGAGTTTGTAATCCGACTATAATCCGAATAATTTGAGTCAACACTTTGGTCTAAATCAAGTTATTCACGATAATTATCTGGGTTCAATCCAATGATATTAGCTCAATACCTTCCATAGTCTACTTATCCTCAGGTATTATCTAAATCCAACCACCACCTTTAATCATCCCGAGTTAATCGAATCATATCATCCTTGTAACAACTATTCCCATAAAGATAAATCACATATTCAATCCTCATAGTCACCCACTATATGACCATTCAATCACATAATCATTCTTCATCTCTAGAACTATTACGATCCCGTTATATCCTCAATTACAAATTCATAAATCTCAAATTATCATCATGTGTATCCATCAAAATATCATAATATCATCAATTCTCAATCTCAACTTTATCACACTAGACCTGAATCTGACTCACAATCTTATCGGCATATCAACTGAGACATATCTAAAATCTAATATCCATAATTGAATCACAAACTTATTAATCCAATCCTATACATGTATCCCATGAGTTCCACCTGCATATCTTCCAACATAAATCCAACATCACCAATAGGCAAGATTATACCTCACTACAATAATTCCATCTATACTCATGTCATAACCTCTGATGGTAACGCCTATGATAATCCACAATTGATCTCACAAAAGATAATACCTCATGGTACAAAAATCAAATTACTTAATCTAAAATCATATCCAAGATCCTTGAGTAATAATCCAATTTCTTTATCATCAAATATCATTTTGATCATGCAAGCCCACCAACATCGACCAAACACGAAAGATCTAATTAAAGATAAAATAGCAGTTATTAAATCATATCATTCTCCTTACCGATTCTGCTATCAATCTTTTAATCAACATGCGACTTCCATTTAAGAGATGAGAGGGAAAAGCATGAGGTAGAGGAAGCAACAGGGGTAAGGTCCTTAATTTAATTTAGATATTTTTAAGCTTTAAAACACAAGAACCAACTTGAAATAAATTAAAAGAAAGTAATAGGGATAGCACATAATTTATTTTTAACATAAGGCTAGATTTTAGTATGTTTGCGAAATACAACGCCCGAAGGCAAACTGGCAAACACACCATAACCAAATAGCAACTACTTGGAACAAAAGAGAGCAAATAATCGTATTGCACAAACTAACGTCTACAAGCTAGTGAATATAATTAGAGGGTATATAATCTAAGAATAATTCCTAACTTAAACCTAATATCGCAGCAAGGCATCGTCTTCTCCTCCTTTCGTCGATGCTCTTCAAGGGTGACAACTTAGTGTTTCTAGTATTGGAAAAGAGAGACGAGCCATGGAGAAAATGATTTTTGCACAATTCAAATGAAGAGTGAGGTAAGAATTGGAGACTAAGATGGGTAAGGAATAAAAATATTCATAACTTAATCTTCTGAAATTATTTTGCTAATTTAAAATAATTTGATCAAAAGACTTGCTAACACTAACGCCAGTGCTATCTCTAACCTACAGTCAGTATAGCTCTGATACCAACGCTGTGAGGACCACCGGGTTATTTCCGTAAGACCGAGGTTTACCTGGTCTTAAGGAAATAACTCTGGGCCTCAAGTAAATGAATTCCATCTTAACTCTATCCAAGTGAGGAGCCCGACCGAAACTAGAGCCCCGGTAATCATGCGCGTTGCTCCTCTGCAAGCACCACATGATTATCGGTTCTCCAAACGGTCAAAGCCAACACTTAGACAAGTTAAGGTGGGATTCATCACAGCAGTATGAGGCCGTGTTGGCTCCGTGATCAGCGACCGACACGCTCATACTCTCATTCAACGTTGATCACATCCATACAACAACGTACATTAACAATCCAAAGACATACAACATAATAGTTAAGTCTACACTATTACATAACGGTGACCGCCAAATTCAAATAAGAGTGATAAATAACAGCGAAGCAAAATAAATAAACCAAAAGTCCAGCAAGGTATGCCCATAACCCAAGGCAACCGATGGGGTTAAAGATAGCACTACTCGTCAGTGTCGCCTAAATCGGCACTGACGAGCTCATCGGGCTCGACATCGTCCTCACCTGAAAAGAAAAACAAAAAGGCCAGCCAACATCTGGCTGAGTACAAGTGCACTCGCAAGTCTTACACAAAGAAAAGTAGTTATGCTAGAGGTTGTTCCAAAGGATGGCTCATATTGGCTTAGTTTTGCAAAAGAGACGCAACAATTAACAACCTACACATACTAGTTTCCAAGTGCCCATTTATAAATCAGATTTGAAGTAGAAGTAAAGCTCATGAATAAGTAATAACATGAATCACAAATGAATCATAAAAGTGTCAAAGTGGCGGTCCACTTTGATACAACAACAAGTACACAATTTAACAAAGTGGCTGTCCACTTTGCTACAACACAAGCATGAATATCCCATTCGTGACAATCCCAAGTTTTTCCACAAAACAAATATGTCAAAGTCTAACAATAGTAACTCCCGAACTCAAGTGTTGTCCATAACCTAGGACGAGGCTATTCGAATAGATTTATACCCTGCAGGGGTGTACTACTTTACCCACACGACTTGATTAGCCCGTTAAGCCTCCAGATGCCTCCAAAATAGCATACTTCCTATGGTATGCCGCCGGTAAATCAAGATATGGTCATTTTAGCAAGAAAATTTCATTATGCTAAGTCCTCAACCTTGGGCTTCTAGGCGACATAAGACGTTACGGTCTATATGCCCTATCGGCCCGCAAGGAACATAGGGTTTAACGGCCCTATGGCCTCACAAAACCACCGTGGGGCTCAACACAACAAAACCTTCCCCCTACTTAACCATACGGCTCCCACCCCGCATGTGATAGCACGAATGTACTTGAATCAACGACGTTACCAAAGTTCGGTCCTTGTTGGTCTAGACAAGACAATCCTCATACCCAATCTCGTGCACGAAGGCACCTTCACTAGCATCCACTTGTCCAGACCCAAATCTCATTTTAAATAACAAAATTTTAACTTTTGAAACAGATACGAAGATCTGAAATAAACCAAAAAAAAGTTATAAAGTTTGTATGTCCCAAGACGGTCGGGTTATTCCCGCCAATCAAACTATCGTTCTAGACTTGCATGGCTAAGCAACACATACCACGTAAGTCACACAACTTATCCTAAGCATTTCAGTACTGGAGGAATTCAAGGATAACCACAATGACAAAACAATAGGGTGTATCTAACTATTCCACACAAAAATAGCGACATTAATAAAATAGCATGCAAGCAAATATCATTGCACTAACTTAACAAAAACTGGGATCAAATATGATGCAAAAGAAAGTTCAAATGATGCTTGCCTTGCTGGGAGTTCACTTGCTCACTCTCGGTTACGTAGTTGTTCATTTGCGACAACTCGGACTCTATAGAAATAGTGATATCGAATGAACACCGAGAAAAGCCAAAAATTCAAAATTCTCCAAAATGAATGAAATTTTCACAGTAGCTAGATTATGATTTTAGATGAATTTAGGTGAAAGAATTATTTCATTTGGATTTCGTATGAGAAAGTTATGGCAGTTTGAAAATCGGTTTTGGGAAAAATGCTGAAAAATGGGCTTCGGTTACTGTTCATCCGAAATCCAATTTTTAGCAAAAATTTGTAGATCAGTGGTGAAGAAAATGATTACATATATAAATATATGTTAAAATTATATGACCAAAATAAATTGGTTCAACTCATTTAGAGTTCAAATGAATTAGTTATGAATTTTCAAAGTTAAAAGAATTTTGTATTGTAAAAGTAATTCTTTTCTGAAATTTGTACCACATAAAAATACTTTGTAAACTCGAAGTAACCTCGCCTCTATCATAACCAAAGTTTTCCATCTAACCACACAATGCCCTGATTAATGCTCTCCCAACCATACAACATATTCGATAATTGTACAAAATCCACCGACTTATGGGCATAAGACCATGCCTAAATCCATCAATCATTCTCTGATATATTATTTACGCTAATACTAACTATCTAGCTCTACTAGTATCGCATCGGTAATTCATATTTGCATCCATCCAAAATTTCCACCGACCGAGGTTTAATAAACTAACCGACACCTAATGAGCTTTACAATTTAAATACACATCCAATACTTAATAGCTCACAAATCGATCTCTCATATTCATACCATCGAACTTAGTCTTGAATGACCTCCACCAATCCAATCATATATGTGCCACTACGATCAACTAATAATCATTTATCTACTAATCCAATTGAGGGTACAAATCTACCAACTCGGCACATAGGACTTAACTATTACATACACGACAATCCAATTATTTATCCATAATCAAACAATCCATCCTACCATCTCCCAAATTCCAGCATACATGTCTCATGTAGCTATTACTTCGGACATCCGATCAATTTGCTCATGTTTAATTAAATCATCCGATTCAACTAATCCAACAAGGTACATAATCCGACATCCAACGAGCAATAATACACATATATGAAAGGTATATCATTAATCATCAACACATACGCCATCCACCAAGTAATAGATTATAAAAATCTTTATACATCCTATCCTAAAATAACCAATCCATGTGACATGAAACCTCCAATTAATGTCTCATCCAAAGATCACCACTAACTTCCACGCGACTTCATATTAATACCGTCCGATCAATTAATCGACTCATATATTTTATCTAGCATCCACCGATCAATAATACTCATATTTTGCCACAATAACTATATTTATTCGCATCCACCAATATATCGATATATACTCATGCCTACTCACAAATACAACCTAACCGGATAATTATACCGGTCATAAGCTATCAAATCATTTTTATAAATATATATGTAAACAAAAATAGATGCCATGCTCATGACTAATATGAAACATGCACAAGTAAATATCGTAAACGCGATTTGACACTAAAGCTTTTTACCGAGGCACTAGGTGTGCGAAATATCACCGGACGCCTCCTCGGCTACGCGTCCATGTCCACCGTAGTCGTCGCCGTTCCCGTGTCCGCTCGGCCTCTTGTCCGCGTTCACGTCCGGCTCCTCGTCCATGTTGGTCGTCCTAGTGCCGCCACATGCGCCACACCGTCGCGCCGACACCGACTCGACTTGCTAAGGCCGTCGCCCGCCACATGCATGGCCGTCGTATGCATACGCCGCGCTCTCGCCTGCTCCTCCACGCCGCCGTCTTCGCGTCCTCGGCTGCCCGAGCTCGGCCGCCTTCACATGCATGCGCCGTGCCGCCTCGACACTCGCATGTGCCACCACCGCCCTTGACGCCGTCAAGCCACGCCTTGGCCGCGCCTAGGCATCACGCCGTCCGCCGAGCTGCCTCGATGCTGGGCCGCGTCACCGAGCCGTCGTGGGCAGCGCGTGAGGCCAAGCCGGGCCACGGGCCTCGCCACGGCCGGCCACTGTGCCGGCCGAGCGCCGCAATCCGCTGCTACTCCCGGCCGGCCGCATGCCTTGCACACAGCTGCACTGCATGAATGCATAGCTGCATGCTGCAGCGCTTCTGTGCCGACGCTGCCAGTAGCTGCTGCATGGAGCTGACGCTCATGCTGCTGCCGCTCCAAGCCAGCCAGCCGGCGGCACTGCTAGCAGCTGCTACAGGGCGTTCTCAGCTCTATATTCTTGCAAAATACTCAAACCAAAATGCATGCGAAAAATAATAGTATGGATGGGAAGCTCTCGAGATGGTGAACACCATGGCATAACATGCAAGGGCTGATTTTCGGTTTAGAGCAGGGATTTTGAGGAGAGAAGGTGGGAGCTTGAGCTGGTGAGAGAAAGAAATGGAGCTATGCTGTTTTGGGGAAGATGTGGCGTGGGAGAGAAGATGAGTGGCAGTGAGATGAGTGGATGTGCTGCTCTGTTGTGCTGTTGGGGAGAGTGATAAGAAAATGGCAATGAGAGCTTCGGCAGAGCAAGAAAAGATTGGGCATTAAAGAAATGGGGGTGGAGATGGAGATGGCAGTGTGGATGGGAAATGGGGGCAGTGGGTTGCTGCATGTGCTCTGCTTGGGTTGTGTTAGCAAAACAATTTTCGGATGAACAGTATTTTCAGAATTTGCGAAATAGTTGAGAGTGTTCAGTTAATTTGTAGACATAGTTTATTAGCTCCAAAAATTCTGAAATTTTTATGAGAGGTTCTTTATATAATTTAGATGCTTAGGTAAAAATTTCAGGAATTTATCCATAGTGTGTTGCTCTCTAAAAATCTTTAAATTTACTGTTTGGTGAAAAATGATTAGCAGTATAGTTTTTCATCTCTTTTTCTTTTGCGTCGCTCAAACGACCTTGCATGAGTAAACCGATTATAGAAACGGAATGTCCTCGAGACAACGATCATGATGACATAACATGCGTTGTCAAATTCTTGATTTTTGTTAGTGATTGCGAGGAGAGAAGTTAGAAAAATAAAGAATAGACACGCAGGTATTTCATCTGCTAATTCTATTCTCCATTTTGCGAAATCACTCAAACTGCTATGCATGCGAAAACAAATTATAGAATTGGATTGCTCGTGCGATGACGATCGCGGTGGTATGACATGCATAGCTTGGTTTTGAAGTTTCGGCTGAGATTTGAAGGGGGAAAACGACAGGAGTTAGCAGGGTCGGAAAATAGAAGAGATGACCGGAAAAGAAGGGACACGCGGTCGTTTCGCCCGTGGTCGATCGAATTCGAAAATAAGAACGGTGATACTAATGTATGCATCATGATTTTTGAAATGCAAGCGGAAACGAGAAACAAAATATTTAATTTAGTTTCAGTCGCTCAAATAATTTGATTAAATATTGGTTATGATTATTATTGTTTTTTTTAATGCATCTCTTAAACAAATTTGATTTTAGAAACAATATTTTTAATTAAACATGGGAAAAGTTTAAAACAATGCCAAATATTAATTAGATCGCTTAATTAAATATTAACATCCCGATTTTGAAAATCAGGATGTTACAAACTTGTTCTCAAATTCGGTTTACTTGTCTATTGTTGTGCAGGTTGCTTGGTGGTCAACGACGGTGATCGGGACTAGGCTTGGAGAGGTGAGGTCCAGAACGATCGACGTTGTTAGGTGAGGTCAATGAACTCAAGCGTGACGCAAGATGGACAAGGGTGACCTATTGGCTAATCCAAGGAGAAAGATGGCGCAAGGTGTAGCTAATTACGTCAAGAGGTGTTAAAGACGGCGCATTAAAATGCGTGCATGTGTGACCCATTTGTTTTGGGCATTAACGGGATCCTAATTAAGTCAAACTTCTAGAAGGTCTAAGCCTCCACTATAAATAGGGGAGGGAGGTGGCTGCACTTCCGCTTCATCTCTTTTGCTATTTTTGTAAACCCTAATTTTCTTAGGGAGAGCTTTTGTGGAGGCTAGGGTTCTTCATAGTTTGATGTGATTTTCGTGCTCTTGTATTGAGCATTGTCCTCCATTGATGGAGAGGCTGTAAGTCCATATCATATCAAATCAAATAAAGGAAAGTTTGATCAATGTTTTGTCTCATTGCGTTCTTTATCTATATTTGATGATTTTGAGTCTTTCTTTGATCCGCGTGTTTTTGATTGAATTCTCCACATGATATAGCTTGCTGTGATATGTGGGAATATACCTAGGATCATCTTGATCATCAATCACCCACGAGCAAGGTTTTGGATCAAGTCTTCGTTTTGACCTGGTTTGGAACCCTTCTTCAATCAAACGGAAAAGGATCGCTATTCTTCCAAGAATTGTCACAATCTTTGATTGGAATAGGTTCCTGATATCATAGAGAAGGTGTGTTCCAAGTTTTATCAAGTTTGGAGTTGTAGATCAAAAGTTTCATCTATTTGCAACTTTGTCATCGGGGCTTTCTGTTCTGTTCTTTAGGCCGGCGGTCAGACCGGCCAGGGTCACTGGTCAGACCGGTAGGGAATCGGTCCTACCACCATTTATCTAGTGGTCCGACCGCCCTGCACTGGGATTGGTTTTATCTTGTGTTGATCTTTGGTTGTTTTTCTTTGGGGGATAGGTTGGATTCAATACTAGTCTTCCGCTGTACTGTTATATTGATCTTCATAGCTTCCATAGCTACTGGAGTGAAATTTGTGTTAAATCTATTATTTGTGAAAAAGTGAGCATGCTCCTATTCACCCCCACCCCTCTAGTCGCCCTTTCGGTCCAACATTCCTCTCAGCCCATTTCGCTTCAGCTCATCTCCTTCCTGTGCATGGCCTAGTCTAGAGTAGCCGGTCCGTTTACTTTTTCGCTCATACCCCAACCCACCAGTAGCCTACCTTGCCTGTCTATGTTTGGCAGTGGTCCCCACCCGTCAACACCACATCACCATCGTCCTCCTTGCTCCTGACTCCGAGACCTTGTCCACTTTGCATTGTCGCCGTCCCAATCCAATTCTCCTTTCTCGGCCCTTTTAAGCGTGAGCTGTCGGGACCCAAATATGCAAATCTGGACCCTCGTGTATTCTCGCACTAGTCCAGGATCACGCTAGTGCACACAGTGTCAACATTGATGAAATATCACATCCATACAACGAATATAAGAATAAACGAGTACCTTTAAATAACAAATAACTGTTGGGACCTTACGGTCGAGTCTTACATTTATTAAGCCATGCAAGGCTGACAATAAAGAAATAAACTGCAGCGGAAACGAAATAAACTCCGGTGGCTCCCATCAATTTACCACAGAAAACCGATCGGATCAAGACCCTAACGCTCAACCTTCGAGAATTCCTCTTCAAAGCAAAGACGACTCCTCCACTTCGTTGATTTGTTTAGCAAGAGTGAGTACACACCGTACTCATAAGTCATACCACGAATGCATTTATAGATGATGGCTTATTCCAAAGGAATGGCTTCTGTGGTTGTTTTGCAGAAATGCAACATTTGCAATTGAATACAAATAATAGATTGAAAGCATAATTCAAAACAAATAGACAATAATAAGTTAACAATTGATTTCACAAAGGACACAGTCTAATCAAGTTATTCACACAACACACAAGTTATCTCACACAAATGACCCTTCCCATTTGTTTTATGAAAATCTACCCCTCGTGTGAAATTCGAGCATGTCCATAACCGAGGACGCGGCTATTCGAATAGATTGGTTTAAACACTCTGCGGAGTTTGTACACTTTACCCACACGATGTAATCAGTGTAGCGATCACTGACCATAACAAAACCTTTCAGAAACTTCATCTCAAACAATGACACTCTGGTGTGCTTTATCGCCAGTCAATTTGTACACACACCTTGGAACGACACACACCATTGGACAGGGATGCAGCGAACCGTCCCGCGATGTGACCCAAACACAGCGGTACACACCTCCAGCCCATCACATAGCTTAAATACAACCTGAGTTGTCAATGTCAAGACTCCATAACTTACTAAGTCAGCCCACCCATACTAGGCATGTGGTCGTGCAGTGAGGCCAGTTCAATGGCGCACAAAGTTAAGTCCTTAATTGACCAAGGCAAGACTTCCAGTTTAACCCAAATCACAAAGTTTAATAAGCACACAGCTCCACCATTCACACAGAATCCACCACTTGCCTCAGTCTAAATCTTTTCCCACCCTGTTGATTAAGTGCAACACATGCCATCAACGAGTAACAGCACACAGCACACACAGTTTCATCACACAGTTCCATAATCACTTAAGCAAGTTTATAATTGCAACTCTCACATGAAATGATGACTCGTGGCATGGCTAAGCAGTCTAATCGTATCTAACCAACCCACGTTGGTGCTACGATAATACCAACTAATAATTAACCAACCTAGGGTGACAAAAGATCATGGCATACAATAGACAATGTGGCATAACAATTTGGATTAATAACTACACCCAAAAGCATTTAATTAATTACTTGAAATAGAATGCAATACATTGAAACAAAGTATTTTGAAAACTGGGTTCAAAATGATCAAAGGTATAACTTGCCTTGGAATAGATCTAGATATTGGTCTTGGTCTTGAGGTGCTCCTTCTTCTGCAAAATTCCCCGAAGTATCGACGTCTACTCGCAAACGAGACAAAAGAAATAAAAATAAATAAATAATAGAGGCAAAACAACTCCAAAAATTCAAATAAAATTCACCATTAAATAGATCTTAATTTTATATGAATTTAAAAATTTGAATGGGCTCAATTGGACTTCGGATGCAAAAGATATGGGCTTTGGAAGATTTGAAAATCAATTAAACCCTAATTTGGATTTTCTTGAATTTCCCGAATTATTTTTATAAAGGAAAATCGAATTATTGCGCAATGCTTGCGTTAGACGATAATTTCCGGAAAAAGAAATATATTTAAAAGGAAATCTGACATGTGGGACCCACTGTTAGTGGCACGGCTCACGGTGGACCAAATCCACCGAGCCTTTGGATCTGGGTCGGGGCTGAGGTGGTGCATCCGTGTGCAGGTGGCACTGACGCGGCGCCAACGAGGCTGACACGCACGCACTTGGGCTGAGGTGGACGCTGACGCGGGCTGCCACATCAGATCGACGGCGGCGGTGGCTCGGGAACCAATGGCAACGGCGAACGGCGACTTCGCCGCCGGTGAGAGGTGCCAACGTGTAGAGGGATTATTGCACTGATGGCACCGGTTTGAGCACAGGGTTAACGGAGATGGCGGCGACGAGGAAGAAGCGGCGGCGACTCGGGTTTGTCGAGCGGAAGCTCGCGATGCTCGCGACGAGGAGGCGCGCGGGGTAGCCCGGGACTTGCGATCACGATGGTCTTGTCGGCGAGGCAAGGCGCGACGACGACGGCGGCGCAATTCACCGGAGAAGAAACTCGGCCGAAACCATAAAGCTCAAAATGCGGCGGCGCTAGGGTGATCGGGACGACGAGAGTGGCGGCTTTGGGTTGCGGAGGTCCAGCGATCCTAAGGGAGGTATTTATAGGCGGGAACGCGGTTTGAAATCCCAAATCGGGTCCGAACGGCGCGATTTTAAAATCCGAGATTCGGGAGATTGAAACCGATTCGGGATTGGATTTGGTTTGGAACGGATAAGGAATAACCGAAGACACGATTTGGTGGGGTCGGCACGAAGAATCAGCAACGAATACGCGTTTGTCGGACGAGGCTTCGAGCTCCAGCAATGGCGGGCGAAGGCGCGAGGAAGAAGAAGACAGCGCGGAGACGACGACTCGGTGGCGGTCCCACCTGGCAGAGAGAGCGAGGCGCGAGCGAAGCGGCGAGATCGGCAAAGAAAGGACACGCGCGAAGATCCATGGGGCAAGGCGGGCGAACTTCATGAGCGGCGGCGGCGGGCGATCTTGATCCAACGATCGGGAGTGAGCGGTGCGGAATAGTGTTGGGCTTCGCCCGAGATCATTCGAAGGATTTTAAATAGATTTTTCTTTTAAATAAATCCAGAAAATGCAAATAGCATTTAGAAAATAGCAAATGACTTTGGAAAAATTCCAGAAAATTCTATAAAATATATCCAAGCATATAGAATCTAAATAAAATAGTTTTGACAATTGTTGATGTTGGGATTAAGCACATTAAATCAATTTGTCCTTAAAGTCCATATTAAGCTTTTTAAATTAATATTCAAATAAATCCAAATGGTGAATTTTCTCACTACCACTATTTAAAAGATTTTTTTAAAGCTCTAAAATTTGGGATGTTACAGCAGCCGGCCGCGTCGTATCCTCGGCCTTGATCTCCTCTCCCATTTGCCCTAGCTTGTGTCGTCGATTGCATCGTCGTTGTGCCGAATAGCTATCAAGAAGTCCATGCTGCCCACATCTTTGTTGTCAATTATGTCACTGTCTGTGGGTCTCTACGCTTGTCGTCCCTGCCATTCCGTCTGCCACGCGGCTTTTGATGAGGTACGGCAGCCCAATCTTCCGATAGGTTTGATTGATTTCGTTGTGAGGACGTTGACGCTTTGAGGCTTTCGACCCGTAGACCGTCACCTCGCAATTCGCTACACCCGCACGACTGTCGTTATCGACCACGCTTGCACGCGATCAACCTTACAACGAGGGTTATTGTTCCTGCAAGCAATCGAATTAACTCACAAGAACAAGGAAGTTGCAATCTGAATTGTATTGCGAATATGGATAAAGTTCATAAAGCGGGGTTCCTCAAACCGAACAATCAGCGAAACTGCAAAGTGGCATAATAATCTAAGACAAACCCACCCTAAATTATGACGGCTACTGTATATATATAGGGGGAAACGAGAGGAGGTTGACCTAGGGTTGTGCGGCCGTGGAAAGAGACGTACACAACCTGGACTCCGACCTCGTCACACTTACAAGGCCCTATTAGACCCGAAACGGTGACGCAGCACCTTTTTCACATTTCATGTTGTGTATCTTTGGTCGAAGCCCTGGTCGTAGGACTTGTCCTGGAGTAGTCTTGAGGAGTCCATGCTATCTCTGGTCATAGATTGTATCCAATGAGTCTTGCGCGCGCTTCTGCGTCGTAGATTGCTCCCAACGAGTCTGGGCTCGCCGAGTATTGGTGAAACCGGTCGTAGGCCTTCTGAAGTGGTCGTAGACCCTACAGAACTAGTCGTAGACCTTCTTGAACTGGTCGTAATCCTAGATTCCTAAATACAAGTAAATCATCTCTATTAGGCAGCATCATAGAGTTCTCAAATAATACACTCAGCCCTAGAAACGAATTTACCTAATAAATTAAGTGACGTGCTCGAGCTCTTGTCATAGGACCTTGTAGTTCAGCAACCGGCTCTAGAGGATTTTGTGTAGTGCGTGTATCCGAAGGAGTGATGTCTTCATCAGCGTTCTAGCGGTGCTACGCCGTCGTCCCGTAGCCTCGCTAGACCGTTGTCGCCATCGTCTTGTTCTTATCCGGCTATGCCGCCTATTGTCGATCTTCCTTCTGGTGCATTTTTCGGCCATCCCATCCATGTCACCTTGCGTCCCTCGTTCTCCTCTTCTGATTCCCCGCCTCTTTGTTGTCACTCCGTCCCTGTAGCGTGTCGCAACTACCATCCTTTGTCTCTTCCTCCAGCTGTCGTCGCCCTGCCACTCCAATCATCCTTCAATCTCCCCCAGCCACTCTACGTGTTCCTCACGCCACCGACGAGTTGGTGCTTGATTCATTTCCGACGGGTGTTGTCGTGGCGCCGTTGCCGCCGCGTGCCCGAGCTCCTTTCCACAGCCCTTCTCTCACTGCCTCTCGCATTGTCGGGACCCGAAGATGCAAATTCGAACCCTCTGTGTATTATAAACTAGTTCTATAATCAGTAGCTAGCCCACACAGCGATAACATCGATGAAAATCATATCCATACAACAAAATAGCTAAGAAATAAACAAATTATTATTAAATAGTATTAGTGGACCTTGTCGTCAAAGTTTACATTGTTTGCCACGCAGGGCTTAAAAGACAAACACAACTCTTGCACTGAAAATAAGATAACTTGTGGTGGCCATCCGACATACCGATGGGCAATCGAGTAGGGAGCGTATCCTAGTTCACATAGTCTTCAAAGTACTACTCCTTATAGAACTCTGGATTTCTGGATTCTTACTCAACAACTGATCAACCAGGCATAAAGCCGTGAGTACATAAAGTACTTAGCAAGTCGTATGGAACAGTATGCAATTAATATTAATGGAATGCTTGAACAAAGGAATAGTTGTGTGGTTATTTTGTAGAAAGTAGTATTAATAGTAAATACATTAAATAGATTGAAAAACATAATTGAATAGATTAAATACATAAATAGGGTAAACAATTGCTTTGAATCAACTAGTGAACTACTTGTTCACTTCCCAACCAACAACCGGTAAACTACCCATTCACCTCCCTTCCGTTTCACCACCCAAACACTTTATGAAATCTCTAGATTGTCACCATAGGCTTCCAAATTTTAACCTAGTTGAGGTAAAAAAAGTCGATTGCATCAAGCGTTGAAAAGAAGCGCCAGCATTTCTTAGACCAAATGGCATTTGTACATAGCAAAGTATCCCAAATGGTGTAATGAATATGGTCTTTTCTCCATCTTCTAAACACATACTAATATGATTATAGCTAGAGTATGCATCTAAAAAACTTAATACTTGACAACCAATAGTAGAGTTAATAAGCTGATCAATATAAGGTAAAGGGAAATCATCTTTTGAACAAGCTTTATTAAGATCAATAAAGTCTATACACATACGCCATTTATCATTAGACTTCCTAACCATTACAGGATTAGCCAACCCCTCTGGGTGGTTGACTTCTCTTATAAAGCCTGTTGCAAGTAACTTGTTCAATTCTGATCTAGTGTCATCCCGTCGATCAGGTGCAAATCTCCATACACTACTACAAAACAGGCCATAGAAGACGCCTCATCACAGACGGTTCCAAGACGAACCGTCTGTGATATGTAGATATCACAGACGGTTCGTGGTTAGAATCGTCTGTGAAGCATTATAGACGGTTCTAACCACGAACCGTCTGTGATACCAAGAATATCACAGACGGTTCGTGGTTAAACCGTCTGTGATGCTTCACAGAGGGTTCTAACCACGAACTGACTGTGATACCGAGAATATCACAGACGGTTCTAACCACGAACCGTCTGTGATGAGATACTCATCACAGACGGTTTATGGTTAGAACCGTCTGTGATTTTAGGGTTTTACCATGGCTTGGATTTTTCCTTACTCTTCGATTTACCATGGCAACCAATACTCTGCCGCGGTAGGGTTTGGGTAGCCAATCCACTGTCGCTGCACACAATCCTCTGCCGCGGTAGCCAATACTCTGCCGCGGTAGGGTTTGGGCAGCCAATCCACTACCGCGGCACACAATACTCTGCCCATCAATTGTGTGTCGCGGCAGAGGATTGTGTGTCGCGGCAGTGGATTGGCTGCCCAAACCCTACCGCAGAGGATTGGCACACAATACTCTGCCGTCGTAGGGTTTAGGCAGCCAATCCTCTGCCACGGCACATAATCCTCTGCCGCGGCACATAATCCTCTGCCGCGGTAGGGTTTGGGCAGCCAATCCACTGCCGCGGTAGGATTTGGGTAGCCAATCCTCTGCCACGACACATAATCCTCTGCCGCGGTAGGGTTTGGGTAGCCAATCCTGCTGCCAGGCACAAAATCCTCTGCCGCGGTAGGGTTTGGGCAGCCATGCTACCCAAACCCTATCGTGGTAGTGGATTGGCTGCCCAAACCCTACCGCGGCAGAGGATTTTGTGCCGCGGCAGAGGATTGGCTACCCAAACACTACCGCGGCAGAGGATTGGCTACCCAAACCCTACCGCGGCAGAGGATTATGTGCCGCGGCAGTGGATTGGCTGCCCAAACCCTACCGCGGCAGAGTATTGGTTGCCATGGTAAAACCCTAAAATCACAGACGGTTCTAAGCACGAACCGTCTGTGATGAGTATCTCATCACAGACGGTTCGTGGTTAGAACCATCTGTGATGAGACACTTATCACAGACGGTTCGTGATACGAACCGTCTGTGATATGTCATCACAGATGATTTTTGTATAAAACCGTTTGTGATACTTTTGTTTCGTTAGGCAGGAAAATGAAAATTTGCACCTAATGGCGGGCTCCCGAAAATCTCTCTATATTAATTGTAACACCCTGGCTATTCGGAAGCCAAGATATTACCAAAAGTTTCATCATACACTTCATTTGCGGAACTATTAATCAATTTGCACCAAAATTAAATAGTTAAGACAAAGTAACGAAGAGCATTTAAACGTTCAACCACAGAATATAACCAAGGAATTAAAACTACAGTTCATCTCTTTAACCAAATAACTTAACAAATATCTTTATAAATAAGTGAATCCTTGAGGTGTGTGAAACGTGTTTGGACTACGCCCTCCCGCTAGCAACTATATCATCATGGATCACCTAAAAAAAATAAACAAACACAGGAAAACAAGGGTGAGTCGAACTCAAGAAGCACAACATCAAACTCACGTGTACAAAGGAACAAATCGAATCAAGGCGGTAAAACATCTCTTCCACGAATCGTGAAATCGCATAGTATGAATGCATACATGGAATGAAAAATGGACCTCTCAATGCACAGATAATGGTATAGCGAGTGATACACCGTCGGTGTTCACTTAAGCCCGTACTTCACAAAGTACGGGGACCCAATCACCGTATGAAGAACGTTTCATACGGTGTCCGAAAGGCCACATTGGAATGGTGGTCAACACTACCCACATTGGAATGGTGGGTCTCACATGCCCATATTGGATTGATGGGACTTAATCAAATTTCCACTCCCGTGGACGGAAACGAAGCATGCATGAATGGAATGAATCATGTATCACAAGAAACATACATATTGAAATCTATCCACATCATGAGCACAACACAAGAACAATCATATATTCAACACATCATCATGCATTCCTTTGAAAACAACACAAATTAGCAAACAGTACTTGCCTTCCGTGCTGCGACGTACTAGGAAGCAACAAAGGTGTTCTTCCACCCACCGCCTCAACGCCTACACAAACGTTTACAAAGAATAAGAATAACAAGGTATGAAGTTTCTACACGTGCCCTATCAAACCCTCTAACCAACCCACACAACAAAGGTTTCAATTTGACAACTTCACCCAAAAGACCAGATTACTACTCTACTGGTAGTTGTACGATAAAATTCACCATTAATTATCTGTAACTCGTAAAGACCTGAAACCAGTGCTCAGCTAATCCTAACGAACCAGGCTATGAAACTTTAGTTGGCGGGATCCTCTGATTCGGCAAAAAGAGAGGACTAATGTCCCCAAGAAGACACCGACAGAAACCCGTCAGTTTCGAGCGATCGTAAAGAAAAGCCTGTAACTTTCAGTCTATTGATCCTATGGAGATGATCTTTATCAATCTGGAATCATGGCGAAATTATCTTCAAAAACCTATTTGGGTGGCCTCCCTGAGTCTGGCTCTATCTAGAACAAAACTGAAGAGAAACCAACAGTCTCCAAAATTTCTGACAGACAGAGCAGTGTGCGGTTAAAATTCATAACTCCTAAACCACTGGGTGGAATCTCGTTATCTCGGTGCCAAAAGAGAGCTAACGAAGCCAGGAACATAACTCTAGCAGACAAAAACCCGAGATTCGGCCTCTAAGTAATTCATAATGGCCCGACAAGAAAATCTGCTAAAATACGTCAGCTTTCCTGGATAGTCGCGGTAAAACTATCATACTCCTAAACCGTAACTCCAAATCAGATGATCTCGGTGCCTAAAGAAAGCTAAGATCAAGGGGTACAACTTTCTAAGAGGTGAAAAGATCAGAAAACGTACAAAACTTACCCAAATCTGACGAACAAATCTGGCGCATGACAGGGAGGAGGGTGGCGGCCGGTTGGAGAGGGGGAGGAGGGGGTGGCGGCTTGGGAGGGAGTGGGAGAGAGGGGATAGGCTAGGGTTTGGGGATGAGGAAAAAACCCCCTTGGCTGGCCCCTCTCATGGGCCCCTCTGGCCGCGCCCAGCCCAGTTGTCGAAGATCGCTAAAAACCCCCCGCCGATTCAGAAAATTTCAGTTCTTGTTTGCATTTTCCCTCCCATCCGAATCCGGGGTATTACATTCTACCCCCCTTAACAGGATGCGACCTCGAATCTGCACGCCAATCTAAATGTAAGGAAACTACGACTGGAATGAAACAGCGATATTACAAGCTTGGAATTGTTCAGATACTCGCTTAACACTCGAGCACACCAGACGATGCGTACATCGCATAAGGACCCGAGATGGTCAACGCGATAAGCCAACGTTCTCATTTCTACAACTTTCAAAAACGAAGAGAATCCAACTAGAAATAGAGAGTCCTCATCGCATCCACGCAATGCTAACTCTCCACCAAAAGGTTAGATTCCAAATTTGCCAATCATCTCGAAAACAAATCCATTTTCCTAATAAGCAGTTTACAAATGAACACCACGACAACCAAAGGAGAAATCACTCGAACGCCCAAACCAAATACTTGCGGTTTGTCTGAATTTGGAAAGAATCAACACGCCAACACAGCGCCAACTCAAATTGCGGAAAATACAAGTCAACGACACAAAACTCAAACGAGAATCAAGAAAACGCCTCATTATCCCACGAATCATCCTTTGCCACAGTTCCTCGCTTCTAGGAATAAAATTTCTCTCGAACATTGAATTTCGAATTCACTGCCTACCACATGAGCTTAAACCTCTTAGTTAAACATCCTCAAATTATGCTCAAATTGAAATACATCATCCACACCATTGTGGAGAGGCTATATTGAATCCACGAATACTCTAAATAACTCGTTCTACTAACCAAAATTGATTTGATAGAAGGCGTTCAAAGCAACATGAATAGGTCCCACACAATGACATTACCTCCAATTTCCAAGAACAACAACTCAAGATTCTTAGCACGCACGTTCATATACTTCATTAGAAGGGTTCTACCAATTATCATCCCACTGCTCAGGAAACTCTATTATTCCACTCTCTACACACAATCATTGAGTGACCAAAGGTCTAGCATAAAATGCAAAGCCAGATTTAACTTGCAAGACTTCTAGTACAAATTGCAATTATAACGAGATAGGAAATCAATGGGTTGAATCTACAACATTCCCACAATTCTAACATACTCACTTATTGACATCCTCAAAATTACCCACATAATCTCGCAATCTTATCCAATTCGTTACTCTATAAAATTAATCAAGGTCTCCATACCTTCGATAATCCTCAACCTTTTAACATGAACTCAAGTTACGAATTTCTCTATACCATACGTTCTCTCAATCGTAACACTATTGAGACTTACTTGAAGCCAAACATTCCATGTGAATCAATATTTTTTCAAGAGATACAGATCAAATCCATTTCACATTCTTCTACTCCTCCAATAACTTGGTAGCAAAATATCACCACTACCAAAACTTAACCACCACCAAATAGTTGCCAATAAACGCTTTGTAAAACTCTGCAACAAAACTTTTGGGTCTTTCTCAAAAGAAAGAGGCGAATAAGGACAAGCTTCACACACATAAAGGCGTTGCTCATCCCAACGAGCATGAACCCAAAAGAATATTACGATAATGGGGATCTTGGAAAGCGAAAGTGAGTTCACGAGTTGAGGCACACATCCCTCAAGAGAGAATAGCAAATAACATCCGATACGAAAGAAAGACATTGCGATTGAAACTCGACATCTCTTGAGCGGAAAGAGCAAGAAGTTTAGGAACGATTCAAATAATCACAAGTTACAAAACTTGACTCAAATTATCAAATACTCTCTGCACTCCTTCCTTTTAACCGAAGAATTAGTTCTTGAACTAATAACACCTTGCCACATGAACAAAGTAAGTTCTTTAGTTCAACCCACGGAACTACTTAAGAACAAATAAAATTTTTCAACACGCCAAATTTGTTCGAAACAGTTCATCTACTCATGAAACATGTAATCCAAATGACCTCAGCCACAAAACAAGCATTTTCCTTTACAGAACTTCACGAAAAGCAAACGGATTCTCAACGAAAGCAATGAAAATTTCCTTTGATTGCAACCTCACTTTGCGAACTCAAACCAAGGAGCCTTTAGGACTAAATCACACGAAACTCTTAAGAAGCAATAGGATATCTCCATGCATCATTTTACTTAAAATAATTTGATTACGAATATTCACGAACTCCAAAGGTCACGGAAACTAGACTTGAAGTATTCTCATTTAGGCGGTATCACAGAGGTGATTATTTTACTACAAGTTTCAACATCAATCTCACAACGTCAATTAGAAAACACCTCGAAAGACTCATGCGAAAAGAATGGGTCGAATATTTCTCAAAAGAAGAGGCACATGAAAACGATTTTCACCAACTAGAAAATCATTTAACACTCGCCACAAACACCGGACCAAGGAGAAAACCAATTAAGCAATGAACTCATTGAACATAAGGGGAGTCCACAGTTGAAAGCATAAGCCTCAAAAGAAGAGAATGTCTGACCTTAGTAGATAAGAACAACGAGCATTCAATATCAAAGTGCTCGCATCACTGAAGAACTATTATAACTTTGCAACAAATCCTTTTACGCGGCAGACTTCGTTTACCAAAATAAACTTAAACCCCCAAAAAGTCATGAACACAAAACTTGAAATTGGATCATTTTAGAAACAACAAGAAAGGTGGTCAAACTTCTTTCTCTATAAAAGAATCAACATTACTGAACATTACTGAACATTTCATTAAGAGCAATAACATACGTTCCTGGTAACAATCAATTTACATTACTATCATATCAATAAACCTTTTAAAGGAAACACGACAAAGTGTGTCTTAGAAATCTCCAGCATTAAATGGGATTGTAATAACAACTTATTCTAGAAAAGAAACGTGGTGTGAAATACACAAAGCTTAAACAAACCTCTCACACAACACCACAAAACCTTAGAAAAGGTATCGACACTTTTTTTCAAAGAGAGGTTCTAAACTCCAACACTCCAACTACTCCAAAAGAAACGAGCGAGTCAAAACATTATTCAATGAACTTTGTAAAAGATGATTCCCATTCTCCAAAATACCAAGCGGTGAACCAGTCACCTTAATCAACAGAGAGATAGGACCATCATATACAAAATATATGATCTTGCCAATAACAACGTTTACAAGTAGTAAAGAGAGTTCAGCAGTCAAAAGACAAGAGATTATTTTGAAAAACAAATAGGGACCAATAGAAACCCGTAGCCCACAACTTTGTTTGAATACAACCTCCAACTTAATCACAACACATCACCACAAATGGGTTTTAACACTATTCTTCAGAAAAGAGATGCATTATACTTCAACAAACATAATGATCCAATAGAAATACGTAGAGCCAAAGCTTTCTCGGGTTAACGGACTTGCAACAGAAAACTCTCATTATACAACTATCAAACGAGTAAATGAGTCGCTCTTTTCTAAGGAGAAAGAAGGAACGATCATGGAAATTTCAATATTACTAATTGACGAAGATCACCAGTAGTAAAAACAAATTAACGGTCGAAAAACAATAATGGTTTCAGAATACCATTAAAGACTCATTGAAACTCATCAACTACCAGGAACCATGAACCCAAAAGAAATTCATCCACCACCACCGGACAAGAATTTGTCAAATTCAGAATTCAAGGAAGAGAACGACTTTCTAAAGTAATCCACAAGAAATATGCAAGGCCAATGCACACTTAATAAAGAACTTTGTAAAAGAAATCTTCCAACGCCCGAAATTCCAAGCGAACAAATAAGTTAAATTTTCCAACAGGGGTAAAGCACAACTTCCGTGAAAAGATAAATCTTCCAATTTAACTATGCTCACGCGGAGCAGTAATATCACAATAGTTGAAAGTACAATAACTGTTTCAAAGAACTATCAGATACTTACTGGAGCTTGCCCTCCTCATTATAACCCTCCTTTCAAAAGAAATTCACGAACTACAACCAGGAAACCAGATACAAATTTGAGAAAGCCAACAACTTCAACAATGAGCGCAGGCTCAACACATAACTATGGAATAGGGGTAAGAACTTCTCTCTCTCATACCACGAGCAAGGTGTAGCACGCAAAACCGGGACAACAACCACGAACTCAACTGCTCAACGTCCGCTACCGATACGCATAGCTAATGCAATCAATTATGAATATATAGGATCATCTCATGACAATCATAGAATAATTCATAGATATAGGATACCACATCATGTCACAGATTAACAACATGAGAGATAGTACAGAAACAATTCTACACAGTACTTACTACATAATGAACCAAATCACTAGAAATGCGGAAGCAATGGATTTCCCAAACCCCACCTACTGTGCACAGTGTGTCATTTTAATACTTTTCTACTAACTACGGACCTAAAGCCCGCTCTGATACCAACTGTAACACCCTGGCTATTCGGAAGCCAAGAAATTACCAAAAGTTTCATCATACACTTCATTTGCGGAACTATTAATCAATTTGCACCAAAATTAAATAGTTAAGACAAAGTAACGAAGAGCATTTAAACGTTCAACCACAGAATATAACCAAGGAATTAAAATTACAGTTCATCTCTTTAACCAAATAACTTAACAAAACATCTTTATAAATAAGTGAATCCTTGAGGTGTGTGAAACGTGTTTGGACTACGCCCTCCCGCTAGCAACTATATCATCATGGATCACCTAAAAAAGTAAACAAACACAGGAAAACAAGGGTGAGTCGAAACTCAGCAAGCACAACATCAAACTCACTGTGTACAAAGGAACAAATTAGTAATCAAGGCGGTAGAACATCTCTTCCACGAATCTGTGAAACTGCATAGTATGAATGCATACATGGAATGAAAAATGGACCTCTCAACTGCGTATACCGGTATAACGAGTGATACACACGTCGGTGTTCACTTAAGCCCGTACTTCACAAAGTACGGGGACCCAATCACCGTATGAAGAACGTTTCATACGGGTGTCCGAGTTGCCACATTGGAATGGTGGTCAACACTACCCACATTGGAATGGTGGGTCTCACATGCCCATATTGGATTGATGGGACTTAATCAAATTTTCACTCCCGTGGACGGAAACGAAGCATGCATGAATGGAATGAATCATGTATCACAAGAAACATACATATTGAAATCTATCCACATCATGAGCACAACACAAGAACAATCATATATTCAACACATCATCATGCATTCCTTTGAAAACAACACAAATTATCAAACAGTACTTGCCTTCCGTGCTGCGACGTACTAGGAAGCAACGAAGGTGTTCTTCCACCCACCGCCTCACCGCCTACACAAGCATTTACACAGAATAAGAATAAAAAGGTATGAAGTATCTACACGTGCCCTATCAAACCCTCTAACCAACCCACACAACCAAGGTTTCAATTTGACAACTTCACCCAAAAGACCAGATTACTACTCTACTGGCAGTTGTACGATAAAATTCACCATTAATTATCTGTAACTCGTAAAGACCTGAAACCAGTGCTCAGCTAATCCTAACGAACCAGGCTATGAAACTTTAGTTGGCGGGATCCTCTGATTCGGCAAAAAGAGAGGACTAATGTCCCCAAGAAGACACCGACAGAAACCTGTCCAGATTTCAGAACAGTCGTAAAGAAAAGCCTGTAACTTTCAGTTTATTGATCCTATGGAGATGATCTTTATCAATCTAGAATCATGGCGAAATTATCTTCAAAAACCTATTTGGGTGGCCTCCCTGAGTCTGGCTCTATCGAGAACAAAACTGAAGAGAAACCAACAGTCTCCAAAATTTCTGACAGACAGAGCAGTGTGCGGTTAAAATTCATAACTCCTAAACCACTGGGTGGAATCTCGTTATCTCAGTGCCAAAAGAGAGCTAACGAAACCAGGAACATAACTCTAGCAGACAAAAACCCGAGATTCGGCCTCTAAGTAATTCATAATGGCCCGACAAGAAAATCTGCTAAAATACGTCAGCTTTCCTGGATAGTCGCGGTAAAACTATCATATCTCCTAAACCGTAACTCCAAATCAGATGATCTCGGTGCCTAAAGAAAGCTAAGATCAAGGGGTACAACTTTCTAAGAGGTGAAAAGATCAGAAAACGTACGAAACTTACCCAAATCTGACGAACTAATCTGGCGCATGACAGGGAGGAGGGTGGCGGCCGGTTGGAGAGGGGGAGGAGGGGGTGGCGGCTTGGGGAGGGGAGTGGGGAGAGAGAGGGGATAGGCTAGGGTTTGGGGATGAGGAAAAAACCCCCCCTTGGCTGGCCCCTCTCATGGGACCCTCCTGGGCTGCGTCCCAGGCCCAGGTTGTCGGAAGATCGCTAAAAACCCCCCGCCGATTCAGAAAATTTCAGTTCTTGTTTGCATTTTCCCTCCCATCCGAATCTGGGGTATTACATTAACAGAGTCATTCATCTCCCCCTTTGCCATCTCCATCTCCTCCTTTGCCATCTCCATCTCCTCCTCTGCCATTTCTCCTATGGCCTCCCCTCAGCTCGTCACCCGCGGCCTCCTCCACCTCCTCTACGTCGCCCCAGCCTCGTCGTCACCGGCCTCGTTGTCGCCGGCCTCCCACGACCTCGTCGTCCCCGGCCTCCTCTACTTCGTCGCCCCTGGCCACCTCTACTTCATCGCCCCGTCCTCCCCTGAGTTCGTCGCCTGCGGCCTCCTCCACCTTGCCCCGGCCTCATCGTCGCCGGCCTCCCATGACCTCGTCACCCCAGCCTCCCACGACCTCACTCTCTCTACTCCCCCTTTTGCTTTGTGATGTGGATTACTACTGTGATGTGTTAGTGCTTTGTGAATGGATTGAGTTGATGCTACTGTGATGTGGGTGATGCATGCCGTGTTGTTTTTAGTGCTCTGTGAATGGATTGAGTTGATGCTACTGTGATGCTATGGCTATTGTGGGAAAGCTAGCGAAATCCGAAAATCAATATCAGATTCATTCGCGAGGCTCGGGAGGTTCCAGACGAAGTGAAAATCCGTTTTGGTTTTTTTTTTGCCATAGAAAAAACTATCACAGACGGTTCTTTTTTAGAACCGTCGTAACTGAGACTATCACGACGGTTCTATTCACGAACCGCTCAGGATAGTCGCTATCACGCATAGCTCGTGAATAGAACCGTGCGTGATAGCATTTTCACGAATGGTTAAAAACCGCCTGCATGAGGACCTCGTGTCATCACAGACACAAAAATTGAGCGGTTCAAAACCGTCTGTGATGATGGTTTAGAACAGTCTGTGATGAGCTTTTCTGTAGTAGTGATAATTTCTATTTTATGGGTTTCTTGTGGGGCCATAGAGCTAGCATGTGCTCAATCACTTCCCTGGGGACTCCGGGCACGTCAGATGCTTGCCACACGAAGACATCTACGTTAGCCCGGAGGGAAGCGACCAGGGCGACTTCCTATTTAGGGTAAAAAAAAACCCCAATGCGAACAGTCTTCTAAGGCTCCTCTAGATTCAGGGTTACTTCCTTGACATCATCGTTTGGCTTCGGCGCAGCTTTAGGAATCGACTTCTTGGTCGAAGCCTAACTTGTGCTTTCTTCCCGGGATGGTACCTGACCGGCCATCTCGAGGGATTTATGGTCGCATGTAATCACCATCTTCTTGTGATAGCGCACTGTGATTACTCATTTGGGACCTGGCATCTTAAGACATTGATACCCATAATGAGTAGCCATTAAGAATCGTGCCAAAGTTGGTCATCCGAGTATGGCATTATACACCGTATCGAAATCGACCACATCAAAAGAGATTTTTTTCTATCCTAAAATTGCTTCAAGAACCAAACATGACAGGAAGAGAAACCTAACCAATGGATTTGGCCAAGGACCTAGGTATGATACCATGGAATGAGTACTACACAAGTTTTATTCTAGTCTTAGGTACTTGCATCTCGTCTAGAGCATTTATGAATAAAATATTTAACAAACTGCCGCCATCTACCAACAGTCGATTTACTCAACAATTGTTGATGGTGGGCTCGACCACGATCGAAAATCGACCAGGTCGAGTGGAAGGGATTGGGCAATCACCCTTCTCGAAGGAGATGGTGATTTCTGACCACTTTGGTAATTTATTGACAAGAGGAGGGTCAATGGAGTTTACATCTCATGCGACGGCCTTGTAACTATCGCTTTGACTCGTATACCAAAGATCCCCCAAAAATGTGATCGATGGTGTGTTTTGGATACCGGAACGACATCTCCTTGTCGTCATCTGACTACTTTCGGCCACTTGTTTGTCCTACCTCGTCGAGTGTAGGAAGTGGCCCTTTGCCGAAATAGTAGTCTTTGAGATTTTGTTAGAAAACCTGGCAGTTGCGAAGGTCGTGTCCTTCTTTTTATGGAAAGGACACCACCTAGGCTTATTACCCTTCTGTTCGGGGCATTTGCCCTTGTCCTGATCAGGGTATTGGTTTGAACTTCGAGGCTCCTTATCACTAATGGCCAAGACTTTCTTGGAACTATTGACCTGAAGCTTTTGACCTTTGGCTTTGTTCTTGGACTTCTTGGCCCTCTTCCCCCTCTTCTTGCTACTTTCGCCCGCCTCTTGAGGAATTTTATCGTCACGATCGATGGTCTTGTTCCACTTGATTGCCTAAGCGGCAGTCGCATATCAATTAGCTATCTCAAAGAGCTCAATAACAGTAGCATGAGGATTAAGGGTGATATCCTCTGTAATTCTTCTATTGCGAACTCCCTTCTTTAAAGCTCGGATATCAGAAGAGTCAGAAACTTCATGTATGTAGTTTCGAACCTGACTGAAACATTGGATGAATTTAGGTAGAGTCTGGTGGTCATTCTGCCTCATCCTGTGCAGGTCGTCTTCCTTCCCAGAGCGGTTTTAGGTGCCCTGGAAATTCGCTAGTAGTAGCTCGTAGAGGTGTTGCCACGGATAGATCGACTTGAGTGGTTGATTTAACAACCATGATCGAGCAGATCCTTCGAGTACAGTTGGAAGTTAGTTTGCCATGTCGTGTTCTCCTCTCCTGCTCGAACAGCTATCGTGTAAATCTAAAGGAATTCGATAGGATTCTAAGACCCATCAAACTTCTCCATGATCACTAGTCGAAAACGTAGTGGCCAGCAAACTGCCCAGAGATCAGGCGAGAATGCCCAACATCCGGTAATCACATCATAGCTCCTCCTTTGCATAAAAGAAGGGTTGATATCACCAGGTGATCATACATGACGATATCCGGGCATAAGCGGACCCGACCTATGATAGTGTTGGAAATATGCCCTAAAGATAATCATAGAGATGATGGTATTTCATTATGTTCATGATTTTGATAATATGTTATTGTGTTCCTTGAATGAATCATTTGTTATAGATCAATAAGTATGTGACTTGTTGGTGGAACTCTTTAAGTTATATGATGTCATTCTAAATATATCACTGGTCGGTGGTCACTGGTCAGAACACCAGTGACTCTATGACTAGCACATGTATTGATTGATGACCTGGTTTCACCGGTCATGGATATGGGGATATCGAATCAATAATGTGAGCACATGTTAGAGAACATGGGGTTGGATAGACCCATCATTGAGACACTATTGAGATTGTTATGAATCTTTGTGTCATTAGTTGGTCTCAAGTAACGATGATATGTAATCCTTAGACCTGATATCAGCATGGTTCGCTACATGTGCAATAGCACTCTTACGGGTTGCCAAATACTACTCGTAATTGTGTAGTTATAAAGGTAATCGCGGGTATACTATGAAACATGCGGAGGATATGACCGTCGAGATGGGATTTTTTCCTTCCTAACATAACAGGAGAGATGTCTCTGGACCCCTCGTGGTGATCGGATAAAGAAAGTGCATGGCCATGCCACTAGTGGTCGAAGTGTCGACCACATGAAGTTATCCGACACTCGATCGAGAAAGTATTGAACAGTCTATGGATGACACTACATCTCACCTGGTGTTCAACCAGACATCGTGTCGTGATGGGAGAATGCATGACTAGTGATGAGGACATCACTTCTACTGCAAGGTCCAATTACTCGAGCACGTGCTCGTCAACTTATTTATCAGGTAAATTCGTTTTAGGGCTGAGTGTATTATTTGAGAACTCTATGATGCTGCATAACGGAGATGATTTACTTGTACTTAGGAATCTAGGACTATGACTAGTTCAAGAAGGTCTACGACCAGTTTCGCATGGTCTGTGACCACTTCAAGAAGGCTTACGACCAGAGATAACATGGACTCCTCAAGACCACACCAGGACCAGTCCTACGACCAGGTCTTCGACCAGAGATACGCGACCTGAATAGTGAATAAGGTGCTGCGCCACCGTTTTGGCCTAATATGGTCTTGTAAGCGTGTCGAGGTCGGAGTCCAGGTTGTGTACGCCTCTTCCTGCGGCCGCACAACCCTAGGTCGATCTACTCACATCCCCCTATATATATACAGTAGTCGTCATAGTTTAACGTGGGTTTTTCTTTGAGATTATTCTGCTTAGCAGTCTCGCCGCAGGTTCGGTTGAGGAACCCCACATTGTGTACTTCATCTATATTCTTAATACAATATCAGATTGCATCTTCTACTTTCTTGCTTGTGTTCTCGATTCGCATGCAGGAGATAGCCTTCTTGGCGAGGTCAACCGCGTTCGGCATGGTTGATAACCATGGGAGCAGTGGTGTAGTGATTGTAGGAAGTTTGATCTGTTCGAGTCGGAGCCTTCGGATCATCAACGTCGAGT
Organism: Hsuehochloa calcarea; assembly: GCA_036346395.1. Taxonomy (NCBI): domain Eukaryota; kingdom Viridiplantae; phylum Streptophyta; class Magnoliopsida; order Poales; family Poaceae; genus Hsuehochloa; species Hsuehochloa calcarea. The sequence continues at coordinate 24,598,373 of CM070611.1, read as the reverse complement.
TCTCCAGAATCGACTTATCAGTACCTTTCGGAAGATCGGGCCACCATTACATCAGTTGGTATCAGAGCAAAAGTTGCCCGTTAGGTAATCACAATTTTTTCCCTGTTAGATTAGTTGTTTGCCATCGTCCTAAAACTCCAGAAAATTGCCCCACAAAATATTTTTGTTCGTGTGTTCTTCCGCTGTCCCATCACCCATTGTGCCTTTGCAATTTCTGTTCCTTGTTTTGCGTTGTTGAATTAATATCCTTTGTCTAAGTCGTGTTGCTGGTTTAGAGTCGTGTTTTTGGTCGCTAGTCAACACCGTCGCATGACGTGCCACCATCCATCCTGGCCGCGCCACCCCCTTTTTCGACCACCTCCTCGCGTTCGACCACCTAGTCGGAATCGACCACCTACTCGGGTTCGACCACCTATTCGTTCCTGCCCCGACCACCCTATTGTTTCTTGTTGCTCTCGGACACCCCACACACTCATCATATCGTGCCTGCCACACAAAGTTCGAGAAGAATTTTAATAGCCAAAGTTCAGAGAGAGAGAGAGAGAGGGTTTTGAAGAATTACCTATATACCCCTGCCTTCTACAAAATGTTTGTGTCCCATATATATCCATAGACCCAGAAGAGGGTTTTGAGTCAAGGTCACATTCGCAAAAAAACGGAAGAAGAAAGGAACCCTAGATTGGGTTTCGGTAGTCAAAAAAAGAAGAGAGAGTAGAAGAAGAAGCAAACCGACCACCCCTACACGCCTTGAAAGAATGGTGAACCGACCACCAAACATTGCAGCACTGAATCCTAGGTTGGGTTTCGGTAGTCAAAAAAAGAAGAGAGAGTAGAAGAAGAAGCAAACCGACCACCCCTACACGCCTTGAAAGAATGGTGAACCGACCACCAAACATTGCAACACTGAATCAACGATAGTATTGTAGCGCTCACTACACGCCTTGAAAGAATGGTGAACCGACCACCAAACATTGGACGTGGGTATGATCACGATGCAGCCCAAGATCTTGAGGAGGGAGATGATAATGAGAGAAGAAACTGAGATACCAGAGCTGTGTTTGCCGACCAAGATGCACGTCAACGACACCGCCTACAACACAACCGTCATGGTATGGGAGGAAATAATTTTCAGCACCACCATGCTCGTGCTAATGATGACCCATTTGCTAAGGTTAAATTCACCATACCATCTTTTGCGGGTGTTTGTGATGCTAAAATTTATCTAGATTGGGAGATGACGGTTGAACAAAAATTTAATGCCCATTTAGTTCTTGAAGTGCATAGAGTCAGACAAGCTACTAGTGAATTTAAATATTTTGCTATCATTTGGTGGAATCAAGTAGTTAATTCTGGTTTAACACCTGATACATGGGATAGATTGAAAGTAGCTATGCGTTCTAGATTTGTTCCTCCTGCTTATAAACGTGATATGCATAAGAAATTACAGTGCTTAGACCAAGGTAATAAATCCGTCGAGAAATATTATCAAGAACTACAAATAGGCATGCTGTGTTGTAATGTTGTTGAGGATGACGAGGATAAGATGGCTCATTTTTATGGTGGTTTAAAGCGTGAGATTCAGGATATAGTTGATTACAAAGACTATAATGATATTAATAGGTTGTTCCAGCTTACTTGTTTGGTAGAAAAAGAATGGCAGGGTAGATAACAAAGGACCAGGAGCAACTTTGGTAGTATATCTACATTGAGATCAACACCGGGACAAGCCAAGACAGCCCCACAGGCTTTTCGGTTTGCTGCCCCCTCTGTGAGTAGGGTGCGTTCAGCAGCACCATCTCGACCGTCACGCGCACCCGAGGCGAGCAAATCTACTAGTGTGCAGGCACCAGGGCAGAGCTCTTCATCGGTTGCTTCCACAGGTCGTACAACAGGAATTGTATACCACCGTTGAAAAGGAATGGTCCACTTCATGAGATATTGCCCAAGTCAACGAGCGTACATTGTGACAGAAGATGGTGGTTATGTAAGTGCTAGTGATGTTGAGGATGAATATGCTCTTGCAGCTAACCTTGCAGGCAATGATAATGATCATGAAGCAGATAGTGATGGTGAGGAAATTTTAGGTGCCGATACTACGGTAAATTATAGGACCATAATTGTGCAACGAGTATTGAGCTCTCAAAGAGAGTAAGAGGAGACACTACAACGTCATAATTTATTTCAGATGTTCCTCATCATTAAGGATTGTCGTGTTCGTGTCATAATTGATGGCGGAAGCTGCAATAACTTGGTGAATTCAGGATTGGTCAAGAAGCTTGGCTTGACCACACGCGCGCATCCTCACCCATACCACATTCATTGGTTCAACAACAGCGGTAAGGTGAAGGTAACACAATCTGTGAGAGTACATTTTTCCATTGGTTCCTATCATGATGTTGCTGATTTCGACGTAGTACCTATGCAAGCATGTTTTCTTTTATTAAGTCGTCCATGGGAATTTGATACCGATGCAACTCATCATGGTAGAAGTAATAAATAATCTTTTATGCACAATGGAAAGAAAATTACTTTGCTACCTTTGACGCCTACTGAAATTGTGAATTGTGATAAAAAGCTAGCTGAAAATGAGAAGAAAGAACTTGAACATGCATCTGAAAATCAGCAAGTAGTAAAGAATGTTTTCCCACCTAAGAGAGAGCGGTTAGCACCTAGTTCTAAAACCGAGGGAATTAAATTAAAAGGTTGTGTCATGCTTACAACCAAATCTGATCTTGCTGAAATTTTTGATAATGAGCTGCCATGCTATGCTTTGATATGCAAAAATGCTTTATATTCACTTCAGAATAAATCTAGTTCTTTGCCTCCTGCTATTGCTAACCTTTTGCAGGAGTATGTGGATGTATTTCCAGCTGAGGTACCCCTGGGATTACCACCTATTCGAGGGATTGAGCATCAAATTGATTTGATCCCAGGAGCGACTTTGCCAAACCGTGCGGCATATAGGACCAATCCGGAGGAGACTAAGGAAATTCAGTGACAAGTCCAAGATCTTTTGGACCGTGGCTACGTAAGAGAAAGCCTTAGTCCTTGTGTTGTTCCTGTTCTTTTGGTTCCTAAGAAAGACGGTAGTTGGCGTATGTGTGTTGATTGCAGAGCCATTAATAATATTACCATAAGGTATCATCATCCTATTTCTAGGCTAGACGACATGCTTGATGAGTTGAGTGGTTCTATTATTTTCACAAAGATTGACTTGCGGAGTGGTTACCACCAGATTAGAATGAAATTGGGAGATGAATGGAAACCTACTTTTAAAACTAAGTTCAGACCATATGAGTGGTTAGTGATGCCTTTTGGTTTAACTAATGCACCTAGCACTTTCATGCGTTTGATGAATGAAGTTTTGCGTACTTTCATTGGAAAATTTGTGGTGGTTTATTTTGATGATATCCTAATCTATAGCAAGTCATATGAAGAACACATAGATCATTTACGTGTTGTTTTTAATGTTTTGAGAGATGCATGTTTGTTTGGTAACCTTGAGAAGTGCACCTTTTGCACGGATCAAGTCTCTTTCATTGGCTATGTTGTTACTCCACAGGGCATCGAAGTTGATCAAACTAAGATCGTCGCTATCCAGAGTTGGCCACCTCCTAAAACGGTCACACAAGTGCGGAGTTTTCTAGGGCTCGCTGGTTTCTATCGGCGTTCTGTTCGGGACTTCGGCACCCTCGCTGCACCGCTGAATGAGCTCACAAAGATGGGAGTTCCTTTTACTTGGGCCACCAAACAACAACAAGTTTTCGACGCTCTCAAAGATAAGCTAACACACGCCCCTTTGCTTCAACTTCCCGATTTCAGCAAGACTTTTGAATTAGAATGTGATGCTAGTGGCATAGGTCTTGGTAGTGTGTTAATTCAAGAAGGAAAATCTGTTGCTTACTTTAGTGAAAAATTAAGTGGTCCTAATTTGAACTATTCTACCTGTGATAAAGAATTATATGCTCTAGTTCGAACTTTGGAAACATGACAACATTATTTATGGCCCAAAGAGTTTGTAATACATTCTGATCATGCATCTTTGAAGCATATTCGAAGTCAAACCAATCTGAACCGCAGACATGCTAAGTGGGTTGAGTTCATCGAGTCTTTTCCTTACATCATTAAATATAAAAAGGGTAAAGAAAATGTGATAGCTGATGCTTTGTCTAGGAGATATACCATGCTTTCACAACTTGACTTCAAAATCTTTGGATTAGAGATAATAAAGGAGCAATATGTGCATGATGTTGACTTTAAATATGTGTTGCTAAATTGTCAACAGGGAAAGAGTTGGAATAAATTTGTGGTGCATGATGAGTTCGTGTACCGTGCTAACAAGCTGTTCATTCCAGTTAGCTCCGTTCGTCTTTTGTTGTTACAGGAGGTGCATGGAGGATGATTGATGGGTCACTTCGGCGTGAAGAAGACCGAGGATATTCTGACCCACCACTTTTATTGGCCAAAGATGAGACGTGACGTCGAACGCTTCATTACCCGCTGCACCATGTGCCAAAAAGCTAAGTCACGACTTAATCCTCATGGTTTATACATGCCTATTCCTGTTCCAAGCATACATTGGGAAGATATTTCTATGGACTTTGTTTTAGGGCTTCCTAGAACAAAGAAGGGAAGGGTAGTATTTTTGTTGTCGTGGATAGATTCTCTAAGATGGCTCACTTTATACTATGTCATAAAAGTGATGATGCTTCAAATGTTGCTGATTTGTTCTTTAAGGAAATTGTTCACTTGCATGGTATTCCGAATACGATAGTTTCATATCGTGATGCTAAATTTCTTAGTCATTTTTGGAGAACCTTATGGGGTAAGTTAGGGACTAGGCTGTTATTTTTCACTACTTGTCATCCCCAAACCGATGGACAAACTGAGGTTGTCAATAGAACCTTGTCCACTATGCTTAGGGCTATGCTTAAAAAGAAATTAAAAATATGGGAGGACTGCTTGCCTCATGTGGAGTTTGCTTATAATTGTTCGCTACATTCTACAACAAAGAAGTGCCCTTTTGAGATTGTTTATGGATTCATCCCTCATGAGACAACTTCCACGACTTGTTACCTCTTCCAGCTTCGGAGAAAGTAAATTTTGATGCTCAACAACGTGCTGAGTTGATACTAAAGATGCTGAGACAACGAAAGAGAATATTGAGATTATGAATGGTAAATATAAAATTGCTGGTAGTCAGGGACGCAAGCATGTTTCTTTTGAACCTGGTGATCTTGTGTGGTTAAACTTGTGTAAAGAACGATTTCTTGAATTAAGAAAGTCTAAACTCATGCCACGTGCAGATGGTCCTTTTAAAGTTCTTAAACGTATTAATGATAACGCATATAAGTTAGACTTGCCTGCAGATTTTGGGGTTAGCTCCAGTTTCAACATTGCAGATTTGCGGCCTTTCGTGGGCGCGGAGGATGATTTTGAGTCGAGGACGACTCCAATTCAAGAAGGGGAGGATGATCTTGACATCACTTCTACTGATACGAACACTCCTCATGTGCAAGGTCCAATTACTCGAGCACGTGCTCGTCAACTTATTTATCGTAAATTCATTTCTAGGGTCGAGTGTATTATTTGAGAACTCTATGATGCCGCTTAACTAAGATGATTTACTTGTACTTAGGAATATAGGACTATGACTGTTCAAGAAGGTCTACGACCAGCTTCGCATGGTCTACGACCACTTCAAGAAGGCTTACGACCGGAGATAACATGGACTCCTCAAGACCACCCCAGACCGAGTCCTCACGACTGTGTCTTCACCGCAGATACGCGGCCCGAATAGTGAATAAGGTGTCACGCCACCGCTTTTAGCCTAATATGGTCTTGTAAGCTTGTCGAGGTCGAGTCCGTGTTATGTACGCCTCTTCCCGCACCAAGACAACCCTAGGTCGACTTCCTCACGCCCCTATATATATCAGAGTCCGTCATAGTTTAATGTGGATTTTTCTTTGAGATTATTCTGCTTAGCAGTCTCGCCGCACATTCGGTTGAGGAACCCCACATTGTGTACTTCATCTATATTCTAAATACAATATCAGATTGCATCTTCTACTTTCTTGCTTGTGTTCTCGAGTCGTATGTAGGAGATAGCCTTCTTGGCGAGGTCAAACGCGTTCGGCACGGTTGATAACCATTGGAGCAGTGGTGTATTGATTGCAGGAGGTTTGATCTGTTCTGGTCGGAGCCTTCGGATCATCAACGTCGAGTTCTCCACAATCGACTTATCAGTACCTTTCGGAAGATCGGGCCACCGTTACCTCAACTAGGTTGCTTAGTTCAATCAGTTACGGACTGGTCATATGGAGATACGATCTGGTCGTAGATTGATCGAACATAATGACAGAATGGTAAGAACCTGGTCGTAAGGTGTTACGAACTGGTCGGGACCAAATACGATCTGGTCTTATCGCAAGTATGTGGACCTGGTCATAGATCATATTACATGAATGTTCGTCTGGTTTTATATGTGTATTTGGGAATCGTTATGTGCTGCTAGGTACCGCTAACGACTGGTGGTCGGAAAGGAGTTTCCGAGTCATATCCGATTGCACATGAACCTGTAGGGTTACACACTTAAACGGCTAGTATTTGTTTTAGATGGTGATCCGAATTCATGTAGGCCACGAGTTCGTAATGGGCCTCAAGGCCGAGACCCATTATGGATGCCTATAAAAAGAGGGGCGGTGGCATGGGGTAGGGTGAGGATGATCTTTGGAAGAACACCCGAAATCCGAATAGCCACGCCTTCTCAACCACGCTGCTGGTGCTAGCACTCTAGCGCATGGTGATCCTGCCCCGTACGTGTGGATACCTCGGAGGTGTTGTTGCGAAGCATCATCACTAGGACGATCCGCGACTCGTGACAATCACCGGAGTCGGAGGAGAAGTCGCGTGGTGAGTACGACCACTCGGAGGAGCAGACGCGCGGCGAGTACGACCACTCGAAGGAGGAGACGCGTCATGAGTACGACTACGACTGCATCAACTCGCTACGACTACTCTACTTCCGCATCATGCGTACGACTACGACTGCATCAACTCGGCGCGTCTAGCGGTAATCTCGTGATCTATTACTAGCGGTGGTTCCTTGGTTGCACGGTAAATTTTTGTTTGTGCTATCGTAGCCTTGCCAGTAACCCTACATATAGGTCTCAGCCCTACGAGGGTAATATTCCTTGTATTCCATCTGCTGGTGTAGATTTCTGGGTTTGAGTGGTGAACGATTACCAGCTCTGGGAGTTTGACGATCGTTAGATGTCCGAATAACTTTCTCCATCAGGAGTTAATGTTAGGGGAACAACGTAACCTGTTCTCACGCCGATCTCCATGGGGTGAGTTGTTCGAACGACTGGTATTTGATAGAGTCGTACCACTATAACTTCCAGAATGATGTCGACGAGGCTGCTCGAGTTTGGCCATCGCGCTCTAAAGCCTTCAGGCAATCTCTCTAGCAAAGTGGTCGTAACCTGGTGCTCATCCCATCTCTTGAATTGGGTTCTCGAGGTGGTCATTTATGCGCTGGAGTTCTTGAGCTTCCTCGGATTGATATTGGACGCGCCCAGGTAAACATATCTGGGCTCTCATTCTTCTCCTCCGGGCTGTTCCAGGGTCTTCTACATCTAATGTTGCTGGAGCTCGCCTTAATGGAGAGCGATTATTTCGAGGATTTCTCCCACGCTCGTCAGAGTCTTGATACCGTTCATCATTGGAGGCCTTCTCGCCATCATTACGAGGGGTCGTAGTGTGTGATTGAGCGAGAGCATCCTCAGGCCTGCCTCTAGGACAGAGATCATGATCCGAGGGAAGGGCGAAGACCTCCAGTGTACGATCTCCACTTGCGCTAGAGGTCTCCTAGCTTGATGAGTTGTCAAATGACACCATCTAGCGACTTGGAGCAAGCCCATCCAAGAAGGGGAATTCTGGGTTATAACCGTCTCTACCTGCAGATAAGCCGGGCGAGCATACGGTCTAATTTGTAGGAAAAGAATGCCCAACCAGTACCTTTGAGGAGATAGGTGAAGGGAGACGACTACCAGATGTTGAAGGAGTCCCTAATGATGGCTTCTAGGAGTTGCCATGCAGTGCCTGGCTCGCCTTAGACGGACTTAAGCAGCTTGGAGGAAGGACCTCACTATGTTTTGGGTCCGCCTTGGCGCGATCCGGATCATAGTCGGATTGTTCCTTGCCCTCCGAGGAATTTGGTTCCTCATTTGGACGCATCGCTGGGGTTAAGGATCCGTTGGACCGAAAAGGCGACTAGAGGGATATCCATAGGATCCTCCACCACTCCATCCGTGGTATGGTCTCCTAGATCTGTTGAAAGACCCCTGGAGGCGATATTACCATTGGATGAAATGATACTCGGTTCATAGTCGAAACCGGCGTCCATGTCAATATCTTCGTAGTCGGCCAAGTCGAAGCAATTCTCCTAGTTTCATTCTCTTGCCATAGAAGCATTAGGAAACAAGAGAATTTGTTGATAAGAAATCACCAGAGAACTCCCCACGGTGGCCAAGCAATGTCGGTGATCTAGAATCGAATTTACGTATGATTGTTTGATTCAGGGGGTTTCCAAGATTAAAACTACATAGAGAATGACATAGGGATTTTATATAGGTTCAGGCCTCCTCCGGAGAGAATAACAACCCTAATCATGTATGACTATATTGAGTATGCTGGTTACAATCAAGAGAGACTAATGCTTGCGTTCTAGATTGTACTTGTCCCTCTTCAGTCCTTCGACTTCCTCCTTTGTATAGCATATATAGAGGTGGTTGTTCCTCCATGTCAAGAGACATACCAACGTTCCAAATAATCAACCGCTAATGGAGGTTACTGTCAGAGAGATAACCCCCTCCACGTCACCGGGTAGTTATCATCAGAGATAGAGGTATAAAACGTGCAGTTATCCACAGAGAATAACAATGTATGTTAACTGCCCCATAACTACACGGTGCATAAGACTTTTTAATTGACTAGGCCTACATGTCTGTAGGCCTTGTCAATTATACAGTAGTCGTTGATAAGCTGGTCGAAGCCAAATTAGTCGTAGAAGATCTTTATGACTACATAGTAGCCGTAAAAGAGCTTACGACTATACCTAGTCATAGAAAGACATACGACTATGGGGTGGCTTACAACTAGATAGCTTGGGTTCTCCTTTACGAGTATTAAGGGGTATGCTTAAGATCAGTATAGAGATATTAATATCTATAAAAAAAATTACAGATAAATAATAATTAAATGAGCATTGTTATATCCTTGTTGACAAGGACTCCAATGGATTATGTTGACCAGCATGATACATCGGCTACATAAGACAAGCAATAAAACTGTTTTTTTTTGTGAATACAGAAATCTCGTGACTTATTCCACTCAAATTGGTGTGGCCATAGCACAAAGGGGGACAGCCTTTACTAGTGCGACGCCAAACTTTTCTGTCATATCAATTCCATTTCTTTCCACCTCCATTGGAAGCCTCCACTTGAATTGCATTATTAACGATCCCACAATCAAATGCACCATACGAACAGCTAATGGTATTCCTGGGCAAATTCGACGTCCCGCACCAAATGGAATTAGCTCAAAATCTCCACCTCTAAAGTCCACCATGCTTTCCAAAAATCTCTCTGGTATGAACTTCTGTGGTTCATGCCATATGTCATTATCGCGGCCCATCGCCCACATATTTACCCACACTTGTGTACCTTGAGGGATTGTGTAACCCCTTATTTTTATTGTCAACTCAGCTTGGTGCGGTAACAACAGTGGAGCTGGAGGATGTAGTCGAAGAGTTTCTTTTATCACAGCTCGGAGATAGGGCAATTTATCAATATCCGATTCTTCAATATTTCTGCTTGATCCGATAACTTGTGCAAGTTCATCACAAGCTTTAGTCATTGATAATGGGTTTTGAAGCAACTCCACCATTGCCCATTCCACTGTGCTGGAGCTCGGATCACTTCCCGCAATAAACAAATCCTACAATACAAATAGTTTTCCAAATTAGTGATCTCATTAATGTTCCTACATATGGACTTACTAAACAGCAGATGACCCCGTGGAGCTCTCCATGGATTCCAGAGGGCAAAACACCTCGCGAGTGTCTATGATCTCAAAAACTACATAAGTCGACTACCCATCCATGTCTTATCAGTTATTGTGATATCAGAATAATGTTGGGGCACTTACCAAGAAAATTAATAAGATCACTATGACAGCAAAAAAAAAAAAAGATTCCTGACCAGGGATCAATTTACTAGCATCCAGCGGTTATACTTTTGGAACCCCAGACCTCATCTGGAGATCAGTAAGATGCCATTATCTCCCCAGTTTCACGATACGGAGAGTTTACCAGCATGAAATAGTGTTAAAATTTGAAATAACACCAACTATCTCCAAAAACAGGCCGGAATTACAAATCTCAAATGGCTTATTTTGTAACCGGGGAAAAAAAATATCTATATGACATAATCCACCATTGGAACTCCCTGCTCCCAATCCACCTCGATATTGGCCTGTTTGGTATGGCTCCAACTCCCAGCTTCTTAGTTGGAGTAGGTAGAGCCATGCCAAACGGTCCAGCTCCAACAAAAAATTGAATTTGGAGTTTGAGAATCTGGAGCAGGCTGTAGTGTATTTTTTCAGAACTGCGAGAAGGCTGCTCCCCGCATGGAGCAGTCATCCGGTTACGAAAATACCCCTAAAATTAAGATAAAATTACCCACCAAATGCCATCCAATAAAACCCCCCTCGCCCATCCAATAAAACAAGGGTAGTATAGTCTTTTAACAAAGATCTTTCTCATTCCTGGAGCTGGAGTTAACTTTCTAACCAAACACCTCCGTAGACTACTCCAACTTCTCATAGGAGTGGATCCAAGAGTGAAGCTGGAGTTGGAGCTGTAAAAAATTGGAGCAGAGCCGTACCAAACAGGGCCTTAAATCCAAACCAAGGATAATCCCTTTTTTTTTGTAACAGCTCAATTTTGGAACTTTATTGTTTTTTATGAATTTTCAAAAGCTTTCGCTGCATTTTGTGAAATTACAAAAATTTGGGTGCATTTCAAAAGTCAAAACCAGATCTTGGCCTCAAAAAGAAATTACAAAAAAATTACAAGAAAAGTTGAGTCAAAATCTATCGAATTTCATCTCAAGAAATTCTAAAAAAATCAAACTCAATCCTCCTCTCGCTCCTCCTCCTCGTGAAACCCACCCCACGAGGCCCACCTGCCGCTTGGCCATGTTCATCGCTACCTTGCCAAGACGCTAGTTCTCGCTCTCTCTCTCTCTCCTCTGCTCCTCATCAAGGCAAGCACTCGAGTGACCATGTGCGGCAAACCTCAAGCGCACCATCTCCGCTGCGACCTTGTCACATCAAGATGCCAGCTCGCCACCATTAAAGCTGTGAAAATGTTAGTTTTTACCCCAGTCATGTCATTATCGTCGCCGCCTCGCCACTTCACGCGGCTATAAAGCATCCCCGAACGCACCACCAAGGCCATCTCATCCACCTAAAGCTTTTGCCGTCATCCACTCCCTCTCTCATTCACTCAACAAGAAGAAGCTGAAGACCGAGTGTCTGAAACACTGCGGTCATTGTCGTTCCTCGCCTCCACGATGAGCCTTTCCATGATCTCTCTCATGCTCCCTTCCTCTTTCTAGTTGGAGCACCTGAGCACCAAAGCCTCTTTGCCCTCGCCGCCATAACAGTAGCGCCACCGCCCCCTTTTGCCTCGCCTCATCTCCGGTGAGTCTCTTTCTCTCTTCTTCGGGTCATCATGTATGCCTAGCCCTAGTGAACCTTTTAGGCTAGTCAACGCAACCCTGTAGACTTTGTAGCACTGCAGCCAAGTGCACCTTCTTCATCGCTATTGGCCGCCGCCTCTAGAGTGTTCCCGTGCGCCTTCTTGAATGTTTTCGCCATGAATAGCTTCATCGCAACGTGGAATAGGTCTTGTTAGCTTAGGATAGCTCCTAGTAGTACCTTAGTGTAGATGCTCCCATAGCCAAGTGCTGCCGCCACAACCTCACCGTCTTGCCGCCTCCTCAGGCCTCTTCCTAGCGCGCTGCCACCACTGTTAGCTTCTTTGTTGCCCCTGCATTCCATTTTTCTAATCCTCAGAGTTTTCCAAGACCCACCTCGGCGCCGACGAGCTCCCCACCAAGCTGTCCCTGGCATGTCCTCAGCTCTCCTCTGTTCTGAGGAAGAGCTGGCGTGGAGCTGATATGGACGCCGACATGGTAGCCACATGGACATCGTTAGCATTAACCGTAATTAGTAACATATTTAGTTAACTACTAATTGTATGACATGTGGGCCCGTAGTATTTTGAAAGTTAATTTAAATGGTAGGATTAAGTTAATAGTCCATAGACAAAGTCTGTGGACCACGGTCTGGCCCCGCTCGGTGCACTATTGAGTGGACCTGGTACAATGGACCAAGGCCCCAGCTATCAGCCTCTCGTGTTTTCCCGAATAAAAACATAGAGAAAAGAAAATAAAAATCCTGGTGGACCTTACCTGTCAATCACCGTATGTTTTCTGGATGAAAAAGAAAAGAAAAAGAAAAGAAAATCCCGATGGATGCCACCTGTCAAATTTTTTTAAATTTCTAGATTTCCTTTTAGTTCAAACTTTGGAGAACTCATTTCCCTCGTTTTAAATACAAATAAAATTATTATTTTGTGAGATTCATATAAATTAAAGATCTTTCAACCAATACCGTAATCATAATTTTTGGAGTTCATTTGAATTTATTTGTATTATAGGTATTTATTTGAAGTTGTTGTTTTCGTATTAAATAGATACAAATGTCGCCAAAGACCTCGTCACTTCATCAAGTCAATACCAAGACCCATCCACATTTGAGCATGGCAAGTACTTACCATTGATAACGTTCACTACTACAAAACATGCTATACTAGACACCCTTTGGAACCGTCTGTGATAAAATTATCACAGACGGTTCTTCGTTAACCGTCTGTGATAAATAAGTATCGCAGACGGTTCTTTACAAGAACCGTCTGTGATACATGCCTATCACAGATGATTCGTATAAAGAACCGTCTGTGATACTTATTTATCACAGACGGTTCTTTACAAGAACCGTCTGTGATACATGCCTATCACAGACGGTTCTTGTAATATAGAAGCACTATAAGTAGATACTCCCGACAGGCCACCTTTCCATTCCATTTGAGGTGCCACCACCCTGCTGTTGCTGCTACCTCCTCCCCCATTTTGAGCTGTTACCCCTGCCTCCTCCTCCCTCATTGCGGCACCTCTACTGCCTCCTCCCACATTGCGCCACCTTGGAGAGAAGGGTAACGATCTGTAACCCTTTATTTTTACTCTAGACTAATCACTAATGTGTAACAATCTGTAGCCCTTTATATTTGCTCTAGACTAATCACTAATGTGTTTGGTCATTATGAAGGGTACTTGTGGTTTATTAATATATTTTAACACTAATTAATTTGTTACGTGCGTATACGTGTAGATGGACCGAAACTGGATGTACATTGAGAACCATGTGAGTGAAGAGTATATTAATGGCGTGTTTGCTTTTAGAAGAGCCCCCGAGCAGGATATGTTGAAGAAGGGACATAAAATTTATGTACTGTCCATGCATTGGTTGCGGTAATATGAAAATGTTTAACAACCCGGCGCAGATCGAAGCTCACTTAATAAGAAGGGGTTTCCAAAAAGGATATACATGTTGGAGCAGTCACGGTGATGAGCAGATTATACCGGAAGTCAGTAATGACGACATCGCCAAGAAAGTCAACGATATGTAGGGTATGGAATGTGCTTTTGATGAGGATAGGTCGCATGATGACAATCTGGATCAGATGCTACGCGATGCAAAAGGGAACTACGGTGAGAGAGAGTTTTGTAAATTCGAGGGCTTAATGGAGAACTCAGGGAAACCTTTGTTCCCTGGCTGCAAACCGGAATACACAAGGTTGTCAACCGTGCTTGAACTGCTGAAATTGAAGGCAAGCAATGGTTGGTCCGACAAGAGTTTTACGGTGTTGTTAGGTCTCTTAGCTGACATCCTTCCAGAGGGAAATGTGTTGCCCAGCACGACCTACCAAGCTAAGAAGGTTATTTGTCTATTGGGAATAGAAGTAGAAAGAATACATGCATGTCCGAACGATTGTATCCTCTACCGTAAAGAGTATGCAGACATGCATCTATGTCCCGTGTGCAAAGCATCCTTATACAAGTGTAAGAATACTGCTAAGGGAAGTAAGAACCTCCTGCTAAGATGTTGTGGTATCTGCCTGTGATCCCATTTTTGAAGCGTTTATTTGCGAACCGAAAGGAGGTAAGATTGATGCGTTGGCACTCGGAGGAGCGTAAGAAAGATGGGAAGCTCAGACACCTGCCGATTCGCCAATGGAGAAACTTCGATTGAGCTCAAGAGTTCAAAGGCGGAACCGAGGAACATAAGGTTATGGTTGAGTCATGACGAATGAATCCTTTCGGTAACATGAGCACCGACATAGCACTGCCCGTGAATCTATGTATGTACAACCTTCCTCCTTGGTCGTATGAAGTCAAACACATTTTGATGTCACTACTTATCCAAGGGCCAAGCAACTCGGGAACGATATTGATGTGTACCTAGCACCATTGTCGGAAGATCTTGTGATACTTTGGAACGAAGGGTACAAGTATGGGATGCGATACAACGAGAGAACTTCACTTTACGCGCCATGTTATTCTCGCACCATCAATGATTTTTCTCGCCCTTGGTAACTTTGTCGATGTTCGGCATAAAAGGAGCCAAATCATTCGCCGCTTAGATGGTACCAAGAGTGTATGGTGAACAACTCACGTAAATCGTATATGCGTCCACCGTAGATTCCTTCCTGTGATTCACCCATACCGCAAGATGAAGAAACAATTCGACGGAAATAAGGAGGACGGTTCACTCCAAGGGCTTTTAGAGGGAAAGAGGTTATGATATGGTTAAGGATATCAATGTTGTTCTTGGAAAGGGATATAAATTAAGGACCCTCGTAAAAACGCCCGAAGAAGCGGTCAATTTTTGGGACTTGCCTTATTGGTAGCACTTAGAAGTTTGCCAACGTGATCGACGCCATGCACGTGGAGAAGAATGTATGTGATAGCTTGATTGGTCTCTTCATCAACATTAGTGGCAAAACAAAAGACGGTGTTAACACACGCGTGACTTGGTTGATATGAACATAAGAACCGAGTTAGCACCGAAGAGACCGATAAAGGATTTAACGCATCCTTCCCCGACTTGCTACACTTTGTCCAAGGCCGAGAGAAATGAACTGTGTCAAAGCTTGCATGGTGTGAAAGTTCTGTACGGTTACTCCGCCAATATTAAGAAACTTGTTTCCATGAAAGATTTGAAATTAATTGGTATGAAGTCTCATGATTGTCATGTGCTGATGACACAGATGCTTCCTGTTGCAATTAGGAGTATCTTGCCAAACAAGGTCCGAGTGGCAATCTTTAGGCTGTGTTATTTCTTTAACTCTATTACTCAGAAGGTCATCGATCCCAAAGGACTCGATGCTATGCAGGCCGAGGTGGTGACGACTCTATGTCATCTTGAGATGTATTTCCCTCCGTCATTTTTTGATATCATGGCCAATCTCATTGTTCACCTTGTGAAAGAGATAAAGATATGCGGCCCTGTGTTCCTACGTCATATGTACCCTTTCGAGAGATACATGGGAATTCTGAAGTCCTACGTACGGAATCGATCTCGGCCGGATGGCAGTATCATCGAAGGTTATGCAACCGAAGAGGTCATTGAGTTCTACGTCACTACATGGCTTAGGTGGAACCGATAGGTGTGCCTCTATCTCGTTACGAGGGGAGACTGGAGGGTATCGGGACCATCGGGAGGAAAGCAATCACTCCCGATCTAGATACATACGCGCAGGCCCATTTCACGGTCTTGCAACACATGACCCAAGTGTCCTCGTATATCGACGAGCACAAAGACATGGTACGGCAACAGAATCCAGACCGGTCGGAGGTTTGGATAACGAGAGAGCACAACCGTCGGTTCAACGAATGGTTAAAGATGCGATTCACTTGGAGGTCATCAAGTGATGAAACGCTGCTATGCTTGGCCAAAGGACCAAAATTTACAATTGTGACATGGCAAGGATACGACATAAATGGGTACACATTTTATACTGGCACTTCGGGATAGGAAGAGCATGATTCGTAATGCGGTGTCCGTGATAGATGCATTTCACGAGGGGTTCAATACCGTGGTGGCACGCGGGTTGAACTCGTACTATGGGTTCGTAGAGGAGATTTAGAAGCTCGACTATGTACTTTTCAAGATCCCCCTGTTTCGGTGTCATTAGGTTAAACTTCCGCAGGGCGTGAAGGTCGACAAGTACGGCGTCACTACTGTGGACCTCAAATATGTCGGATACAAGGACGAATCATTCGTACTCGCTAAGCAAGTTGTTCATATTTTTTATGTAACGGACCCAGCAAATAAGAACCGCCACATAGTTCTTCATGGGAAAAGAAGGATTGTCGGAGTTGAGAATGTCGTGGATGAGGAAGAGTACAATCAATTTGACGAGTTGCCTCCTTTCAGAGACGGCATCAGACTGGAGGAAGAACCCAGTGCGGAAGCTAGCTATATGCGCGTCGATCACCATAAAGGACTATATTTCAATTAAGCATGTATTCCATTGTAATTTGATGTTAACATGTGTTATGGACTTGTCATCTCTAATGTTGATGTTAATGCGGACTTGTTAGAGTTATCAACTTGTTGAGAATATCATCTTTGAAACCTTGTTGGAAATACACACAAATGGCCAAATGTGTTTTGTCATTTGAGCAAAGTTAAAAGTGCATTGCTTCTGTGGCCTGGCGGTCTGACCGGCAATTAGTTGTGTTTAAAATATATGAAAATGAGGATAAATTAAAACTTTTGGATGCATCCTTGTTGTTATTTGAATTCTCTAGAATTTATCTCCTTGAAATGTGGACTTCAAATTCAATTAAGGTTATTGACTCGAAGTGTTGCAATTCAAGGTCTTCTAGTCAAACCATGTGATCATCCTCGGAAAATATTTTTCCTAAATTCTTGATCATCTGGGTAAGCACCCTGAGAAATTTCATAATTTTTATAAATTATTTGCTATTTCTTAAGGGCTGGTCAAACCGCGTCGTGTGTGAGCCGTCCGATGGAGATCCTCCGGTACAGATCTCGTACCCGTTCGGACCACTCGGGCCTTCCCGCTCCTGGATCTGAGCTGTTCGATTTGGAGATCACGGCCTGGATTGAGTGGCCGATCGGACCGGCCGATCGCCCCTTTCACTTGAACTGTCCGATTTGGATATCAACGGCGTGGATTTAGTGGCCGATCTGACCGGCCGATCGCCCTGTACACTTGAACTGTTCGATTTGGATATCAACGGCCTGGATTGATCACTCACATCGCAGACGGCTCCATTAAAGAACCGTCTGTAATGTTTAGGGTTATCACAGACGGTTCTTTAATAGAAGCGCTCGTGATAAATCATCGCTCCTCGGGCTCAACTCGAGTCTTGCGGTTCACCTCAACCGCCTAACCGCGTCGTGTGTGAGCCATCCGGTGGAGATCCTTCGGTCCAGATCTCGTACCCGTTCGGACCACTAGGGCCTTACCGCTCCTGGATACGAGCCGTCCGATTTGGAGATCACGGCCTGGATTGAGTGGCCGATCGGACCGGCCGATCGCCCCGTTCACTTGAACTGTCCAATTTGGATATCAACGGCCTGGATTGAGTGGCCGATCGGACGGCCGACGCCCGCTCACTTGAATCGTCCGACGGTTCGCTCACTTGAACCGTCCGACGGATATCAACGGCCTGGATTGATCACTCACATCATAGACGGCTCCATTAAAGAACCGTCTGTGATGTTTAGGGTTATCTTAGACAGTTCTTTAATAGAACCGTCTGTGGTTATTTATCACAGATGGTTCTATCAAAGAACCGTCTGTGATTTTAGTCTATATAAGTGGTCCGGCACTTGCCCTAGTTCTTCCCAGAATCGCCCAGCACCGACTCCGACTCCCCCGATCCGGCGCCACCCAACGCCGCCTCCCCCGTTCCAGCACCACCCAACGCCGCCTCCCTTGATCCGATGCCACCCAACGCCGCCTCCCCCGATCCGGCACCACCCTACGGTTCTTCTCTCCTTGCTTTGCTACATGTAGTGTATAGTAATATTCAAGAATTTCTTGTAAAACTCATTGGTGAATCCGTCTGGTCCTAGACTTTTGTTGTTCGGGGAGTGTCAAATTGCCTTTGCTATCTCTTCCCAAGTGAAGCAATCAGAGAGAGCATGCAGATTTTCATCTTGTTGGTAAAGATATGCAAGGTTAATTGTTGGAGACCAAGGACCATATTGATCCCAATTTTTTTGGAACTGTAGATTTACAAAATACAGTGATAACTGTTGCATGCTAATTCCTTAAAAATTAACTGTGATCTGTTTAGTATCTAGTTACATCCTATCACTTGTGGTTTACCTTAAATTTGATCATACACTCAAATTAAGGTATTGTTTGTATTAAAATACTTAGGTTAGAATTTTGCTTAGCCATGCAGTCCATAGACCGGTAGTGTTTGGCAAGCTTATCTTGTCAAACATGGGCAATAAAAGAATTTCATTTATTTTGGTTCTTTGTTCGGTTTATTTAAATCAGAAATGAATTTAAACCCTTCTTGCTAATCTGATTTCAAATCTGGACAAGTGGATGCTAGTGGTGGTGCCGTAGTGCACGAGAATTGGGAAATGTGGTTGTCTTGTCTGGATTGATTAAGGACTGAACATCGGCTGGATGATTCAAGCCCCAACGTACTTCCACACGCGGTGTATAGGCACTGTTTGGTTAATTAAATGGTTAATGCTATTGAGTTGGAAGCAGGAGAGTAAGGACATGTGTATTTATTTCATATGGTATAGATGCTTAAGTCTTCGGGCCGTGTCGTATGCCATGTGGAGTTTATATCAATATCAAATGTTCTTATGAGGGTGAGGCCGTACATGCGTTCCATCACATGTATGTACCTTAAGGGCTCCGATTGCGAATTAATATGTGCAGCTAGCACAGCTCTACTTTCTGTCATTTAATTTCTGTTGTTCGAATCGGCATTCCCGGCACAACATGTGGGCCCCTGTTGGCGTGTTCTACTAGTAACTTGTACCGAAGTGATCACCACACATGGGTATTCCAGCTCAATAGTGTCAACTTGTTGAAAAATACCAAATCTTAGTTTACCCGGCCGGCATACCAAAGGCAGTGCTCCACTGCGAAGTTTGTTTTATTACTTCATTTTCCATTTCTGGTTTACCTAATGTTTCTGCTGTAAATTTTTACTAATGTATTTCAATCGTGTATGCTTGTGATATCATGTTGTAAGGATATGCTTATGTTAGCAGCTAATCTTGGGAGCTAACATGAGAGGCATATCCGGGAACCTGAATATTGGATTTGTATCTTGTTAAGAATTGTGCTTCTAGTATAATTTTTAATTAAGACTTGATTGTTCTTGATTAAGAATTATGCTGTTGGTATGATTATCAATTCGATACAAACCTCCAATATTCCGGGGTCCTCACAGCGTTGGTAATTTTCAACGTAGTCGTTTCAGCTTGAGATTGGCTATGGAGACACTAGCCAAGTTTCTAGTCCCTCGTGTCCAGCTTTGAATTACTAAATTTTCAAAGTCTGGCATATGAAGCCAATAATTTTCCATGCTCTGACCATGCTCTGATTTGTGATACTTTAGCTCTGTTAGTTATTTACTTCTCTGTTGGCTGAAATGCTATAGTTTTGATTAAAAATTAATTGCACTATTAAGCAAATTCAATTCTCTGTTGGCTGATAGAATAACTTGTTATATAAGAGATTAACTTTTGACATTTAGGAGGCCAAGATTTCATCTCGAGCAGCCCGATATCTGAGAGCAAATAAATAAATATTTAAATTTGAGCATTATGCTAATTTTGTATGTTTTCGAGTCCTGTATGTGTGTTTGTTTGTTTGTAATATTTCCTTCTCCTTTGCATTTTTGTGTGCAATTTCATATATTTTATTTATTACGTGTCATATATTTAGGTTCAATGGGTAACTTCTATTTGATTATGTAATCATTGCGTACATAACTTATATAGATGGCAGAGGCACCGCCTTCGCCGCCGTCAGCGATGTCGCCAAATGCGTGTGGATCTCCGATCAAGATCAAAGTGGTACGTAGGCGAGAAGGCAGAGGAATCTGCAAATTGCCCTTGGACCGCATGACGATCACAGAGGTCAGTTACGTCGGGATCCCGCTGAGTACCAAGAAAGCAGCTGCGAGATTCCAGACCGTCTGCGGGGTACTTTCAAGGGAACGGGTCTCCATCACCACCCTAACCTGGAAGTCTCTGACGGATGTACAGAGAGACCAGTTGTGGACTGAACTTTCTGCCTTGTTCACTTTCCCTGAAGCAGACCAGGCACGTCTGCGATGGCACACGCTACTCGTGATGTCGCACGCGTGGAGGACCTTCAAGAGCCTGCTTGTCACGCAGTACGTGAACACGGGTCGGACGCCCTTCACGACGTATCAATTTTTGTCGCGGGATACATGGGACGCATTCGTGCAGATGAAGACGACGACCGAATTTCAGGAGCAAAGTGCGGCGCACAGAACTATTCAGGCACAAAACACTCACCCCCATAGACTCGGCACCGCTGGGTACGCGGGTAAAACCACGCAATGGGCGACGGAGGACGAGACTGCTGCCCGACCGTTTGCTGAGATCTCAGATGAGCGCGCTTAAACCTGGTTAAGAGCGAGGGCATCAGCCACGTCTTCGGACATCATCTCTTTCACAAACTCAGCAGACGAGGCAGTGTCTCAACGCCTGGTAAATTTATCGAACCACTTAATTGTTAATAAGTCCATAACTTCATGGTGTCTACAATAACATGATGTCCTCTTGCAGGAAGCATTGACTTCAGCATCTTCCCAAGGTTCCTTCGAAGTAGACAGGGAGAAGGATGTACTGTCTATGGCCCTGGGAAACAAGAAGCACCCGGGTCGCACACGACGCGTTGGGGTTTACGTACCTTGGAGGGATGAATTCCCACACAACTCCGACACATATAGGAGTAGGAAGAGATCCAAGGACCAGCACGACGCTCGGTTGGAACATGTGATTATTGAAAAAATTCGAGAACAAATAACAAACTTGCAGAACCAAATAAATCAACTCATACAGGTCCTGCTCGACATCGGAGTAGCGTCGCGTCCACACATAATTCTGGAGATGACGACGTGCAATTACCGATTGACGACATCGAGGTAATGTACATCTCTGGAATGCTCCAAAGATAGACCTATAGGATGCCTTAGCTAATTGTGTACCGTTTTGTCGGGGTCGACACCCTGCAAGCTCCAAGTGAGGATGGTTGGGTCGATTCCTGTTGAGGCTGGGCGGGGTATGGTGTATCCATACCGGAAGGGGCGAAGACGGGTGCCCGGTGGCGCGCAGGTTACGCCAGGGTGCAGGTGGACATGGTACATGACAATTTCGTGGCCATCCCACTGGAGATTCCCCCGAACGAATAAATCAGAACACTAGGGGATGCCACACAATCTTTTATCCAGTGGCCCAAGAAGGACATTGCACTGGACCCTTCAGTGACGCGATATCGACAGGACCCTGCCTCTCCAATAGGACCCTCGATGAGTCCGCCTCAACCAAAGCTTCAGAAGGATGCCACATCGCTTCCCATCGAGAAGACGGCGAAGGGACAAGAAAATTGTGTCACCATATCGGTCCGTGAGGTGTCTCACGGGAAGACGTCCCTCAGCCGCCTCGTTGAGGAGAAATCGAAATCGAAGAACATTAAGCCACCTCCCAAACCTGTGAAATACTCCATCGGAAGTCCGTTGGTCTCCAACGCATAAATAAAGAGCTCAGGACTAGCTTGTCAAGCTTTGCATTATTGGTTCTTGCGTTAGACCCGAGAGGAGGGGGCCATACTGGAATCACCGTTAGATACGGGAGGGAGCATTTTCTCCACGAACCTGGCCACTTCGTCGTGGGCTTCGAAGACTTATTTGACCTATACAACCTAACTGCCCTCGACGCCTCACTTCTACGATGCTGGACACTGTAAGTGTGTACAATCAATTTCTACACTCACGTGATACCGATAAATATCATAACTCATTACTTATGTACAGATACATTATGAAATGTGCCCGTCGAATCAAAGAACCGGTGGGTTTCCTCGACCCACACGTGGTCTCTGAGCAAACAATCAACCAAGACGCATCCTACGTCGAGAATTACATAAAAATGGGATTGCTTGCTCTGGACGACAAGGACTACGTAATGGTGCCCTAAAACCAGAAGTAAGTGCTTCAATATTTGCTATACAAATTATGTTTCAACATAGGTTTATGACTATAGCGACATACATGAGTAGGTTCCAATGGATTCTTCTGATTCTTGTACCAAAGAGGAACATGGTATCGTACCTTGATTCTCTACTCAACAAAAATCATGACTTCACCCTTCTTAAAGGAATACTCGACAGGTATGTTCATTTCCTCCGCACATAACTCTATTGTAGTCTTCCTTCGTTTGAAATGGACAAGGATAACTTTTTTGAATCATGTAGGGCATTCATCGGCTATGTTGCCGAGGGAGGTTTATACAAGGGAACGAGCGCCACACTGACTCACAGGATGCGATTTCCGGTACGCACTACAACACAATAATCATATATCATACTCTGTAATATTGCGTCTCGAACTGACTGTACATATATATGTAATTCTATTTTTGCAGTGCTCGCCAGCAAAAACGAGATCACCTATGCGCATTCTACGTATGCCATCATATGCAGCTATTGATTGCTTCTAGGACGCACGATCCCCAGGTTTGTCAATCTCGTAATAATTATTTCCTAATTATAAATTTAAATATATATGCTTACTACTTTACTCCTGCTAGCGACAGGGCTTGAACATAGAGTTAAATGCACTCGAGATGGACCAGGTCACGCACGTTCGAGGCGAGCTCTGCGTCTTCATCAAGGCAGACATAGTTAACACCACCGGAGAGTTTCACGCCGTCGACACCAATGAACGATCTCGAAACAATTGATTCAATATTGTAATTCACTTTGACTGGCTGTAATTCAATTTGTAACTCTAGCGACAATATATACTTCAAACATTCTTTTGTAATTGATTTTGAGTTAAATGATCACTTTGAGTTGTCAACAATTATCTGTGATATGTTTCTGCTTGCTAGTTTTCAGAGGGCATGGCTAGCAATTCCTGAGGCTAGCTGAAAATACGATAAAAATTAATTAGGTCTAAAGATTTATCATAGACGGTTCCAACCACGAACCGTGTGCGATACTACAGAATCACAGACGGTTCGTGGTTGGAACCGTCTGTGCTAAGAGTTTTCACAGACGGTTCATGGTTGGAACCGTCTGTGATAACCGCCTGTTATCACAGACATAAAATTTCAGACGGTTCAAAAACCGTCTGTGATGACTGTTACGAACCGCCTGTGATGAGCTTTTCTGTAGTAGTGGTTGAACGTACTTTTCAAATCCAAAGTAGTTTAATTTAAATTATTACTTGCATGCTTATTATTATTTGTGAAATGTATGTGAAATATTGATATCTAGTTATACCAAAGTTGATTATCATTATGAATCCCCTACTCGATTATTCACACCACTATACCTTATCACCTTAAGGATAATTATTACATGAGTAAAATATCTCGTTGATTAAATGAACATGACTATTGGTTGTGCATAAATACTACTTAGTAGTTAAAACTGAATAGGACACGGACATTGCTATAATTAGAACTTGAACACTTTTGACCCGTAGTTTGGTAACATGGGTTACCACTTGAAATAACAAAATTGTATTTATAAATGGTTGAGACTTAGGCGAGTAGATGATTGAGATTGGTACTATGTGCATGTAGTGAATTGGTGAATTGTCTCGCCTGAATCCATTAAGGACTGAATCATGTATTCTATTCACACCTTCTAAGCCATGCAACCATTAGTCTAGTATAGGATAGACCTGGCTAATTACTTTATTTAGGCTCGGCATGAAAAAATGCGCCTGTAGTTACTAAGCTTTTGAGAAGGGCGCCCGTGACTCCAACAACAGAGGGTCCCTCAATGAGAATGTCCAAACGACAGGGCATTTGGGGGGTGGCCGAATGATAGGACACCGTCCGAGTGTTGAGGGAGCTACCCACCAGAGTGGGTCTAGTGTCAAGTCTCGGTATTAGAAACAACCTTGTTAGGATCGTCTTTGTTGCACACGTACCCAAGAAAGCATGTCATGGTCGATATTATGATATTGATCCTATCTTGTGGGTAGAGTAGTACAACTTTTGCATAGTGTTATAAAATTATTTGAATAGCCTTTCCCAGGCATGGGCAAATACATAAAGTTTGCCACCACTAGTTAGTTTTATTAAATTGAAATTGTGGGCTAAAACTTGTTGGGAACAGTGAGATGCTAGCTTAAGCATGGTTGCTAGTTTTTGAGACTTATTGGTAGAGCATGGGGGTTGTGATTTGTGACATGCTGGTAGAGCATAGTCATTGAGGACGGGACATACGAGTGAAGACATGGTCGCTAAAAATTGTGAGACATATTGGGTGGAACTACGACAAGCTGATTTAAGCGTAGTCACCAAGGACATGATCATGTTGGGTAAACATGGTCGAGAAACAACTGATCGAACAAAATAAACTTTGGTTTTAAAGTAAGACATGCCAAGTCAAAGGTTTGAAAAATAACTATAGTATTTGAGCAAACTGGCTTTATGCTAAAATAAACATACAACCCTACTCCTTGAAAGCCTTGCATCTATATAGTTTCATTTGCGCTGAGGGCTTGCTAAGTACCTATGTACCCATGGTTTCTTAAACATGTGGATTTAGACTATGTAGCTGAACACCCGGTGTATGGATACTTCTATGCATCTGGCTATGGAAATGATGGAGATGGTGTTAACGAGGTCCTAGCACCAATTGGTTGCCTATGGCAATACATGGAGGACATACACTTTTGAAGTTCTTTCCATTGTATCATGATTTCTTTCTAGTACTACTCTGTTACTTGAACTATCTAGCTGGTGGCCCATTCTATACACTTTGGCCTTAAGGCCCATTTACCATGTTTTATAATAATATTTAAGTATTGTGTTTGTATGTGTTGTATGGCTATGATACTTCCCAATATCTGTACTGTGTGAGCTACGTACAGATCATGGGACTAGCTCAAAATACACAGAAGGTCTAGTGCAAATCCATGTCCCCACATTAATCTCGTAGAGTGAACCAAATAATCACGATGAGAGAGAAAGATTCGGCGAAATTGACCACAAATTCCTTAACCACAACCTCCAAATAGTACAAGGGATTATTGTTCTTTCACAACCCTCTCAAACCTGTTAGGGCCCTCGATTCCTTACCCTGTACAAGAATCTAATGCTAAAGAATAACCAAGCCTCTAATCCTATTGTGCATCTCTTGCTTTGGATGAGTTGGTTTGTAGCTTGTGTTCTCTATAATCACCCCTCATGGCTTTATATAATGCCCCTGTTCGAATGAACACTTGATCTATTCCAATGGGCCAAAATGCCAATATGATAAGAAATATCAGGTCAAGTGATCCCATGGTAGATGTGGCTCCCAACAAGATGGCGTGGCGTGGGGTCCCCAAGAGGCTCACTATTAGTAGGGCGAATGTGAACACCAACCTCCACAGGAGTATCCACCATGCATTGATCAGTAAGACAAGCATGAGCAAGGATATCCTGAATGTAATTATCTTGGGAGAGGTAGTAGCCCTGAGGCATAGAAGTGCCCTCAATCCTAAGGAAGTAACAAAAAAGACCCAAAATAGATATGAAGAACTGCTCACTGAGATGCTCCTCTAGAAAGGCAATGTTCTAAGAGTCATCTCCAGTAATGATTGTATCATCCACATAGAGGAGGAGTGTCCGACCGCGAGGAAAGGTGTGAACAAAGAGGGCAGGGTCTTGATCATTGGCGGAGAAGCCATCAGCAGTGAAAACAGAGGAGAAGCGGTAAAACCAAGCAGGACGGGCTTTTTGTCACCATAGAGAGAGCAACGAATGCGATAAACCATACCATCAGGGACAAAATACCTAGGGGTGATTGCATGTACACCTCCTCACACTGCTCGCCATTGAGAACAGTATTATTGATGTCGAGCTAAGAGATGGGCCAATGTCGAACAGAGCCCACAACAAGGAGAGCACAAATAGTAGTCATCTAGGTGACATAAGTGAAAGTCTAATCGTAGTCATGACCATGCTCCTACTGATAACCACACGCCACAAGACAACCCTTATAGCACTCAAGAAAACCATCCGAGTGGGTCTTGATCTTGTACACCCAATTGCACGAGATAGGTGTGATACGCACAAGTAAGAGCATAAGATCCGAAGTGCTAGTACGCTCCAAAGCGGCAATCTCCTCAAACATCGTGAGCTACCACTCAGGCTAAGTAGTTGCCTCATGGTAGGTCGTAGGCTCGAAAAGAGCAACGACTACAAAGCTGTAGCACTTAGGTAGCCTAACAGCGCAAAGATCACGGAGATTGTATCTGCAAGGAGAAGGCGGAGTAGGACCCAACAAGGAAGGAGAAGAAGAGCTGCGAATAGGGCCCAACAAAGATGGTGGCTCAACTAGAGAAGGAGTATGCTAAGGACGGTGAGAGTAGTGGAAGGGAAAGGTGGAATCTCAACAAATGGGCTGGAAGGAGAGGGAAGTGAAGAACACTACTACAAAACAGGCTATAGAAGACGCCTCATCACAGACGGTTCCTTTGGAACCGTCTGTGATAACATGATCACAGATGGTTCACTTGGAACCGTCTGTGATGTGGACAGATCACAGACGGTTCTCTTGGAACCGTCTGTGATATGGACATATCACGAGCAGTTTCTAAATATAACCGTCTCACGATACTTCGCTGCACGGTTCTTAACAAGAACCGTGCTGTGATAATCTAAGTCATCACGCAGCGGTTTGTAAATAGAACTGCGTGAATTATCACGACGGTTCTTAAGAAGAACTGTGCGTGATAAGGATGTCATCACGAGCGGTTAGTATCACGAACCGTCGTGATTAGCATCTCATCACGACGGTTCTTCTTAAGAACCGTCTGTGATTTTAGGGTTTACCATGGCTTGAAATTTTCCTTACTCTTCGATTTTACCATGGTAGTCAATCCTCTGCCCCGGTAGGATTTCGGTAGCCAATCCTCTGCCGCGGTAGGATTTCGGCAGCCAATCCTCCGCCACGGTAAGATATGGGTAGGCAATCCTCTGCCGTGGTAGGATCTCGGCAGCTAATCCTCTGCCGCGGCAGAGGATTGTCTGCTGAAATCCTACCGCGGTAGACGATTGTCTACCCATATCCTACCGCGGCAGAAGATTTTCTGCCGAAATCATACCGCGGTAGAGATTAGCTGCCGAGATCCTACCACGGCAGATGATTGTCTACCCATATCCTACCGCGGTAGAGGATTAGCTGCCGAGATCCTACCACGACAGATGATTGTCTACCCATATCCTACCGTGGCAGAGGATTAGCTGCCGAGATCCTACCACGGCAGAGGATTGTCTACCCATATCCTACCGTGGCAGAGGATTGGCTGCCGAAATCCTACCGCGGCAGAGGATTGGCTGCCGAAATCCTACCGCGGCAGAGGATTGACTACCATGGTAAAATCGAAGAGTAAGGAAAATTGAAAGCCATGGTAAACCCTAAAATCACAGACGGTTCTTAAGAAGAACCGTTTGTGATGAGATGCTAATCACAGACGGTTCGTGATACGAACCGTCTGTGATGACATCCTTATCACAGACGGTTCTTAAGAAGAACCGTCTGTGATATGTCATCACAGATGGTTTTTGTATAAAACTGTCTGTGATTCGCAGCGCGGGAGTTCGAAAATTTTGAACGCATGCGCGGGAAGCAAAATATGTTAGCGCTGTCCTTATAAATAATAGCCGAGTCGAGGCTGAATGTCTTGCCGAGGGTGTCGAACTGTGGGGCCGAGGTGTCTTCTTGGACTTCGTTTTAAATCGACGTGCTTCGGTCCAAGTTCACCGCCACAGGCCTCAATTGGACCTCCACCCACGGCATCGGCAACTGGACCTCCGTTCCTCAAAGAGCAGGTCATGCGTTTTCATGTACATTACATCTTTGTATCATCTGCGTGGGGTTTTGGCTGATGAGATAAGAGGAACCGATGGTGTTTTTGCGTGCATGGATGCGTTGCTCGCAGGGTTGAAGAGGTGCGGCAAGAGCTGCAGGCTGAGGTACACCAACTACCTGAGGTTGAACCTCAAGCACGTGAACTTCACGCAGGAGGAGGAGCTCATCGTCACACTCCACGCCATGCTGGGAAGCAGGTATGTATGTATCTTCCTCTCTGTCCCGCCATTTCATTTTTTACTGCAAGCAATGTTGCATATCAAGACTATCACTGTTGCGAACATTCAAAATCTGTTTTTTTGCGATAGAAAAAACTATCACGAGCAGTTACGAGCGTAAACCGCTGCGTGATAATAACTATCACAGATGGTTCTTGTTCGTAACCGCTCGTGAAAATAGACTATCCGCATTTGTTCCAACAAGAACCGCTGCGTGATCATTTTTTTCACAGACGGTTTGAAAACCGTCTGTGATGATCGTCTGTTATCACAGACACATAAATACAGACGGTTCAAAAACCGTCTGTGATGACGGTGTAGAACCATCTGTGATGACGTTTTGTGTAGTAGTGGAAGGTGGAGCCAGAAATGAAACAGAAGTGGAAAGCTGAGGGTTAGAAAAAATCAGAAAGGAGATTGAGTCAACAAGAGAATATGAGCTGATAATAGGGGAGCGATGGAAGTAAGGTTGGGACTCATCGAACATGACTCCCGAGAGATCCTCATCCTATGAGCAACAAGGTCGTACCAGTGATAACCCTTATGCTTAAGACTGTAGCCAAGGTGCGCTCACGAGGTGCAAGAAGGACAAAATAGATACAACCGAAATAGGAAAGGTGATTGTACTCTGCAGCCCGGCCATAGAGACACTCGACGGGAGTAGAGCCCTGAAGTGCAGTGGAAGGCTGCGTATTGATGATGAAAGCAGTAGTAGAGACAGCCTCAGCCCAAAAGTCAGGTGGAATAGAAAAGGCAATCAATAGAGCATGAGATGTCTCAAGCAAATGATGGTGCTTACACTCAGACACCGTTCTGAGCATGAGCACTAGGGAAAGAATACTAGGGAAGAGTACCCTGCTCAGCAATAAATCAATACGAAGCAAGAGATGTGGTACTACTTGATGAGAGTCGAGATGAAAGACGCGAATGGTCGAATCAAACTAAGTGCGAACCATGGTGGTGAACATTTGGTAAATAGAGATAATATGACTACAAGAGGACATGAAGTAGATCATAGTATGACGAGAATAATCATCAATAAATATTACATAGTATCGATGACCCCCTTCGAAAGGAAGGGAAGCAGACCAACATCAGAGTGAACAAGATCAAAAGGATGGGTAGAAATAGAATCACTAGAGGGATAGGGGAGCTGCAGCTGATTGCCAAGCTTGCAACCCATACAATGTAAAGAGGTGTCCCTAGAAACAGACACAAGAACACCACGACCTACTACTGACGACAGACATGATCCGCCGTGATGACCCAAATGATGGTGCCACTAAGCTAAGGTGGTAGTAGAGGACGTAGCAAAACTAGAGATAGTGGTAGTGGCTGACTTGTTGGTGGAGACAGCGGAAGAAAGATGCAGTTATTCGATCTCCCAAAGATGCTGGGAATCATAGCGCCGAGGGCGAATACCAAGTAGAATCCCTGTGTGGAGGTCCATGACACAATAAGAATTAGACTCAAGAACAACATGATAGTCATGATTAGTGATCTAACTGGCTAACATAAGCTGTATAGTAAGCTAAGTAACATGAGAGATGACACTAGCATGAAAAGAATAAGTGGAAAAGGTGCCTAGGCCTGTAACAGGAAGAGAGGTACCATCTGCAGTCTGAACAGTAGAAGAAGGAGCTATGTGACTCATAGAATTAAGTGAGGTGGGTAGAATCTAGTGTCATGTTAAAGGAAGTACTAGAGTCCAAGATCCACATAGACAAGACACTTGACGAGGGAAGAGGGGGAGGTGAGGAAGACTATTGAGAAGCAAGAGCTGTATGAGTAGAACATGAGTAGTACAAGGTGTGGCCGACACCGAGGCCCTGGAGCAGCGAGAGGAGTTGCTATGTGGTACCACTAGAGGAGCCCTTGTGAGAGGCGCTAGCTCATGAGTGGGAGGAACCTTCAGAGCGCTTCAGGAGACGTCCAACCAGGCGAACCTGGTTCCTACTCCGCTTGTAGTAGTCTTGATACTTGTGGCCACCATGCTAGGAGTAGCTGCAGTAGAGACCCACAGTAGAGCTAACAACCACTGGCGCCCCAGGAGCTGGAGGCACCACGGTCGGTGCTGAAGGAGCAGGCGCTGAAGTAAATAAGACAACCTATATCTGAGCCACGCCACGATGACAAATCTCCTTAGCACAAACACTCGTGAGAGTCAGGTTGGGTGCAGGTGGTGAGTTAGGAACTGAGCATGTACGATCTCGAACCTAGGTCAAAGATGCATCAGCAAGTCGTAGAGACGATGAGCATCCTAGTTAGCGTGGAACTCCACAGAGCAATGACAGGTCCGACAAACATTAGGCCCCAAAGTGTTGAGCTGATTCCACACCTCAGACATCTACTAGTAGAAGTTGTCCACGGTGGCCTTGTGCTACTAAGGGAACACACCTAGTGCATGAAAAAAGTTACATAATGTCACTCGTTGGTTGGTAGTGAGCTCGGATGCACTCCCACATCAGCTGCATCGTTAGCAGCTAAGCCACATCGATGGAGATAGCCATGGGCATGCTACCCACTAGGATGGTGGTAGCACGAGCTTCGGTTTCCTACCATCTCTCATAGGCATGCAGCTTAGATTGGTAGAGCTCCAGGCCCTACTACAGTGCAACATTGGTGACCTCCTGGGCATCTTAAGCCGCACCAGTAGGGAGACACTGCTACAAAACAGGCTATCCTGGATGCTTCATTATAGATAGTTCCAAAAGAGCCGTCTGTGTTGTACTCATCGCAGATAGTTCCAAAGGAACCGTTTGTGATACGAAATTATCACATACGATGTGTAAATAGATACGTCTGTGATAATTCACAAACAGTTCTTAAGAATAACCGTTTGTGATAATCACATACTTCACAGACGGTTATTGTTAAAAATCATCTGTGAATTATCACAGACGGTTCTCAACAATAAACGTCTATGATAATGCAAACTTCACAGACGACCGTCTATGATATTCTTATCCGACTACTTAACAAATATGAAATAAATTACAACAATGATACTTGCCCACACACACAATCTTCTCCAGCCAATTGATATGGTCTAGAATGGACTCCATCTTCAACTCTAGCATGCTCCAGACACTTGTAAAATTAGTGGTTTTTTAGTGTTACTTCTTATGCTAGCAGGACAAAAATATAATATTTTTTAGATATGGAAGGAACTATCACGTTCGGAGAAAATTCAGTGCATGAAAATCTCTAAAAATTTTATGAGAGGTTCCTCCTGCTGTCGGCAACCTCGTTAAAATTTCATAATTTTTGAAGCTTGTTTGCTACCTTAAACAATTCCTCAAAATCGATATTGAAATTCAAACCCTAACTAGTTTACTTTGTTCATCGGGTTGAATCGGACTCGGGCTCGAGCCACTTGATTTGGTTCGATCCAACTAAGCGCCGCTTCGATCGTTCGGTAGCGGCGTTGTGAGCCGTTGGATCGCATCGAGCGGCCCTTTCGAGTGAGCGTTCGGACCATCGAGATCGCCGATGCTTTTGAACCGGTGGATTACGAATCAAAGGCCCACAATCGCGTGAGCGTTGAACTATCCAAGCGCCTCGCGCCGCGTGAACCGTAGGATCCAAATCAAGCGGCCCTAGATCAAGCGGCGATCGAATCGTTATAATCAACCCGTTCTAATTCAACCGTTCGAATTCAATCCGCGGTCGGCGTTGTCTCCTTCCTCGGTCGGCGCGTGAGTTCAACCATGGCATGCGCAGAGGAGAAAATGAGCAGCGTGCGATCCCTCATCGATCGCCTTTAAGCGGCTATTTACGTGCGCGTTTAATGCCCGTCGTGCTCCTCCTCGAACTCCCTTCTCCAGCTGCTCCGTCGCCTCTCGTCCACTAATGGCCGTGTTGACCGAAGGAAATATCGCGTGCCCACTACCATCCTCGGCTATTTAAGCTCCATTGCTTCACCCTTGGCTTCCTTTAGCACTTCCAACTCCGTTAGCAGCGAGCTTGCTTGGTGCAGATTCCTCGAAAATTCTTGGCGCCATTGTTGAGTTTGAAACTTGGTGAAGCGGTGCGGCGGTGTTTTCTTCTTCAAATTTTGCTCCCTCTGCTCCCCTTTACTCTCGAAGCTTAACCCTCACGCAATTTTGCTCAATTTGCTCGAGGCTTGGTGAATTTGAATTTCCTCCTTCGATAAGCGCATGCTTTAAGAAGGCGAAGTACGCTAAGATGGTAACCAAGCCCACCACAAAGTATGATTATTTTTGTGGGGTCGTCCACACATCATGAGGAGGATGATACAGCAGCCACGGTCAACCTGATCGAGCCTGGAGGTTGAAGAAGCATGGCTACTAGGAGAGAAAGCATGAGGAGGCCAATTGTGCCAAGAGAAATGCCAGTGAAGTAGCCTCTTCATGAGCTCTGATAGCAGCCATGCTTCTTGAACTTGCAGGCTCTATGAACTGGTCGTGGATGCTGTCTCATCCTCCTGATGCTGCATGGATGACCCCCCGAAAAAAGATCATGCTTCTTAGTGGGCTTGGTCTCTTTCTTAGGCGTACTAGCTGTCTTTTCCAAAGCAGCTGCATCAGAGATAAAGGAATACTAACCTTATATCACCAAAAACAAATATCAGATCTACAAGCACACTTAAAAATCTATGGTATTTCATTCACCAAATGCGCCCCAGAGCCGGCCGCCTCCTTCATGTATATCAGATACATTTCTCACTATAAATAGATCTAGATCTGAGGGGACGATCAGATATTTAATGGCGCACATCACAGACGGTTCTTGTTAAGAATTGTCTGTGATATTGATCACATACGGTTCGTAAAAAGAACCGTCTATGATGCCTACGATTACCACAGATGTGTTGGAAATATGCCCTAGAGGCAATCATAGAGATGATGATATTTCATTATGTTCATGATTTTGATAATATGTTATCATGTTCCTTGAATGGATCATCAGTTATAGATCAATAAGTATGTGACTTGTTGGTGGGACTCTTTAACTTATATGATGTCATTCTAAATGTATCCCTAGTAGGATGTCACTGGTCGGAACACCAGTGACTCTACAATCAACACATATATTGATTGATGACCATGTTTCACCGGTCATAGATATGGGGATATCGAATCAATAA
Source organism: Hsuehochloa calcarea (assembly GCA_036346395.1). Classification (NCBI taxonomy): domain Eukaryota; kingdom Viridiplantae; phylum Streptophyta; class Magnoliopsida; order Poales; family Poaceae; genus Hsuehochloa; species Hsuehochloa calcarea. The sequence continues at coordinate 24,564,712 of CM070611.1, read as the reverse complement.
TGTGAGCAAATGTTAAAGAACATGGGGTTGGATAGACCCATCATTGAGACACTATTGAGATTGTTATGAATCTATGTGTCATTAGTTGGTCTCAAGTAATGATGATGTATAATCCTTAGACCTGAGATCAGCATGGTTCCCTACATGTGTAATGGCACTCTTAGCGGTTGCCAAACGCTACTCGTAACAGGGTAGTTATAAAGGTGGCTTTCGGGTATGCTATGAAACATGCGGAGGGATGTGACTGGTCGAGTTGGGATTTGCCCCTCCTAACATAACAGGATAGATGTCTCTGGGCCCCTCGTGGTGATCGGATAAAGAAAGTGCATGGCCATGACACTAGTGGTCGAAGTGTCGACGACGTGAAGTTATCCGACACTCGATCGAGAAAGTATTGAACAGTCCATGGATGACACCACATCTCACCTGGGGTTCAACCAGACATGGTGAGGTAAAGGGAGAATGCATTTGTAGGTCGCTTAGTTCGATCAGTTACGGACTGGTCGTATGGAGATACGATATGGTCATAGATTGATCGAACGTAATCACAGAATGGTAAGGACCTGGTCGTAAGGAGTTACGAACTGGTCGAGACCAAATACGATCTAGTATTATGGAGATACGAACTGATCGCTAGTGATGTGGATCTGGTCATAGATCCTATTACATCAAGGTTCGTCCGCTATTCTATGTACATTTGGGAATCGTTTTGTGCTGCTAGGTACCGCTAACGACTGGTGGTCGGAAATGAGTTTTCAAGTCATAACCGATTGCACGTGAACCTGTAGGGTCGCACACTTAAAGGGCTAGGATCTGTTTTCGATGGTGATCCGAATTCATATAGGCCACGAGTTCCTAATGGGCCTCACGGTCGAGACCCATCATGGATGCATATATAAAGAGGGGCGGTGGCATGGGGTGGGATAGAGGATGATCTTTGGAAGAACTCCCGAAACCCTCAAAGCCACACCTTTTCAACCACGCTGTCGGTGCTAGCACTCCAGCGCGTGGTGATCCTGCCCCGTACGTCTGGATACCTCGTAGGTGTGTTGCGAATCATCAGCACTAGGACGATCCGCGACTCGTGACGATCACCGGAGTCGGAGGAGAAGTCGCATGGTGAGTATGACTACTCGAAGGAGCAGACGCGGGGCGAGTACGACCACTCGAAGGAGAAGACACGTCGTGAGTACGACTACGACTGCATCAACTCGCTACGACGACTCTACTTCCACTACGAGTCAGCGCGTCTAGCGGTAATCTCGTGATTTATTACTAGTAGTGGTTCCTTGGTTGGGCGATAAAAATTTTGTTTGTGCTATCGTAGCCTTACCCGTAACCCTACAAGATGGTGGTTATTTAAAACTGTTTCTGATACGTATCACATACAGTTTTTTTAAGTACAGTCTGTTCTATGCGCAATTAAATATCTGGTCGTATCAACTCCCAATAGATCTTGTCTATAGTGTGACCTGTCTCTGATATGCAACTTTTTGAAGGATGTGGCCGACTCTGGGGTGTTTGGTGAAAGAATTAAATACTGTAGATTTGCAGGTATGCTTGTAGATCTATATATTTTTGGTGATCTAAGGTTAGTATTTGCTTCTAATTATATGCATTATAATCTAGAGAGATCGATGATAGCGCAGATGGAAGAGTACGTAGTTGCATGCATTAATCTAATTTGTTACGTGCGTAACGCAGATGGACCAAAGCTGGATGTATGTTGAGAACTGTGTGAGTGAAGAGTACATTGATGGCATGTTTGCTTTTAGAAGAGCTCCCGAGTAGGATATGTTGAAGAAGGGGATAAAATTTATGCACTGTCCATGCATTGATTGCGATAATCTGAAGATGTTTACCAACCCGATGCAGATCGAAGGTCACTTGATTCGAAGGGGTTTCAGAAAGGAGTATACATGTTGGACCAGTCATGGTGAAGAGCAGATTATAACAGAATTAGGTAGTAACATCGTCGAGGGAGACAACGATATGCCACTGGATGTGGACTGTGCTTTCGATGATGGTAGGTCGCATGAAAACAATCTAGATCAGACGCTATGCGATGCAGAATGGGACTATAGTGAGAGAGAGTTTGGTAAATTCAAGGGCTTAATGGAGGACTCGGCGAAAACCTTTGTTCCCGGGCTACAAGCTGGAATACACAAGTTTGTCATCCGTGCTTGAACTATTGAAATTGAAGGCAAGCAATGGTTGGTCAGACAAGAATTTACAGCGTTACTAGGTCTCCTAGCGTACATCCTTCCAGAGGAAAACGGTTGCCCAGAACCACCTACCATGCCAAGAAGGTTCTTTATCAACTGGGAATGCAAGTAGAAAGAATACACGCGTGCTCGAATGATTGTATCATATATCGTAAAGTGTATGCAGACATACATGTATGTCTGGTGTGCAAAGTACACCGATACAAGCGTAAAAATCACTCCGACGATGGCGAGGGCATCGAGGTGAATCAAGGACCTCCTGCTAATGTGTTGTGGCATTTGTGTATAATTCCCCATTTGAAGCGTTTATTTGCGAACTGAAAGGAGGCAAGATTGCTGTGTTGGCACTCACAGGAACGTAAGAAGGATGGAAAGATAAGACACCCTGCTGATTCTGCCTAGTGAAGAAACTTTGATAGAAGCTTCGAAGACGTCGGTGCAGAACCGAAGAATATAAGGTTTGGGTTTAGTACAGATAGAATGAATCCTTTTGGTAACATGAGGTGATATAGCACTGCATGATTTATTAAGTGAGCAAAATTTATTTGTCCATATCTTTTGTATTAAGAATCCAAATCAATTGGTTCTTGTTGCTAAATTCTTTATAAATCATGCTCTTTCTACTGTAAAAATTTCAGAATATTTGGAGAAAGTTTGATGTTGAGTCTTTGTGTTTTCTTCGTTCTTATCGGTTCTTTTCGCTTTCGTTAGGATCCGAAGAGCACATTGATAATATAATTGATCCTCAGCAACAATAGGACCTACAGCAAATAGGCAAGTAGTTTGATCATTTTAATCCCATTATTTTTGAAGTCTAATATATTGATTTCAACTTGTATGTATGCATTGCTATTTTGTTGTTAAATTATGGTTAGTATCCTATAGTTGCATAATCTGTAGGAATTGATTATCCTCTACTACCATGAGCCTAGGTTAATTGCGGTGAATTGAGTTTGATGGATGGACTCTTGTCACTTAGTAGACTGCGAATTGAAATTGCTTAGAAATGCTTAGTTTCGGTAGTAATGGGCGATCATCGATTTTCGTCGATGATCTTGATCACACCTCTATTTATTATTCTATTATGTCCAGCACTTGTGCTCTGTTATTTTGTAAAGTCAAAATCTGAAATGAAACATTGTTTTAGACTTGGGCAAGTGGTTGGATGGTGGGTTATTGGGTTTTTGGATGTCTTGCCTAACTCAACAAGGACCGAACATCTTGTGTCACACTCTCCAAGCATTTTTGCGTGCTAACCACGCGAGAGGGATATGGGACCTCTCTTGACTTAGTACTTTGGCGTGTGTTATCTCCGAGTCGGAGGAGGGGTTGTGTGTGTTGTGTGAAAAGGATATGTGTTCTTATGTTGGGTGTGTGGTGGTGGAGATTAGGGTAGGCTCTCCACCTCGAGGAGCATTGTAGTTGTCCAAGGCTTTACGAGGCGGGTAGTTGACCGAGGCTTTACAATGACTCGACACAGCGTATGGGTTTCTATCCATACGGCGCTCTAGCTAATGCACAATATTGGAAATGTCTCGTAGGACTTAGCCGTGCCGGCATACCAAAGGAAGTGTGCTAATCATGTGGCAAAAAAGCAGTCTGGCGTGTGGGTACATTGGTACACCCCTGCAGGGTATAAAACTATTCGAATAGCCTCGTCCTAGGTTATGGACACGCTTGGTTAGGTTTTGCAAGAGTTAGACTTCAACCTTTTGAATTAAAATTTGACATGGTTGGTATGAATGGGTAATTCATGCTATTGTTGTGGTGACTAATGGTTTAGTCACTTTCAGGTTGTTGTCGTCATCTATTTTCTGTTATATTGTTGTCATTTACAGTTATTTGAACATTAAAAACAGATTTGTTAACTTGCTTTTAAATGTACTACATTATTGCAAATAAAGATTGCTTTGTGGTAAAAAGAAACATCTGACCTCCACTTAAATAAGCTTGCATGTAGCATATGTATAGTGCATTACTCTACCGTAAGTCTTGCGAGTACAATTTTGTACTCATTTGCTTTCTTAACTATTTGTTGCGAGGAGGAAGGTGAGCCCTAAGGGCCTCACTTTTGTGAAATGTCTTTGGGTTTGCGACTAGCTTGGCGGTCCGTCGGTTGCCTTGTGGGTAAAGGCACCTGATTGGCTCTTTTGTTTATAGCCATCTTATGGCACTTTTTCTTCATTGTTCAATTCTTGTATTTATATGTTTTTGGCGGTTGGCCTCTCTTTTAATAACTATCCTTTATGTATTTAACCACGGTTTGTTGTTGTGCTTGGTTCTATGTGAATGAATGGAATTGATGCATGAATTTTGTAAAGGGTGTGTATACTGCATTTATGGGAAGTATACATGTCTCGAAGACACATTTTAATTCATTTTAACGATCCAATATCAACGATCCAACTTCATTTTAATTCCTTTTCGGATGATTCAAATTTTGCTAGTTATATTTTTGGCTAAACTTTAATCTAAAAATGATTTGAACCTCAGTATATCTCCAGAAAATTTTGCTTATGAATAGTAGCATTTTTTATTATTAGGGCTGAGCAAAATTGTTTTGCTAATACCTTTTGCATTGAGAATCCAAATCAATTGGTTCTTGTTGCTAAATTCCTTATAAATCATTCTCTTGCTACTATAAAATTTTCAGAATATTTGGAGAAAGTTTGCTATTGAGTCTTTATGTTTTCTTCGCTCTTACGGTTCGTTTTCGCTTTCTCGTTAGGATCCGAAGAGCACGTTGATAATATAATTGATCCTCAGTAACATCTTGACCCGACAAGCAGAAAGCGAGTTTGATCATGTTAATCCTATTATTTTCAAGTCTAATATATTGATTTCAACTTGTATGTATGCATTGCTATTTTGTTGTTAAAATATGGTTAGTATCCTATAGTTGCATAATCTGTAGGAATTGATCATCCTCTACTACCACGAGCCTAGGTTATTTGCTGTGATTTGAGTTCGATGGATGAGCTCTTGTCACTTAGTAGAATACAATTTAAATTGCTTAGAAATGCTTAGTTTGGTATGCAGGCGATCATCGATTTTAGTCGATGATCTTGATCACACATTTATTTATTATTCCATTATGTCCATTGTGGATATCGTGAGGATATGTGCCGATCTCGGGATGATGAGTCAATTGGCAATGGCTTTGTTGGTTTGTAAAATCTCGCGTTTTGAGGTTTGCTTCAATTTGTCGGACCACGGTGTCGGCCGGTGGTGTCGGGTCGGACCGCTGTGGAGCATCGGACGGCGGTGGTTGCGGTCGGACCGGCGACCTAAAAGTGGCTTTGGAGCTAAGCCAAAAATAGGTTGTCGAGCGGTGAGGAGTCTCCGGATGTGGTTGCATCATTTTGGAGCTCGGTCAAAGTTCTATTGAGTTGAAAATTCGAAGGTTTCGGATTTTCAAGCTGGAATTTTAGCTAAGTCTTTTGGCGGTCCGCCGCCGTTGTAGTCGGTCCGACCGCTCAAATCGGTCGGACCGGCCTTGTGGGGGTCGGACCGCCGTTGACTTGGAGGTTAGCCAAGTTTACATTGATGTGTTTGATTGTGTTTTATGTTTGGTTATCAATGCTTTATTGATGTATATTGCATTCGGGTGGCGTGGGTCAAGTTGTGAAGAACTTGTTCCGGAAGCGGTTTGTTTGTCTATTCTTTGTGCGGTGGCTTGCGGTCAAGCGACATCAGCGGTGAGTGGATCGGGACTACGCTTGGAAGCGAGGTCTAGACGATCATGGATCTGGGTGAGTCGTGTGACTCAAGCATGGTGCGAGATGGGCAAGATGGATCGAGCAATTAGTTCGGTGCGGTGGTTGGATCGGTGGTGCGGATATCGGTGCGAGTCTCGGGAGGTTCGATGGGATTGGACAAGAGAGGCTTGGCGGCGTGATGAGACCGTGATCAACCTACCGTGGTGAAGCGGCGATTGCTTCAATGGTTATGTTGTGTGTGTGTGGGTCCCATGGGTGAGTGTTCCTACAACCAGGGGTAAGTGTCTCACTACTTGCTATACAAATTTCATTTCTTCCTTATACGCATCACGAACTTAGGTTTAATGACTAAAGCGAATACATAAGTAGGTTGCACTGGATCCTTTTAGTCATTGTACCAAAGTGGAACAAAATAATATAACTTGATTCCCTAGTCAATAACAACCACGACTTCACTCTTGTGCAAAAAGTACTCAATGGGTATACTCATTTCCTCCATATGTAACTCTATTGTAGTCTTCCTTCGTTTGAAATGTCCAACGATAACTTTTTGGAATCACGTAGGTCGCTTAGTGCCTATGTTGCCAAGGGAGGGACACACAATGAATCAGGCACCACACTGCGACACAGGACACGATTTCCTGTACCTGCTACAACACAATAATCCTATAGGACACTTCATAACCTGGCTTCTCGAACTGACTATACCTATATCATATATCATACTTCTATTTTTGTAGTGCCACCAGCAACTATGTCAAGGCAACATATGTGCATTATACGTTTGTCGTCATATGCTGAAAATCACGAGTGAAAGGATCTAGAGGTTTCTCAGTCAATCTCTTAATAATTATTTTGTAATTATGAATTTAAATATATATGGTTACTACTTTACTATTGGTAGCAACAGGGCATGACAATACAAGAAAGTAGCTTCCATCTGGACTTACTCGTGGATATTCGAGGACGACTCGCCACCTTCATCACGGGGAGGATCATTAAAGTGAGTGGAGAGTTTTACCCCGGCGAATCTGATTTATTGTAATTTATTTTGAGTTGTAATCAAATCACTTTGTAATTAGATCATTAAAGTGACTCTGTAATTGAAATTGAGTTTGTAAATCAGTTTGAATTGTTCTATATCAAATCAATTGTGATATATCTGTTTTCTGCTTGCTTATTTTTAGAGGGCATGGCTAGCATTACCTGAGCCTAGCCTAAAAATCAAAATATATTTAGGTATAGAACGAACTATCATGGACAATTTTTTGGAATAAACCATCTGTGAATGATACTAACATACGGCTACTACTGACAACCATCTGTGATAGGTATACAATCATAAACGGCTACTACTAACACCCATCTGTAATATGTATCCAATCATAGATGGCTACTACCAACAACCGTTTGTGATATATCGCATATCACGCATTTACTACTACTAACAACCGCTCGCGATATGTCGCATATCATAGACGGCTACTATCAAAAACCGTCTATGATATCTACATATCACAAATGGTTTTTTGTGAAAACCGTCTGTGATAGTAGGACTTCACAGATGGTTTTAACAAATAACCGTCTGTTATATCCCAAATATCACAAACGGTTTTTGATGGAAACCGTCTGTGATAGTAGGCCTTCACAGACGGTTTAAAAAACTATCTGTGATATGTGGGATATCACATATGGTTATTTGTTAAAACCGTCTGTGAAGGCCTACTATCATAGAAGGTTTCCAACAAAAACCGTATGTGTTGTGACTTTTCAAAGACGGCTCACAAACCGTCTGTGATAACCGCCTGTTATCACAGACACACAGATTCAGACATGTTAAAAAACCGTCTGTGATGACCCTCTCTATAGTAGTGAGGGTTGGCAGAACAGGCAGAGTAGGGTGAGGCTGACTGGGCTACTTGCCGGTGAGATGACCCAGAGGCGCTAGCTGTTGAGGTCAATCCTTAGGTGAAAGAGGGTACTCCCTAAAGTTCGTCTCGTCGAACCAAACTGGGGGAGCGAGATAGCCAAGGAACTGTCGGCGGGGAGGAGCTTTGGTAGTGGCAGCTGTAACAACCCAAATTTTCTTTTACCATATTAAAATAAAATTTAATTATTTTCTCAAATTTTTTTTAAAATAAAACTTTCCCTAATTATTTTAAAGCCAAAATAAATTATGTGAAAACGTTAGTTACCAATTATGAGTTGGAAATACTTCATTTAAGTCCAATTTAACACAGAGAAATTCTGTGAATTTTTCCATATTTGTTGGACTTTATTTACTATTTTCTAAAACCTAATTGAATTATCTGAATTGTTTAAATGAGCAAAATCACTTGAAAATCCATAATAGTGTTTGGGCCGAATTCCTTCCCGGCCCACAGACCATTTTTTCCTTCCACACCGACCCGATCGACCAGCCTTCTCCCCCTCCGTTTCTTTCGTCCCACCCCATCTTTTATCGCTGACTTACCCTTCAGCTTCCTTTGGCCGAGAGCAGAGCGCCACCGATCCGGTCAATTAAACCGCATTGATTCATCTGTTTCCACTCGAGATCATGTCCATTCAATGCCATGATCATCTTTCACTCCCGATCGCACTCAATCAACCGTTTCTCTTTCTTAACTCGCTTTAATCGTCACCGCCGCATCAGCCTGTATCGCCCACGCACGATCCAGCTACTTCTTGCCCTATAAAATGGAGGCGCTGCCTTCGTATTTCTCTCCTCACACCAGTTCCGTCACACACGACCATGCTGCTCATTTCTATCGCTAGAATCAAAGCCCGAAGCTCCTCCGATGCCAGCCCTAGCCCCACGGATTGTGCCGCCGTTCGTTGTTCTCTGGTGTTGTCGTCCACACCAGGAGTTTCACCACGTCGTGTTCTACCTCAGGTGTACTTCTTCTTCGCATAGCTCACTGTTGTGCGTAATGCTGGCAAGCCGTAGTCGACCACCGTCGTTATGTAGTCGTTGCTTTCTTCGACTAAATAGTTGTAGTTTTCTTCGACCAGATAGTCGTAGCTTTCTTCAACCAAGTAGTCGTTATTTTACTTCGATTAGGTAGTCGTAGCTTTCTTTGACCTAGTAGTCGTTATTTTACTTCGACCGGGTAGTCTAGCTTTCTTGACCAGGTAATCGTAGTTTTCTTCGACCAGGTAGTCGTAGAATCCTTTGGCTGGATAGTCGTAGTTTTATTCGACTAGATAGTCGTTGCTATCGTCGAGTAGATAGTCATAGTTTTCTACGACTAGATAGTTGTAGCCCTCATCGAGAAGATAGTCATAGCTTCTGCCGACAAGGTAGTCGTGGCTCTCTTTCGACCAGTGTTGTTGAAATCTCTTTTGACCAGTGCAGTCGAAATCTTTCTTTCGACCAGCGTTGTCGAAATCCCTTTCGACCAGTGTTATCGTAACTCCTTCTGACCACTCAAAGATGAACAGTACTCAATGAAAAATAGTACCCATGAGATGAACAGTACTCGAAGATAACCGGTGTTCGGAAGAAGAACAATACCCTGATTCCATCTTTCCTTGTGTTATCCAAACTTCTGGATGTTCGTACTCCTTCATACGAACTCCAAATCAGTCGATTCTTATTCCTAAATTCTTATAAATTCAATATTTACCTTCCAGAACTAAAATTATTTAATTTGGAGCTTATTTGTATTTTCATTGGAATTTATTTGTTCTTGTTGTATTTTCGTGTATAGATTTTGGCGACTCCGCAGAAATTGAATTAGTAGAAGAGTCCTTCGAGCAAGACAAGTTATACCTTTGATCATGCTGACCCTAATATTTTAAGTTAATTAAATTATATTTTAAATTTTTATTGTATGCATATTTCTATCCAGTTATTTTAAATTATTGTTTTAAAGTTCTAGTTACACTATTATCCTTTGTACAACCAATCTCGATTTTTGAACAAATCATTTCCTTGTCACCATAGTTAAAACGAATTTTTAAAAATGATATACTTAGACAATGCTTAGACCAAAATCTTCAATTTGGGGAGTTTAGCCAAAACTATTCAAATTGAGTATATGGTATTGTCTTACCATCGAAATTTTAGAAAATGCTTTTACATGCAAAATAAGTTAAAATGGATTAGACTAAGGAAAAATAGATGTTTGGTATAGTGCAAGTCAATGCACAGGATCGATCAATTTTCACGATCGAGTCCAGGGTTTTGGTATGTTCCCCAGGTTGGTTAAGGTCTTTGAGCCGCATCTTGCTAAGATCCACCGTACTACCACATATTCTGTATGGGCAGGACTAGGCTAAATAATTTGTAATATTTCATTGTTACTTGTGCCATGTTAATGTGTGGGTGTCTGTTACACAGTATTCCCACTTGGTGCAAAAGGGGGCTTCCAGCGGGTGGTTAGCCCAACAGGAGTGAATCCTTAGCCGCGCAAGAGGGGTGTTTTGGCGGATGGTTAGTCCAAAGGAAGTGAAACCTTAGCGGGCATGACAACTTTAGAATGGCACATTGCAAAGGCCTTGTAATAATCACTTAGTCACACACCTTCGGAAGTATGCTAGACGGACATTAAAAGTGAATTATCTCTTGTGGGTAAAGTTGTACAACCTCTGCAGAGTGTAAAACTATTCGAATAGTCATGTCTACGATCATGGACATGCTGAGCAAAACCACTCTAAATTAGAATTTAGTTTTCTTTTAAAAATGTTTTAAACATATATTTGGGATGGTTAATCCTTGTGGTAAAATCTAGGCGGTTAGCTATGTGATAGGAGGGTATCCTTCACCATTTTTGACCAGAGGTTATCCACTATAAAATCACAAATTTAAAAATATGATTTTAGTTATGTATTAAAAAATTACATTGAACTTAGTAAAAGTATTTAAACATGAGAATGCAGCTTTGTGCAAAAGAACTATACATATTTTTCCTTTGACATTATCCAACATGCATTATGTTCGGTTAATTAGGTGTAACTTGCGAGCATGGAAGTTGTGCTCACTCTTGATGAATAAAATTTACTTAGGTGAGGATTTCTACCAAGATGGTGAGGACGACTAGGCTAGGCCCCAAGATGATTGCTTGTGGCGAATCGTTTGGCCTATCTATCTGCTTTGCTTCCGCTGTGTTCTTTCATTTTGGCCTTGTGCTGAAGTTTTTGTAATAAAACTCTGATTAATAATGAATAAACGTGTGATATGATTTTGTTATCACTTTTGTTTGACTGTGTACACTAGTTGTTCTTGAACTAGTGTATGAAACACAGAGAATCATGGATCCTTCATTCCCGGGTTCCACAATGGCTCGAGCGGGAGCAGAGAGCAAAGGAGCTCAAGGTGGCTTGGCTCGGGACGCCGGATCTAAACTAGAGCATTGGAGCTGCCGGGAGAAGAGCGTGGGACAACTGCGGGGGTCACGTGGGGCGCTCGAACCCTAGCTCTGATACCATGTTGGAATGAATACTTGATCTATTCTAATGGGCCAAGAGGCCAATATATCATTTAAAGGGTATGTCAATATGCAAAGAGCACCCTAAGCTATATACATATCTAACACCCCTAGTTCTTCTCCAAAAGGAAGTAGTAATCCTAATCCTGATAGAATTAGGATAGGAATCAATGTAAAACACATCTCCAAAGCCTAGTAAGCCAGGACATGAGTCACCCATACTCAATAGGACTTTTTCTCTACCAAAGAAAATTGTCATAGGGGTTTCCACTTTCCACCCACATGGATCAGGCTTGGATCTTGGCTGATCCTGACCAATGCAAATAAGCACGAAAGGAGTTGCCTATCCATGGTTCAAACAATTTTTAGATACAAATTGTTTTTCAACTTTTTTTCATTCTACACAAAAAAAATTCCCCACATCCCACTCCCAATTACAGAATGAGCTATGGATAGTGCAAAAAGTGATAAAACGTTCATAAAATACGTACAAACATACGTACCATAGTCACTCTCATCCTGAAATTCATCACAGATTCCGGTAATAAAGACTTTGCTTACCGTGAACATTGACCGGAGTGTGTTGCGGTCCAGCCCGGCGTTGTCATGATCTCGAGCGGCCACGTCGAGCAGCAAGTCTAGAAAGTCGTTCTTCCTTGCCTCGCCAACCTCGGGACTATGCAGCCGTTGGTCGACCTGCTCGTCGAACACCTTGTGAAGCCGCGCAAATAGCCGCCCCATCCGCCGGCGCAGACCCTGCAGGTCGACCCTGGAGATCGCCGGGAAGAAGTCCGACAAGTTCCTGCTCCCCGCCGTCTCCATGATGTTCACCACCAACTCCTGGAACTCCTTGGAGCCGCCCTGGTCGTCGAGGTCCGTGAGGTCGCGCGAGAAGATGGTGCGTGAGAGAAGGTTCAGGCTCGTCCTGAACACCACGCGGCCGACGTCCACCGCCGCGCCCTCGCGCGCGAGCCGTCTAACGTGGTCCACGAGCTCCCTCACCATCTCTTGCCGGAGCTGCTGCAGCGCGTCAAGCCGGTGCGGCGTGAACAGCTCCGTGGCCATGATCTTGCGGAGCGCGCGCCACCGCGGCGCGTGGGGCAGCCAGGGGACAGACCAGGAGGCGTGGTCTCGGATGGTGTCCGGCACCGTCCGGTTGGCGAAGACGGCGTCGTGCTTCTGCAGGAACTCACGTGCAATGTCCGGGGAAGAGACGACGACCGATGTGACAGCGCCTAGGCGGAGGGACATGAGCGGGCCATGGATCTTCGCTAGGCTAGCGAGCGAGCGGTGAGGCTGGTTGCCGAGGAGGTGGAGGCTGCCGATGAGAGGCAATGGGCGGGGGCCCGGCGGGAGGCCAAGGCGGGCATGCACGAGGCGATCGAGGAGGTGGAGATATAGGAGCGATAGGAGAAGCCATGCCATCCACAGAAGAAGCACCGCCATGCTCTGATGCGTTTGTTGTCTGTGAGTGAGAGCGCGGGGTCACACTTGTTATGGATCCCTACCGTATATAACAAGTAGGGTCCTCGTGGGTTATAACGTAATCTCAAAAGCAAGTGATATATATCAACAGACAGATAACGTAATCTCAAAAGCAAGTGATATATATCAACAGACAGATTCTAAACTGCATAGTAATTATCAAATGTCTTCCAAACAAATATAAACAGAAATATTAACTCCGTCTATTGCATCACCTACTACTACTACTACCTGGAAATTAAAATTTTGATATCATACATTATTTATCTTTGAAACTCCCAAGCGTGTTGCCTATTTGCAGCTATTACCGACTGACAAGGAAGAGGGCTACGTGTTGATGGCCAACTTCTTCCACCCGGAACCCAAGCCACGACTCGGTTCTCATAACAATTGGTTAGGAGGTGGGAAGCTAGGGGAGTAGGCGGTAACGGCATCGCGGTGGTAAGTGAGGAGGACGCAACTATGCTTGCTCAGTCGGCACCGGAGTAGGAGACGGCAACGGCGCATGGGAGGATTAGGTTGAAGAGGATACGATGCGGTGTACTCGAGATGGCAGCACGATAAGGGATGGATGTCTTCGTCTCTGTCTCTTCCTTGCGCACCATCGTTGCCTCTACTCCCTTCTTCAGCATGGCCACTTCTCCTCCAATGTACTACCTCATCCTTTCATCCCTTCCCTCCCAGTGCCTCCTCCCCGCTCCGCTACCGGCCTCCTCCTGTCGCCTGTGCTACCTCCCCGCGTTACTGCCTCCTACGCTGTTGGATCCTCTCATCTTCATACACGCCGCCATTGCAACCCGTGGACTGAGTGCCAGAGGGGGTCGGGATCTCTGAGGCACGAAACGAATGCCGGACGTGTGCAGGTGGTGAATCGCGGCACGATACAGAAAGGTGTGGGACGACGATGAATTTTGATATGTGCTTGTGAAGAAGAAGTGGGGTGGTGGCGGTTTAGGTGGTTGCGGAACAAGTGGGGGTATAGATACATCTGTTAGTCACAAGGGGATAGCGGGGCGAGACCTTGTACCTGTTAGGTTGGGTCCACATGTTGCTGCGCCTCGATTAGGAATTTCGGAGGAGCGAGAGAGGTCAACCGCACGCATAGGAGAAATGACATTATCCCACTACGTGGGGATGAAATACTTCTTTTACTAGTTAATATAAGATAAGATAAAGACAAGAGACTTGTAAAAAACACCATATAACTCACTATGATATTGAAACAAGGACTACTACAATTTATGCCTTTGCACCCATTGATATTACTAATGCAAACTTCCCCCATACCGTTACTCATTTCATTTATTATAATTAAAACACAAAAAACAATGAATATATCAACGGTCATAAACATGCAAGAATATGCCCGTGCTACTCCTGCTTAAAAAATGCATGTCATTTTGAAACAATATCTATCAATATCTTCTTAAATATTTAGATTGGATACATGACAAAAAAATATATGTAGATTCGTCTCGAAAAATGATTTTATAATATTATAATTTTGTTGGGTTTTATAAATATATTGTACTCCTTCTGTTCAGAAATGTATAGCATTTTAGAAAGCGTGCAGTCAAGCATCTTTAACTTTGACCAATAATATATGAAATGCTATTTTGATTGGTAATGAGAGAATAATATCATTAGATTTGTCATGATAAATATTTCATAATATAATAATTTTATTAACTTTTACTAACATAATTATATGAAAAATAATTATCAAAGTTAGATATTAGAGACCGTACCGATGGCCAAAAAGTTGTATATTCTTGAACAAATGGAGTAATATAAATTAGTGGTCAAAGTTGTTTTTGGGGACCGTGTCGATGTACAAAACAACATTTTTTTGTGAACCGAAGGGGTACTTTACAATGCTCCCACTTGCAGATAGAAGAGAGCAAAGAGAGGGAACAGATATAGTTCAAAATACGGAAATAAAATGAGTTTAATTGAAAATGGCAAATTGGCTACATGATTATGTGTTTGTATCATAACATTTGTACCAGGTCGCCCACCTCCTCCACAGTCGTCCATCTCCATCTCCCCCATCGCGCACTTACACTACTACAAAACAGGTCATAGAAGACGCCTCATCATAAACGATTCTTTGAAACCATCTGTGATAAAATAATCACAGACGGTTCCAAGACGAACCATCTGTGATATGGAAGTATCACAGACGGTTCTAGAGAGTTTCACGCCGTCGACACCGACGGACAACCTTCGAATAATTGATTCAATATTGTAATTCACTTTGAGTAGTTGTATTTCAATTTGTAACTCTACCGATAATACTTGAAATATTCTTTTGCAATTGATTTTCAATTAAATGATCACTTTCAATTGTCAGATTCATATGTGATGTACCTGTTTCTGCTTGTTTATGAAAATACGACAAAAATTAGATAGGTACAAAGAACTATTACAGACGGTTTTTGTTGAAATCGTCTGTGAAGGGCCACTATCACAGAGGGTTTCTACGAAGAACCGTCTGTGATATACCACTATCACAGACGGTTCTTGGTTGCAACCGTCTGTGATACATTTATATCACAGACGGTTTGTAAATACAACCGTCTGTGATAGTGGCCCTTCATAGACGATTTTTGTTAAAAAACCGTCTGTGTTGATCCTTATGACAGACGGTTGAAAAACTGTCTATGATAATCGCCTGTTATCACAGACGTACAAATTCAGACGGTTCAAAAATCGTCTGTGATGACGGTTCTGAACCGTCCGTGATGACCTTTTGTATAGTGGTGTTATTTCTCGTCTCCAGCTGCTACCGCTGCCTCATCCGCCACCACCCCCACCACCTCCACCCCTCCTCCGACCCACAACCCGCGGTACCATCGCCGCCTCGCCACCCACCACTGGTCCTCCGCCACCCCAGCCTCCCTTTAAATTTGACCCAGTGAACCCTGAGCCCTAAACCTACGGTGGCCGGAGACAGCGGCGTCAGAGAGGTTGAGGTCGAGCTCGCTAGAACATTAATCTTTAAGCAGATCATAATGTGAGAAATTCAACTGATTTCACAAAAAAAAAATTGGCCGAATTTCTAGCCGTTCCTTTTTTTGTCAATGCTTCCTCGATAATTTGTCGAACAAGTGACGGATGGGTATTTTGCAAACAGAAGGAACTTATATAGATGTAAACGTGACAAAATAAATTTTAGGTTTTTTCAGAAACGTAGTGATGGTCAATAACAGTCTCCTATTTGGACACGGAAGTGGACGTTACCAAAACTATCCCCTAGTTCTCCTACTAGGACCCTTCAACTCTCCACCTATATAAATCATTGTACCCCTAGAGGAAAATCAATATGATTAACAAAGTTCTCTACTAGTCTCTGTCATAATTTTGTGCAACCTATTTGCTTTTTTGTGCGTCGTGTTATTGCTGTGGATTAAATTACTAGGACTCTTCAACTCTCCGCCTATATAAATAATCGTACTCCTAGAGGAAAATCAATATAATTAACAAAGTTGTCTACTAGTCTCTGTCATAATTTTGTGCAACCTATTTGCTTTTTTGTGCGTGGTGTTTATTGCTGTGGATTAAATTACTAGGACTCTTCAACTCAACGCCTATATAAATCATTGTACCCCTAGAGGAAAATCAATATAATTAACAAAGTAGTCTACTAGTCTCTGTCATAATTTTGTGCAACCTATTTGCTTTGTTGTGCGTGGTGTTGTTGCTGTGGATTAAATTACTAGGACTCTTCAACTCTCCGCCTATATAAATCATTGTACTCCTAGATACCTAATTCACGGTACAACTACTTCAATTTGTTTCATACGATGTAAATGATAATCTTTGAGGTCATGTACAATGAGCTTAAATCAGCTGTCTATAGTCTCTGTTATGTTAGATGAAAGAGAATAAAGAGAGAGAAATATGTTTTCTACAATCACGTTGTGTACGATCCTATATCCGACTGTATCACCATAACTCATTTTATAAGCTGTTTTTAGTGTTGTCTACAGATGACATGGAGAATTGGTATAGATTTTGCATGCCCTGACAAGTCTTGGATGGTTTCAATAGTAGCTGTACTAGTCATTAATGTTGTCCATATTTCTCGGTGGCTCGGAAAAGAAAAGATGACTCATTACTATTTTTGGAAGCCAATCGTTGATTAATTACTACTGTAACAGGAGCAATACTGATTGCCAGACAACAATGTAGCGTGTATTATCAAACAGTCGTCGTTATCTCCAGGCCAACCCTGCCGACGACTAACTCGACGTCGCTGCCTAATTTTTTTTTTTGGCTAAGATGGCCCTAGTCCACGAGTATACGTCGGGAGTTAATGATAGTTATCTATATCCAGACTAACAAGAGGCTCTTCTATGGGCCCCTACCTTAAACCTACGAGAAAAAAGCTAGAAATTCTTGTACAAATCATAATAATTAGAAACTTTCACATAGTCGGAGGCGCTTCTATAAGCCCCACTATAATCCTACGAGAAAAAAACCTAGAAATCCACACAATTGTCATATGTAACATCCTAATTTTTCGAGCTTTTAAAAATCTATTATTATTTTGTAGTTGAAAGATTCACCATTTGGATTTTATTTTGAATTTTAATTAAAACTTAATACGGACTTTTAGCATCAAAATAATTTAATATGATTAATTCCAACATCAACAATTATCAAAACTATTTTATTTGGATTCTATGTGCTTGGATATATTTTCTAGATTTTTCTAGATTTTTTCTAAGTTTATTTGCTATTTTCTAGTTACCATTTTGGATTTGGTATTTTCTAAAAAGAAAAACTTATTTAAAATCTCGGAACAGTGTTCGGGTCGAAACCCAGCCCTATTCCCGCTGACCCAACATTGTGCGGCCCAGTTCGCCGGCGCACACGCCCCGTCTCCGACTAACATGCGGGCCCCACATATCAGGCTATCCTCTCCTCCTTGCACGTGCGTTCCGTCGCTGACGCGTGGGCCCCACCGCGTCATCGCCTCCGCGTCGTCGTCTTTCCCGTGCAACCCATGTGTCCGTCCGCCATGGTTGGAGCTCGATATCTAAACGGCAACGGAGATTCTCCAACTAAAATATCTTGGATTTCCACGTCAAATCTTATCTCTTATCTCCCCGCATCCAAATCCGGCCAAATCAAATCCCAAATCGGCTTCTATCTCCTGGATTTTCAAATTCATTTTCGTATTCAACACGAACTCGATTTGGGGATTCCTTATCCCGGGCACTCGAGCCCCTATAAATAGCCCCCTAGGTTCGCCTCTCTGTGTGCACCTCGAACCCTAGATCAATTCCACCCCAAGAACCCTAGCGCCGCCGCAATCGGAGCTTTAGGTTTTCGACTCAAGCTTTTCATTTTTTGAATTAGGTGCCGTCGTCGCCACCTCGTCAACATCACTGCACTGCCAAGTCCGCCGCCGACCGGGCTACCTCGTGCACCCTTCCCCGTTGCCGAAGCGTCGCCGGAGCCCTCATCCGACAAAACCTGAAGTCATCTGCCACTTCGAGCTCACCGCTGGCCAAACCAGTTGTCCATGACCACCCAGAAGTGTACCATCAGGTTCGCAGCAGCCTAAGCAACGTCCTGGTACCACTCACTACCGGCGAGACGCTGCCGTTCGCCGGGAGCCATTGGAACCCGAGTGACGCTTGCCGTGCTGTCGCCCACATCTGCCACCATGTCAGCTCCGTGCGTGCGTGGCAGCCTACGTGCATCCAATAAGTGCCCACGCACACACTTGCGTGGCGGCTCGGTATGAACCCCAGATCCTGAAACCCGCGAACACAGTCCATGTGGACCGTGTCTATGACATGTGGGCCCCACATGTTAGTTTTCCTTTTAATTCTTTTATTTCTGAAAATTGTAGGGCCAACGTCAGCATTGCATCATTATCCAATTTTTCTTTAGGAAAATAATTCCAGAAATTCTAATTTACGGTATTTTCTTTAGTTTTGACCTTCAAGAGGTCATATCTTCTTCATCTGAACTTCGATTAAGCCCATTCAAATTTGTACATGCATCTAAATTCAAGATCTATTTATTTGAGATTTTTATTTAATTTTTGGAGTTTGTTTTATCTCTACTATTTATTTATTTTATTTATTTATTTCGTTTGCGAGTAGACATTAATTCTTCAGGGACTTTTGAAGTATAATGAGTACACCAAGATCAAGACCAGTACCTAGACCTATTGCAAGGAAAGTTATACCTTTGATCATATTGCACCCATTTTTCAAAATACTTTGATTCAAATTATTGTATTCTATTTCAAGTATTTATTTAAATGCTTTGGGGTTTAGTTCTTAATCCAATTTGTTACATCCACCTTGTCTATTGTTATGCCATGATCTTTTGTTACCCTGGGTTGGTTCATTATTAGTTGTTATTATCGTAGTACCAACATGGGTTGGTTAGTCACGACTAGATTGCTAAGCCATGGTACGAGTCATCATCTCATATGAGTTGCAAATATAAACTAGACTAAGTGGTTATATAACTGTGTCATAAAACTGTGTGCGTTTTGTGCTATTACTCGTTGATGGCATGTGTTGCACTTAACCAACAGGGTAGGGAAAGATTTAGACTGAGGTAAGTGGTGGATACTGTGTGATATGATGGAAACTGTCTGCATGTAAATATTGGTCTGTGTGACATCTATTTAGAAATTGGAAGTCTTGTCTTGATCAATTAAGAACTTAACTTTGTGTTGAACTGGGTCTTACTGTATGACGACATGCCTGGTATGGGACATGCCTAACTTAGTAGGTTATGGAGTCTTGACATTGACAACTCAGGTTGTAGGTAGATTTTCATAGAACATCTAGGAAGGGAGCTATGTGATCTAAGTCATATGCCTGTGTGAATAACTTCTTTAGATTGTGTGTCCTTTTAAAAAAATATATCAAATTATTATTGTTTATTTATTTTAAATATTATTTTCAATCTATTATTCATATTGACTTGCAAAATGTTGCTTTATACAAAATAACCATAGAAGCCATTCCTTTGGAATAAGCCGTCATCTATAAATTGCATTCTGTGGTATGACTTGCGAGTACAGTTGTGTACTCATGCTTACTTCAAATATTCAACAGAAGTGGAGGAGTCATCGTCTGCATTTGAGAAGGAGTTCTACGAAGGTGCTGATCGTTAGGATCTTAATCCTAGTCGGCTGCCAATGGTGAATTGATGGGATTCCGCTGGAGTTAAATTTTGTTCCGCTACTGTTATTTTTATTTATTGCCAGCTCTAAGATTCTTAATAAATGTAAACTCGACCATAAGGTCAAAACCCTTACTTGCTATTCAAATTAGTCATTTATTCTTTTAATTGTCTTGCATGGATCGATATTCATCTATGTTGATACTGTGTGCACTAGCGTGATCCTGGACTAGTGCATTATACACAGAGGGTCTAGAATTGCATTTTTGGGTCCTCACATCAGACCCCGGGAGTTGAATACCCAAAATCCTTGTGTATGTACCGTACTAGTCTCATGATCAGTGGCTAGTACACACATCCACAATATTAGCATACACATCCATACACAATTGCGTATAACATGAAACAAATATGGTACATAAACTTAAACGATTACGTAGTTTACAATACATTAGTTTACCATACAAGGGCCCAACAGCCAAATAAAAATAGTCTGCCATGTAGGATTTAAGCTGACGTGCATGAAAGAGATTGAAGAGAGAGAAATGTGATATCTACAATCATTTAGCCGACTGTATCACTAGAACCAAGGAAACCATTAAAAGATTATGTGTTGTCTACGATATTGTATCCGACTGTATCACCACAACCCATTATGTGAGCTGTCTTTAGTGTTATCTACAGGTGATATGAAGAATTGCTATAGATAGTATCTATCTATACTATTGTATATGCCCTGACAAGTCTTGGATGGTTTCAATAGTAGCTGTACTAGTCATTAATGTTGTCCATATTTATCGGTGGTTCGGAAAAGAAGATGACTCATTACGATTTTTGGAAGCCAATCGTTCATTACTACTGTAACAAGGGCAATACTGATCGCCAGACACCAATGTAGCGTGTATTATCAACCAGTCGTCGTTATCTCCAGGCCAACGTACCCTGCCGACGACTAACCCGACGTCGCTGCCTGTGGTGTTGCCCAAAAATTTTCGGGCTAAGATGGCCCTAGTCCACGTGTATATATACATCGGGAGTTGATGATACTTATCTATATCTATGCTGACAAGAGCCTCTTCTACGAGACCCTACCTTAATCCTATGAGAAAAAAACTAGAAATTCTTATTATAATAATAAAAGCTAGAAATTTTCATATAATTGGACGCTCTCGTATAAGCCCCCACGATAATCCTAGAAGAAAAAAACCTAGAAATTCTCACAATTGTCAGACGCCGGGAGTTGAATACCCAAAATCCTCATATATGTACCGTACTAATTCCATAATCAGTGGTTAGTATACACATCTACAATATTAGCATACACATCCATACACAATTACATACAATATGAAATAAATATAGTACATAAACTTAAACAATTACGTAGTTTACAATACAAGGGCCGACCGACCAAATAAAAGTAGTTCAAGTATCAGAAGTAGTAGAAAAATTTCATAGATTAAACACAAAAGTCCAGCGGCATGCCCATCCAAACCCTCAGGCAACCGACAAGGATGAAACATAAAAAATACCCTTCACTAAACCCTCCGGTACCGGGTGCAATGAATATGTCATCTGCCATGGGCTCATTCTCATACTTTGATAAACAATTTAATCAAGATTGAATACATTTTGAACCTAATTATAAATGCGAGGCTAATAAAAGATGAGGCTTTACTCTACATGTTATTTTCAGCATTAAGCAAATTTCAATATCAATATCCATATGTAATAGTGATGAGGACATCCCATGTATACATACAGATACACAAACAACATGTACCTATGACAATGCTAGACATATACTTGGTGATTCTAATTTGAATAATTCAAAGGAGGAAGCGTACCATGGTCCAATTACAAGCAGCCGTGCTAAACAGATCCAGAACCAGGTGAAAGCTAACGTGAGTTTAATTTCTGATTTTAATGACTTAGCGGTGTTGCTCATGTGTTCTTTTTTTTGTACTTAGGTACATGCAAGAGGCGCTGACAAATGATGACTATGGAGAGGAGGAGAGGAGATGGACCCTCACATCCAGGCACAAAGAGGAGGCCAAAGTGACCATGCCCCACATGCAGGATGAAACAAAGGATGTGGGTTCTAAATAAGAATTGTTCGTGATAATTGACTAGCACAGACGATTATAGTTCAGAACTATTTGTAATAGCTTTTTTTACAGATGATTTTTGAACCATCTGTAATGACCACATAGTATCACTGACTCATAAAGTCAGACGGTTCAAAAAAACTATCTGTGATGACGCTTTTGAACCATCTATGATTACCTTTCGGTAGTAGTTGCAGTGTTTTTATTTGTCATGCTATCCTTGATCCTACGACGTGAAGATCGAGCCACCAACAACGTTGCCATCTTCCCCATGAAGTTGGCACATATCAAATAGTTTGCAAAGGAAATTTTAACGAGTAGATGACTGATAACAAAATAACAAGTATGTAATCCAATAAAAAAAAATCACAACCCTCCTCGGCTGCGACTAATATTTTTTTCTCAGCTATAGACATGGCACTCACACAAACCATCCATCCCATTATTTTTCCAATAAACTGTTTTTGTGAAAACAGACTATACCCTAATATCGCACTTAGCATACTCATCACCACAAGCATGACTATTTAAATAGATTTACAATGTGTAGAGGTGTACAGCTTTACCCACGACATACAAATTTTGTAGTTTATCAGGCATCTGTCGTTGCCACCGCACAAAACATTATAGTATGTAGTCTAGAGCACGTATCGAAACCTTTACATCACCTAGTACTAACATTACACTAACTCGACAGTGATAACCCTTACTTCAATCTCTGGTACCACCCATCAATGTGAAGCATTAACCACTGTGTCGGCGAGCTTTGTTCCCAAGACCTTGGTGAAGGGAGCCCCTTCAAGCAATCACGCATGCTCACACTACTACGACATACCAACATGGAAGGCTAGTTTCCAATGACTTAATTAGCTAAGGCCGTCACATACCGACACATGTGGTTGTATGCTGACGTCACGTCCATGACACTGTGGCTTCATAATTCATCGCCCACGCCCCAATGCCACTCCCGTCACCCACAGAGCAACAGTGAGACGTGGGCCTGCTCTGTCACCTGCCTCACTGTTGGAGCCACGCCATCCTCACTCAACCGCTCCCATCACCATCTTTACCACTGCCGCTCACTTGCTCCTGTCCTAGCATCACTACTAGCACCACACTGATGTCATCTCCTAGTTGCCCCATGGCGTCGCCGTCCCACAAGCACCAGTGCCCAGCTCGCGCTCCATCTTAAGGTTCCAAATCCGCGGTTGACTTGACTCCTCCGTTCGCCCCATTCCTGTATTTCCTCCCCACACTGGCTCGGACCGTGTCGCCATGCTCCCGCACCACCCCAATATCAATATCGTTGTTCTGTTGTTCCAGAGGCCACCCCTCCCTTCTGCATGATGTCACCTTCCACAACACCTCAAGTGAAAGCCCTCAATCGATTTCTCTTTTCCTTCATGTGATGATGACACACTACCATCTTTCTTGAGTCCGTGGCTGTTCGCCATCCGAACACCGTCCTTCAGAGTGAGTATTGCTTCAATTCCTCTCCACTTGAGCACCCCATGGCCTCCCTTTCTTCCGCTACCACTCTTTTGGCCTCTCCATTTGCCGACCGCCGCCGCTTGAATCGGTTGTGTCACCACCGCCCAGCCAACACTCACTCCGTCTCCTCCTCACTGTCGTAGACCACCCATGCGCACTCCTCACCTCTCTTTCGCTCATGCTCGCCCTATTTCCTCCTGTCCCACCCAAGCTGCCGCTTCACCTCCCATAGTGCCAGCAAC
The DNA here is from genome assembly GCA_036346395.1 of Hsuehochloa calcarea. Taxonomy (NCBI): domain Eukaryota; kingdom Viridiplantae; phylum Streptophyta; class Magnoliopsida; order Poales; family Poaceae; genus Hsuehochloa; species Hsuehochloa calcarea. The sequence continues at coordinate 24,540,852 of CM070611.1, read as the reverse complement.
CGCTCTACCTGGTGCCCACCGCCTTGGGTCACCCCAAGCCACGATACCTCCTCCACTAGGTCCCTCCGACCTTGAGCAACTCATTTTTGAGGTCAAATCCACCTCACTGTCCTTCTTGTACCGCTGGCGAGCTAGCCCTACTGCCGCCATGCTCCTCCCCTGTTCTAACCTCGGCTTCCCTCCTCTCTTTCTCTATGGTTATCTCTCTCTTTGTAAGTGTGTATGATAGTGGGCCACCTCTGTAGTCCTCTCTCTATGTATTTCCCTCTGCGTGTGAGGATGCACGACAAGTGGGCCCTGTTGGGTTAGATGATCAACTTAAATCAAATAGGAAGATTAGTTGACTATCGTGTCACACTAGCAGCTCCTCCCTCTTTCACTCTCTCCCTCAATCATTGTTAATCAAGAGGGCCCACTTGTAAGTAGCAAGCTAGCGAGAGTGTATCAGTAAATGAGCCCTCACAACAGGGCCCATGGATTAGCGAGTATCGCAGTTAACAAGATGCATTAGTGAGTAAGTAGTGCATTCGACAAATACATGGTTAGTCATAATGTAATAACCAGGTAGTGTGACATATAAGCTCATATATACTTAGACATAGAATAAGCAGGGGAATAAAAGTATATGTATATGCATGTATGTCAATGGGCATATGGACCATACTAGTAGTTGATTAAGTGACTAAGTTTGTCCTCAACATTTAGAACAAAAATGTCAAGTAAAGTGTAGTAGTGATAAACCTTAATGAAGGTTAGTGGTAGCGGTAGCTGTGACCAAGCCTCATACTAGAAATAGAAATCAAGGTGATAGAGTTGAACGCCAAGCAAGGACTAGTAGGTAAGAACACATGGTCTTGTAGTGTACTTATCTACTTAGCAAAAAGTAGTCATTAGCATGTGTTGTGGCTAAGGATCAACCTAGTATGATAAGTTTAGTTTAGTACATGTCAAGCCACATAGGTATTAAGACTAAGGATAGATCACCGGAAGGATGAAGCCCAAATCGCAGACACTACTAAAGATGTAAGACTGATGTCTAGCCAATGCGTGAAAGTTTCAGCTAAGGCTCATGGAACTTCCTTGATAAATATAAAATAAGAAAAGAAACTAGTAAGCAATCTACACCCATGTGTAGGTAAGACTTATATCTACCCAGAGTGAACCCCACACCTATGCATAAGTCTCACCCGACAAATCATGGAACTTCCTTGATAAATAGGAAGTAATAACTAAAGGAATCATTAAGTCAGCTAGGCATCGCATGTAAGGGTCAATGAAGTATTCCCAGGTGGATGATAGCAACTCAACCACCAATCAATCTCGTATATACCCTAGCTATTCCCCGTCGTCATCCAGCCCTCGTGGAAGTACGATCCATGATCTGAAAGTGGGTTAGAGAGTTTGACCTAATTAGGTGATCTCTCCCATATAGGTAACCAATGCAGAATATTCCTATGAATATTTTCCCCCTCTCGTTGGAGTCCTAGCTCCCCGCACCAGCGGACTACCCGAGCCTTGATCCTCTCGCCTCACACCGGATCAAATGGTTACCTAACCCTAAGTCTGGCTATCAACCCAAAACCCCATCACTAGACCAAACAAGTAGAGTTTGGATTTATCTACTTTGGTCTGAAGTATTTCCTTCATCAACTTCCTTGGATATACTTCGTCTGAACTATTTCCTTCATCAACTCCACCAAGTATGATTAGTTTCATCTAGAGTACTTTCATATTTCAAGACACCCTTAGGTATAGTTAGTTTCGTTTGATGTAGTTCCTGCTTCGAACACTCTTGAGTTGATTGACTCTCATTTGAAGTGTTTTCTTTTGTTTACATGCCTTTGGATTTCATTGGTTTGCTTTTAGATGTTCTGAGGTTCAATCGTATTATGTGTAGATAGAATCTGACCCCATGCCGGAATAGCAGTCCTAACAAGGACAAGGTCGGGACCATGATTATCAAAATATTGATCAAGGACAGGAACAATTATCAGAATATTGAGCAAGGTGAGTTAACACTTTGATCATATTGCAACTACTTTTGAAATTCAATTATATTGTTTTAAATAACGAAATTGTATTGCTATGATTTACACAAATATGTTGATTTAACTCATAGCTACTACATTAATGATAATTGTGTATAAACTATCAATCCTTGAACTTGGATACTATCCTTTGTCGCTATAACATTCTAAAGTTTTGTTACCAAAAAATTAATATTTATAAAATATTATTTTACTACATTTTCTGAGCTTTGAAAGAATTTTCATGCTTTTCTTGAATTTCCAAGATTTTAAAAGTCAAAAATAAAATTCATTTAGTTTTTTTTGGGTTTATCTTGGATTTAAAGTTAAAAATAAATATTAAAAATTTAATTAATTTCTTAAATTTTCTGAAATTCAAAAAGGTTTTTCCTGTTTACCAAAAATTACAACTTAACTACGCGCAAAAATAAAAGCCAACTTTAAGATAAAAATAGTTTTTATTAAACTCCAAAAATAACATCCCAATTTTTAGGTCTTTTTGAATCTTTAAAAATAAAATAAACCATTTGAACATTATTGGAATAATTTAAAGCTTAATTCGAATTTTCAAAAAATGAAAAACATTTTTAATGATTGAAATAAACTTCAATTAAATACAAAATTATTTTATTCGGTCTATTAATGTTCCAAGGATGTTTATGAAATTTTCTCAAATTTTTAGATTCATTTTATTTTTCGCAATTTCTCCCTTTCTCCGCTTTTCTTTTTCTCTTTCTTTCTTTTCCCTTCTATTCTTCTTCCCATGGTAGCCTGCCCATGCCGCCCGAGCGCTAGCTCCTCTCGGTGTAGCTTGTCACGCCAAAGATGCTCAAGCTATGCCGCGCCCACCATCTTTGACGTGCTGCCACCACCCCCGCGAATCCCGCGCCTCACCCATCCCCTACGTGCCTTGCCTGCTCCATCCAGCGACTGCCCATGCCACCCCCGGACCGACCACTCAACTCCACCACACGTCACCCTAGCCCTCTTCCCCCCTTATTTAAGGCTTGCCGCCCTCTCCTCTACGCTCTTCCCTCCTTTCCTCCCCTCCCCGCTCCCAGAATTCACCCATGCCGAAGCTCCCCTTATTCTTCCCCAACTACGCCCGGCCCGCTCCTCCCACTACCTCCCTCTCCATCCATCTCCTTGCTATGCCACCCGTGTCACGAGATGTGCCTCGGTCTCCTCCTCCCAATTCCCAAATTTTCCTCAACCTCCATCGTCGCCAGATTCTGAGTTTTTCCTCCGCCGGCTGCCACGTCCCTGTCAACGTCAGCCACTCCCCGCAACCTTTGACCCCACCACTGAGTTCGCATATTCGCATTCTACATGATGCTCCCCTCCTCTTGTCGGCGCTGCCACTAGAGCACTACCGCCTCCATGAACCGCCGCCAGCTGTGCGCCTTCCCTGCTGCCGCCGCCTCGCGTCTCCTCCGGTGCCACCGCCACAGAGATGGGTAGGTGATCCCCATGGAGTCCCATTTTATCCCTCGCTACAGGCCGCTAGCTTGCCCCTTGCTGTCGACAGTGATGTGTCCGTGTGCCTGGAAGCTCCATTTGCCTCCTGTCTTTCCTCTCTCTTTCATTCTTTGCTTTGAGTCACATCCATGTAGGGACCCTAGTCATTCATCGAGCCTATACTCTCTTCCTCTCTTTCACTTGCAGGTGGGCACTCAATGTCATCCACTAAATTCCTTTGCGCCATGTAGAGAAAATCAGCACAGTGAGATTCTGTTATAATTCTCTCTTTTGTGAATTTCTATCATTTCATGTGGTCGTGAACTTCTGGTCGTTCGTTCTCCTTCATATGAACTCTAATTCCATCGATTCTTGTTCCTAAATTAATCTAAAGGTGGTATCTCTCTATTAGTACTAATTTTATAGTACTTGGAGTTTATTTGAATCTGGCTTGTTTTTGTGTATAGATTTCGACGACTTTGGTGAACCGGATTTATTTTTGTAATACCCCGGAAACGAAAAGAGTAAAGAATCGAATCGAGTAATTTGAATGGAAGCCAGGGAAAGAAAAGACAATTAAAGGAGTAGAAATTCCTGAAAAATAGAAGGGGTTTTCTATAAACTCGACAACTGGGCTCAGGCCACGGCCCAGAGGGGCCCATGTGGTGGCGGCCATAAGAGGGGGTTCCCCCCCAAACCCTAACTCCACATTTCTCTCCCCCTCCCCCCCTTTGGAGCCGCCGCCCCCCCTTCCCCCTTGCTATGCACCGCCTTGTACGTCGATTTTGGATAAGATGCGTTCGTTTTCTATCCTATGAATCTCTTAGAAAGTTGTAGGTATTGTTCTTAGCTTTCCATAGCCACCGAGATCGCATGATTCCGCCTTACGGTTTAGGAGATATGATTTTTTTAGTGCGCGCTGTTCTGTCTGTCTGACGAGAAGGATCTGTCGGCTTGATCCTAGGTTTTGATTTAGTTAGAGGCATTTCCATAACATCCACCCAAATAAGTTATTGTAGTCCTTTAAATTATATTTCAAAGCTGATAAAGATCATCTCCATTGGATCTGTATAGTGAAAGTTATGATATTTTCTTTACCACTGTTCTGAATTCTGGGCAGATAAATGTTAGTGTTTTCATCTATTGTTTAGACCACTGTAGAGGCCGAAACTGGGGTTGTGACCTTCTAGAGTTTTATTCCTGGAAATGTTAGCTTTCTTTTGGCACCGAGATCAGGAAAATCCAATCTGTAGTTTGGGAGATATGAATTTTTGATTACGAACTGTCCGGTCTGTCTGAAAACTGAGGTCAGTAGGTTTGTCCCTCGGTTTTGTTCAAATTAGGGGCCGAATCAGAACCTTCACTCAACTAAGTTATTTTAGCCCTTAAAATTATATTTCCAAGCTGATAAGAATCATTCTCATTGGATCAATAGGTTGAAAGTTACGCCATTTTCTTTATCCCTAATCTGTATTCTGGACAGACGTAGATGGGATGTGTTTAGCTGATAATTAGCCCTCTGTTTTGGCCGAATCAGGGGATTCCGCCAACTAATTTTTTGTAGCCTGATCTGTTAATATTTAGTGAGCACTGGTTTCAGGTCTTTTAGAGTTACAGATAATTAATGGTGAATTTTATCGTACCGCTGCTCAGAAGGGCTGAAATCTGGCTGAATAGTTTATTTTCATTTTGGGTCTATGCGGTATATTGGATAGTCAGGGGTTATTGTAGAACACCGGTAGTAGTGTTATATCGTTGTTCTTATTTTGGGAACATGCTTGTATAGGCGGCAAGGCATCATGTGTGGGAACACCTCCGCTGCCTACTAACGAGTCACAACACGAAAGGCAAGTACTGTATGTTAACTGGTGTTGAATTCAAAGGAATGCATAATGATATGTTGTTTACATGAATGTTTTTGTGCTTTGTTCATGGTGTTGATATACTGCAAGTGACTAGTGTGGCCTTATTGGTACATTATGTTGAGTGTGAATACATACTTATACTTGTTTACACATGTTGTTGAATGCCATGTGTCTTTTCCACTAATGTGTGTTATTCATTCATACCATGAGAAATCATCATGTTCATTCATAAAATTCATTATGACCACGGAAGTGGATTCTTTTAGTAAGTCCCATCAATTCCAAGATGGGCATTTGAAAGACCCATCAATTCCAAATGGGCATTTGAAAACCCACCATTCCAATGTGGGTAGTGTTGACCACCATTCCAATGTGGCAACTTGGACACCCGTATGAAACGTTCTTCATACGGTGATTGGGTACCCGTACTTTGTGAAGTACGGACTTAAGTGAACACCGACGGGCGTATCACTCGCTATACCGGTATATGCAGTCGATAAGTCCATTCCTTCAATGCATTCTTACATTTCATCCATTCATGTATTCATTCCATACGTACATGTATGTGTTCCAATAATTGTTCGTAATTCAACTGAATTGTGTTGTCCACTCCATGCTTGATTATTCTTGTTTAGTACTTGCTGAGTCTTCGACTCACCCTTGCTTTGTATGTTTTAATTAGGTAATTGAGGAGGACGACAAGATGATTTGGTGGGGTAGTTCGACACACTACACTTCACTTTTATCCAATCAGAACAATTATTCTTGCCATTCAGTCAAGTCAAATTGTTGAAATAAGTTCTAGATTGTAATAATCCTATGTTAGTATCGTTTGACTGTTCGTGGTATTATGACCGTTTATCCATTCTTTACCATGATTCTAGTGATCGTTCATTATCTTTCCTTAGGAATTTATGTTGATTGAATCTGGATAATCTAGTTTTAATGCTATGCTTAGTAGTTTGATAGGTTTGCGTGACATTTTGGCTTCCGAATAGCCAGGGTGTTACAATTTTGATGACTTTGGAGAACCAAATTTCGACACCATTTCAGAATAACAAAGAATTAAGCAAGGAAAGTTACACCCTTTGATCATATTTGATCCCAATATTTTAAATTCTTATAATTCTGTTTTAAATTATTATTGCTTGCGTATTTATATTCAAGTAATTCAAATTCCTGTTTTAAGCTTCATAATTATTCCCAATGCCATCGTATAGCCAAGTATTGTCAATATGGGCCATATGGAGAATAAATCCGCGTGTGATATATTCTGGAGGTAGAAATTGAAAAGATTGGATTCTTACAAATACCTGATTGTTGGAGATTGGACTATAGAAATATTTTATTATTGGAGATTGCATTATTAGAAATGGTTGATTGTTGGAGATTGAATTCTTAGAAATACTAGATTGTTGGAGTTTGGATTATAGAAATCCTTGATTGTTGGAGGTTGGATTGTTGGATGTTGGAGTAAAGAAATAGATTATTGTTGGATATTAGATTGTTGGATGTTGGATTATAGTAATATATTATTGTTAGATATTGGATTCATGGATGTTGGATTATAGAAATAGATGATTGTTGGACATTGGATTGATTGCACATTGGATTATGAGTATAATATTGTTTCTTGCGTTACTAATCCAAGAGTTCACAATTTTTGGACATCAAACCCTCACACCTTGTCTCCCTAGACAACACTCTAGTTAATACATTAGTGTTGACAATATGCTTCTGTGAAAAAATATACTTAGTCATGCTTAGACAAAAAATATTAAATTTTAGGAATTTATCCAAATGTTCAAATATGATTTAACATGATGCTATGGTATTGCTTTTACCATAGAAATTTTAGAAAAATAATTTTACTTGTGAAATAAATAAAAATTGGTTTAGACTTGGCCGAAATAGATATTTGGATGGTGCACGTTGATGCAGCGGATCAATTCATTTATATGATCGAGGCCCAGGGGTTACTTTGGAAAGTCGCTCAAGTCAGTTAATGACCGGTCTTCGTGCCGCATCTTGCTAAGCCCCATCGTACTACAAGTCTGAAGTGGGTAGACTTGGCTAACTCATTTGCAGCATTCCCTCGTGGTTGTGCCATCCAGTTGCGTGGCTGACTGAGTGACCTACTTTTTATTATTACCACATGGCGCAAGAGGGTGCTTAAATCCGGTGGTGATTCCAATGGAAGCGAAACTTTAGCAGGCATAAGTACAATTGGAATGGCGCATTGTAAAGGCCTTGTGATATCAATTAGTCATGCACCTACGGTAGTGTATTAGAAGGACATTATAAGATTATATTCTCTTGTGGGTAAAGTTGTACAACCTTTTGAGAGTCTAAAAATATTCGAATAGCCGTATCCATGGTCATGGATATGCTAGCAAAGCCACTGAAAGTTAGACTTTGGTTTTGATTTTAAAAGAGACTTTGGTTTTGATTTTAAAAGACTTTAACAAATGATTTTGGATAGTTTATCCAATTGGTAAAGTGGGCAGATTACCATGTGATAGGAGGGTGTCCTTCACCATCTTTGTATGGAGGTTATCTTACTATAAAAGTTGAGAATTTATAAAATGGATTTTAGTTATGGAATAACTTCTTTGGAACTTAGTACAGATATTTAAAAAGAAAGCACTGCTTATGCAAATTCAACCACATAATCCTTCCTTTGATATATCCATGTATGCATTATAATTTGACATTGGCTGTAATTTGCAGAGCACGGTTGTTTGTGCCCAGTCTTGCTTATGAAATGTTGTTCAGAGGAGAAGGACATTGCAACTGCTAAAGATCTCGACGACAAGGCTGTTATCCTAGTTGATTGCCTGTGACAGATTAGCTAGGCTTTACTACTTTTTCATCGACTTCTGTTGTGTTCTTTGTTGTTGGCGCATAAGCCTTTCTTGTATTTAAACTCTGATATTTATTTACAATATTGTGCGATTTATGGATGCTACCACATTTGATTACTATGTGAGCTAGCCACTAATCATGGGACTAGTTTAGTAATACTTAGAGGATCTAGAAGTGCTAATCCCGGGTCTTGACAGAAGCGGTATCAGAGCCATAACAACTGTAGTTTGTGACCTAGTTAGACTGGTTGTTAGTTGAAAAACTTCAAAACTTATTTTATGCAACAAGAAAAATAAATTGTTATGTTCTCACCTTTAGTCATATTTATATTCTTACCTTCTTCATGATATTCTTTCTTACCTAACTCTCTTCACAATTTTATAATGTTAAATTCACCATCTTTCCCTTGCAAATTTCTATAGATGATCAGCACAATTCTTACCATTGCGTTCAAGAACACAATAAATAGATATATGAAGGAATTATCGATGTCTCCACCATCCAGGACAAGATTTATTGAAAACTGTGAGCCGAAGATCGTTTTGTTAGCCGAGCCATATAGTCTAAGTTGACAACACTCATTCTGTGCATTGAGTCGTTTCACCACTAATTAGTCTCAGTCGATAGAACATTGTATAAGGTTATTAATGTTTTTCTGAAAAGCATTTTGAGTTGGTTGTATCGTTTGAGGGTTGTTTTGCTCTATTCCCTTTTGATCTTTTTTGTTTCTCCCCTAACCTCTCTCTACTTCCATAACCCTTTGGAGTAACCGCATTGATGACCCGAGTATTCCCAACTTTCTTTCTAGCCTCTCCGAATCTCAGGGACGAGATTCCTTTTAAGGTGGTTAGTATGTAAGATCCTAAAGTTTTGTTCTAAAAAATTAAAAATTAATTGAATATTATATTACTAAATTTTCTGAGCTTTAAAAGAGTTTCATGCCTTTCTTAATTTCCTAGATTTTAAAAGTCAAAAATAAAATTTATTCAGTTTTCTTGGGATATTTTGGATTTAAAGTTAATTTTTTTTCCATTAATTTCTCAAAATTTCTGGAATTTAAAATGGTTTTCCCTAATTACCAAAAATTAAAACTAAACTATGTGCAAAAATAAAAGCCACCTTAAGATGGAACTAATTTAATTAAAGTACAAAAATAACATCCCAATTTTTAGGTCTTTTTGGAGCTTTAAAAATAAAATAAACATTTGAACTTTATTGGATTAATTTAAAGCTTAATTTGAATTTTTAGTAAATGAAAAATATTTTAAACGATTGAAATATACTTCAATTAAGTCCAAAATTATTTTATTTGTAATATCCATGTTCTAAGGATTTTTATGAAATTTTCTTGAATTTTTTGATTTATTCTATTTTTTTGATTTTCATTTTTTCCACTTTTCATTTTTTTCTTTCTTTCCCCTTCCTTCCGTTCTTCTTCCCGTGGCAGGCTGCCCATGCCGCCCAAGCACGAGCTCCTCTTGCTACTACTCGCCACACTAGCGTGCCCGCACGCTGCACAACGCCCACCCACTATGCCGCGCTTCAACAGCCTCTCCGAATTCCGCGCCTCACCCATCCATTGTGGGCCTCACCCGCTCCGTGCCCATGCTTCTCCTGCACCGTCCGCTCCACCCAAGTCCACAACATGCCGCCATAGCCCTCCCGCTTATTTAAGGCTTGCCTCCCTCTCCTCTACGCTCCCCCTCCTCTCCTCCCCTTCGTCGGTCCACTCCTTCCTCTACCTCTGTAATACCCCGGATTCAGATCGGGTAATTAGAAAAACAGCTGGGGAGGGAAAATGCAAACAAGAACTGAAATTTCCTGAATCGGCGGGGGGTTTTCAGCGATATTCCGACAACCTGGGCCTGGGCCGCAGCCCAAGAGGGGCCCATGAGAGGGCCCAGCCAAGGGGGGGTTTTTTCCTCATCCCCAAACCCTAGCCTATCCCCTCTCTCTCCCCACTCCCCTCCCCAAGCCGCCACCCCCTCCTCCCCCTCTCCAACCGGCCGCCATCCTACTCCCTGTCTTGCGCCAGATTTGTTCGTCAGATTTGGGTAAGTTCCGTACATTTTCCGATCTTCCCACCTCTTAGAAAGTTGTAGCCCTTGATCTTATCTTTCTTTAGGCACCGAGATCATCTGATTTGGAGTTACGGTTTAGGAGATATGGTAGTTTTACCGCGACTGTCCAGGACAGCTGACGTATTTTGGTAGATTTTCTTGTCGGGCCATTATGAATTACTTAGAGTCCTAATCTCGGTTTTTCGTCTGCTAGAGTTATGTTCCTGGTTTCCTTATATTTCTTTTCGCACCGAGATCACGAGATTCCACTCTGTGGTTTAGGAGATATGAATTTTTAACCACACACTACTCTGTCTGTCAGAGATTTTGGAGACTGTCGGTTGCTCCTCGGTTTTGATCTAGTTACAGTCATATTAAGAACTCCCACCCAAATAGGTTATTGTAGCCCTTTAAATTATCTTTCTAAGTTTATAAATATCACCTCCATTGGATTAGTAGAATAAAAGTTACATCATTTTATTTACCACTGTTCTGAAATCTGGGCAGATATCTCTTAGTGTTTTCAACTGTTGTTTAGGCCACTATTTTTGCCGAATCAAAGGATTCCACCAACTAGAGTTTTGTAGCCTGGTACGTTAAGATTATTTGAGCACTAGTTTCAATTAATTATGAGTTACGGATATTTAATTACGATTTTTCTCGTACCGCTGATCAGAAGGGCTAAAATCTGGCTCAATAGTTTGTTTTCAAGTCGAGTCTGTGCGGTATATTGGGTAGTTAGAAGATATTGTAGAACACCGGTAGCAATGTAATATCGTTGTTCTTATTTTGGGAATATATTTGTGTAGGCGACGAAGCATCGCGTGTGGGAACACCTTCGTTGCCTACTAACGCGTCGCAACGCGAAAGGCAAGTACTGTTTGTTAATTTGTGTTGTTTTCAAAGGAATGCATGATGATGTGTCGAATATATGATTGTTCTTGCGTTGTGCTCATGATGTGAATGGATTTCAATATTTATGTTTCTTGTGATACATGATTCATTCCATTCATGCATGCTTCGTTTCCGTCCACGGGAGTGGAAATTTGATTAAGTCCCATCAATTCTAGAATGGGCACGTAAGACCCACCATTCCAATGTGGGCAATGTTGGACACCCGTATGAAACGTTCTTCATACGGTATTTGAGGTCCCCGTACTTTGTTAAGTACGGGCTTAAGTGAACACCGACGGGTGTGTCACTCACTATACCGGTATAAGTTGTGAGCAGTCCATTCCTTCATTGCATTATTCCATTCCATGCATTTTCATAAATGTTCAGAGAACTGTTTACAAGTGGATTGTGATTACCTTGTTCTCTTGATGTTTCGGTTATTCATTAAATGTACTTGCTGAGTCTTTGGCTCATCCTTGCTTTGTTTGTTTTATTTAGGTAAATGAGGAAGAAGGCAAGACCTTTTGTGGGTAGTCGAGCCTGCACGCTGCACAACACCTTTATCAAACCATAATAACTAATGTTATCTTTCAGTCATGTCAACTATTTGATAAATTTCCAGATTGTAATAATCCAATTTTGGTAGTGCTTACTGTACGTCGTTTTATGACTGTTTTCCATTCCTTCCCATGAAACTGTTAATCGTTTATCGTCGTTCCTTATGGGATATTGATGATTGAGCCTGATTAACCTGGTAATGTTGTGTACTATTAGTATCTTTGTTAGATTTGTGTGACATCTTGGCTTCCGAATAGCCAGGGTGTTACAACCTCCCTCTCTGGCCATCTCCTTGTCGTGCCACATCGTCACGAGATGTGCCTCGGTCTCCTCCTCCCATTCCCCAAGTTCCCCTCTCCCTCCATCCTCACCGAATTCTGAGTTTTTCCACCGCCGGCCGCCACTTCTCTCGCCATTGTTCCGGTCAACGTCGGCCACTCCCCACAACCTTTGACCTCACCACCGAGTTCGCATCTTCACGTTTTACATGATTCTCTCCTCCTCTTGTCGGCGCAGCCAACAGAGCACCGCCGCTGCCATGAACCACCGCCAGCCGTGCGCCTTCCTCGCTGCCACCGCCGCCGCCGCCTCGCTTCTCTTCCAGCGCCGCTGCCACCACCATGGGATAAGTGATCCCTGTGGGGTCACATTTTAACCCACCCCGTTGGCCGCCAGCTTGCCCCTCGCCGTCAAGTGTAACATCCCAATGTTATGTTTCGAAAATAAAATTAATAAATTATTATTTTATTGGATTTTCTAAAATTTAAAAGAGTTTTATTGATTTTCTTGAAATTCCAAGATTTTAAAAGTCAAAAATAAAATATATTGAGTTTACTGTGTTTTTATTGAATTTAAAGTTGAAAAGGAAAATTTAAATATTTTCTAGAATTTTTTGATGTTTTAAAAGCTTTCCCCTAATTATTTTAAAGCCAAAATAAATTTAGTGCAAAAATTAATTTCTAAGTATGGGTTGGAAATATTTTATTTATGTCCAAAATGACTTAGCGAATTATGCACTATTTTGGACTTTATTTACTATTTTCTAAAGCCTAAATAAATTAACTCAATTATTTTAAATCAGTAAAGCTCACAAAAATATGAAATATTGGTCATACCGAATTCCTTCCTGGCACATGGCCATTTTCTTCAGCGCCGATCCACCACGACCAGCCTTTCTTATCCCTCCCTCTTCTGTCCAACCCAACCTATCATCCCTGCCATCACCCTTCATCTTCGTTCGGCCGAAGGAGAGCGCCGCCAGATCTGGTCGATTAAACCACATTAAATCACCTGTTTCCACTCGAGATTGTGCCCAATAATTGCCACGATCATCATTCATTCACTGCCGTACTCAATCGATCGTTTCTTTATCTTTACTCGATTCAATCATTGCTGTCGCATCGGTCGAAAATGCCTACGCACGTTCTCAACGTTCCGGCTACTCCTTGCGCAATAAAAGAGGGCACAACCTTCGCATTTCTCCACTCACACGATTCCCTACAACCATGACCACGCTACCCATTTCTATATGCCAAAATTGAAGCCGAAGCTCCTCCGTCGCCAGTGCTACCACCGCCAATTGCACCGCTGTCCATCGATCTCTCGTGTCGTTGTCTATAACGGGAGCCTCGCTGGGTCGTGTTCTACCTGAGGTGTTCTTCTTCTTTGCCGGAGGACCATCGGAGCACCGTCGCCACCAGAACTCGTACTCCTGCGCTGCCAATCCTTCTTGTCGTCTACTACTCTGTTGCGCTTCACCGCCGTAAGGTATTGCATAAGGTTCAGTATCTTCTCTTCGTTTTGCGCACTGTCGCGTAGTTCGCCGTGGCGTGTAGCGTCGATGAGCTTGTAGTCAAGCGTCGTCGTTGTTGTCGAGAGTAGTCGTAGCTCCCTCTGACAAGATAGTCGTAGTTTCCTTCGACTAGGTAGTCGTAGCTCCTTCGACTAGATAGTCGTAGTTTCCGTCAACTAGATAGTTGTAGCTTTCTTCGACTAGTCGTAGCTTCCTTGGACTAGATAGTCGTAGTTTCCTTCGACTAGATAGTTGTAGCTTTCTTTCGACCAGGTAGTCGTAGCTTTTATCGATTAGATAGTCGTGGCCTTCCTTGACCGATCTTGTCAAAACATTTCCTTGACTCGTCTTTGTAGAAACCTTCTTTTGACAAGTGCAGTCAAAACCTTTCTTCGACCAACATTGTCGAAATTTTCTTTGACCAATGTAGTTGAAATCTCATTCGACCAGTGTTAATGTAACTCCTTCTGACCACTCGAACATGGACAGTACTTGAGGATGAACAGTACTCAGAGATGAACAGTACTCGAATATAACCAATACTCGAAAGTGAACAGTACTAAAAATGAATAGTACTTAAAGATACACCATACTCGAAAGTGAATAGTACTCAGGTGATGAACAATAATCGAAAGTAAACAGTACTAAAAGATGAACAACACTCGAAAGTGAATAGTACTCAAAGGTGAACAGTACTCGAAAGATGAACAATACTCGAAGATGCAGCGTACTTGGAGGATGATCGATTTTCGAAATTCTATCATTTCTTGCGATATCTAAACCTTTGGATGTTCGTTCTCCTTCATACGAACTCCGAATATGTCTATTCTTGTTCCTAAATCCATATAAATTAAATATCTATCTTCGAGAACTAAAATTATTTAATTTAGAGTGTATTTGTATTTGTTTTTTCTTGTTGTATTTTTGCGTATAGATTTTAACAACTCCGAAGAATTTGAGGTAGTTGAAGAAGAAGAATTTGAGCAAGACAAGTTACATCTTTGATCATGTTTAATCCCAATACTTCAATTATCTAAATTCTATTTTAAATTATTATTGCAAGCTATTTCTATTCAATGTAATTTAAATACATGCTTTAAAATTTTAGTTATTCCCACTACCATCGTATAGCCCACTTTGTCATTGAATCAAACATACCTTGACACCTTATATACAATCTAGTTTATGCAATAGTATGAACTATAACATTTTGGGAAAAATATGCTTAGTCATGCTTAGACCCAAAATTATTCAATTTGGGAATTTTCAGCCAAAAATCAAATGTTGTTTAAATTATATCCATGACATTAGTGTGTCATGAAAGTTTGAAAATTATTTAAAAAATAGAATAAGACAAACTGGTTTGTACTTGGGCGAATTGGATAGTAGGTGGGTGCAGGTTTATTCATGGGCTCAATTCGGGAATAGTTGAGGCCTACGTGTTATTTTGGAAGTCGCCCAAGTCAGTTAAGGACTGGCCTTCGAGGTGCATCTTGCTAAGCCCCATCGTACTACCACAAGTCCAGAGTGGGGAGGACTGGGCTAAATAATTTACAATACTTCACCGTGGTTGTGCCTTGTTGCGTGGGTATCATAATGACCTACTTTTATGTATTCCCACATGACGCAAGAGGGGGCTTAAGTCTGGTGGATTGTTTAATCCAAAAGAAGTATAATCTTAGCGAGACATGACTACGTTGGGATGGTGCATTGTAAAGGCTTTGTGATAATCTCTTAGTCGCACACCTTCGAAAGTGTGTGAGTGGACATTATAAGTAGATCATCTCTCGTGGGTAAAGTTGTACAACCTCTGCAGAGTGTAAAACAATTTGAATTGTCGTGTCCACGGTCATGGACATGCTAGGCAAAGCCACTCAAAGTTAGACTTTGATTTTGTTTTTAAAAGGATTTGTAAAATAGTTTATGACATGGATGGGTGTCCATGAGAAATGTTATGGGTTAAAGCCCCGGGTTGGTGCCCGTGTTTAACTTAGTATTAGGTTGGTACCTGTCGGACCCCCGGGGATTCACACAACCCCGAGACCCTCTGTGCATACCAAGCTAGTCCCATGATCAGTAGCTAGCTTGCACAGTTACAACAATGATGTAATCATAACCATTCAACAACGAACTAATGAGGCAGACAAAGTAATATTAATTAAAGCAAAGAAAGACCTTATGGTCAAGGTTCTTACAAAAGTCGCCTCACGGGCTTAGCAACAACAGAGTATCCGCAATGGAAATCTCAAAATACGTGGAGCCCAATCGACATGCCCACGTGCAATCGAGTGGAGGGCGTGACCTAGTTCGCAAAGTCTTCAAAGTAGCCTTCTTCGTAGAACTCGATATTTCTGATTCTTCTGCTGGACCGATCAACAAAGGGCATAAAGCCGTGAGTACATAAAGTACTCGAAGAAGTCGTAGAGAAATGTATGCACATAGTATTCATGTCGCTTAAGCAAGGATGGCTTTATGGTTAATTTGCGAAAGCAAGTTTAACGATAAATACAATAATTAGATTGCAAGCGTGATTTCAAAAGAATAGTACATAGATAACCAAGTTCTTTTGAATCAAATAGTGAACATCCGTTCACTTCCCAACCATTCAACCAAGCGTTTCTATCGAACCACACCACATTTTTGAAAATACTACCCTTGCGCGAAATCACTGTGCATGTCCGTAATCGGGACACGGCTATTGAATAGATTTTTGACACTCTGCAGAGGTTATGCGGCTTTACCCACAAGAGATAAATCACTTGTAATGTCCGTCGACACACTTAGGGTGTGCGACTAAGTGATTACCACAAGGCCTTTACAAAGTTCCATTTTGCCTCGGTTACGCGCTAAGGTTTCGCCATCACGGCCCCTCTTGCGCCAATAAATGACCACAACAGAACCGACTCAAAACTTTCCTAATTAATTGGCGGTCCGTCCCATACCGGACTTGTGGTTGCACGAGGTGACCCGGATCAATGACTTGCAAAGTTAAGTCCTTAGTTGGTCGCTCGACAAGTCTACCACAACCCAATGTGCATTACGCACCCACTCTAGCTTCCTACCTCAAGCCCGAGCATAAATCATTTTTGTTCATACCGACCAAATGGCAAACCCCGCCATGGCACAACATCTTTTAATAAAGTGGCCTCACACCACTGTTCCATAGTTCCATTAGTCAAATTTCAATAATCATTGAACATGTGATCGAAAGTACCGCGGGTAACTAGAGCATGTCTAAGCAATATCGCTCCCAAGTTGGTATACAATTATGTCCAACTAGTATTAACCATCCTAAGGTGTCCAAGGATATATGCCATTCAAGGAGACATTTCATTTTCAATTTATCAAGGAGGCATAATGGCAATTTGGTAATTATCTACTCCCAAAACCATTTTTAATAAAACTAGCCATGCATGATAATTTAATACAATATACATTTGTAAAATGGGTTCAACATGGTCAAAGGCCTACGACTTGCCTTCGTTGGCGAGG
Source organism: Hsuehochloa calcarea (assembly GCA_036346395.1). Lineage (NCBI taxonomy): Eukaryota > Viridiplantae > Streptophyta > Magnoliopsida > Poales > Poaceae > Hsuehochloa > Hsuehochloa calcarea. The sequence goes on along the minus strand of CM070611.1, from coordinate 24,523,841 downwards.
CGAGTCTTGATCGTCGGTCGAAGAAATCTTCCAAACGCCTAATCTACGTGCGAGAATAGCAACAAATAAATAAAACAGCACCAAATGAACTCCAAAATTACAAAACCAGTACCAAATGAAAGAGGATGAATTTATATGAATTTAGAAATTTGGATCACCCAAATCGGAGTTCGGATGTGAAAGTTATAGCCAAAAGAAGTTTCAAATCACATAAAATGATAGATTTAGGGTTTTTCGGATTTTCGGAATTATTTTTCAACTGAAAAATCCGGTTTTGACGTCAGCGCTGGCGCAACCGCTAACGCAGCAGCCACGTGGGCGAAACCGTTGACGCGGCGCCGACGTGGCGCCACGTGGGTGACCACGTGGGCTCGGGCCCGCGGGTCAGAGAGAGAGAGAGAGAGAGAGAGAGAGACGGGAGGCGCGGTGGGCGGCGGCCGAGGGGAAGACGGCGTCCGGCGCGGGAGAAGGCGATGGCGCCGGAGAACGGCGACGCGGAGGCGACCGGAGCCGGGAAGAAGGGAGGAGGGGGGGCGAGGAGGCAGAGAGAGAGGAGAGAGAAGAGAGAGGGAGGCGAGGCGCGCTTTATAGAGCTCGCGGCGAAAAAGCAGCGAGCGGCGGGCGCGGAGGAGGCGGGCGGGCGAGCACGGCGCGGACGCGACGGAGGCGGACGGGACGGCGCGGCGCGGATTCGCGGCGCGCGGATTCGCATGGCGGGATTAGCGCGGCGACGGAGAGAGAGAGAGAGCGCGCGTCGAGGCGACAGAAGGGAGCCGTCCGATTCCGATCGGACGGTGGGGAGCGAGAGGCGCGGCGAAGGGAGAGCCGTCCGATTCCGATCGGACGGTGGGGAGGAGAAGAGGCGCGGGCGAGGGAGACGAAGCGGCGCCGTCCGATTCGTCGGACGGTGGGAAGCGGAAGAAGCGCGAGCGATGCGAGCCGTGCGATAGCGTCGGACGGTCGCGATGAAAAGGGACGCGGCGAGGAGACGAACGGCCATGGCGAACGGAGCGGCGGATCTCGATCCAACGGTCGAAGCAAGGCGCGCGGCGAAGGCGAGAGACGTCCGATGAAGATCCAACGGCTGAGGTGAAGGGGAGGCGGGAGGCGGAGGTGGGCGCGGAATGGGCGGAGCGAGGAGCGATGGTGGGCGGCTAGGTTTCGCCCACGACAGAAAAAGGAATTAAAATACGTTTTGATTTTAGAAATTCAAACAAATCAAAAGCAATTTGAGAAAATAGCAAGCAGACTCCAAAAATTCTAGAAAAATTCACAGAAATTACTTGAATTATTCTGGACTTAATAAAAATATTTTTAACTTTAATTTTTTTTTGTTTTGCAAATAAATTAATTTTTAATTTCGGGAAAAAGGAAAATGAATTTCTAAAATCCAATAAATCCAAGGAAATTCTCAAAATAATAATTTTGATTTTAAATTCCAGAAAACTCAATTAAACCAACTTTAATTTAATTGAAGTTTGGTTAATTCATTTTAAACTGCAAATGAATTTTCTAAAATTTCAAATTAAGCTTTTGGCAAATAGAAACAAATGGTTCTCTTTTAAAATTTTCAAAAACTCCAAAAAGCGGACGCTACAAACCTACCCTCTTAAAGGGAATCTCGACCAGAGATTGGTGACTAGAGAATAGGTTGGGAAATTGACCTTCAAGTCATCTTCTCGTTCCCAAGTGGCTTCTTCTTCGGTGTGATTGCTCCACTGGACCTTGCAGAAACGGATGATCTTGCTTCTTGTCACTCGCTCTGTTATTTCCAAGATCTTGATGGGGTGCTCCTTGTAGCTGAGGTCTTCCTGCAAGGCAATTGCTTCCATGGGCATCTGCTCTTGACACTGCAACACTCCTTGATTGTGACACGCGAAGACATTATGCACATCGGCGAGGCGGAGGTCCAAGCGTAGCGACTTCTCCTCTTCGGGCTAGAACTGGGAAAGGTCCGATGTACCTTGGTGCAAGCTTTCCACTTACTCAGAAACGACGCATCCCTTTGAGAGGCGACACTTTCAGGTACACAAGATCACCCGGTGCAGAAGCTAGATCTCGGCGACGGTTATCAGCATAACTCTTCTACAGTGGTCTCTTGTTTTGACCTTTCTCGATTGATCGAACTTGCTCTTCGGCTTTTCCAAAATATCCGCCCAAACACTTGTCTTTCGCCTACTTGTTCCAATACAAGGGTGTTCGCAATTTCTTAGTAAAGAGCTTCAAATGGAGACACTGGAGGCTTGACTGTAATCGTTGTTATAGGAAAACTCGCATAAGGTAGCATTTGATCCCAATCGTCTCGATTTGCTAAGGCACAAGCCCTTAACATATCTTCTAGGATTTGATTTACTCTTTACTGTCATCCATCCGTCTGGGATGATAAGTCAGATCTTGAAATTTAGATTAGTACCCAAAACAACGTGCAACTTCGCCAAAATCTTGAGGTGAATCGGGATCCTCGATCCGACACGATCTTCCTCGGCACTCCATCTTTGGCACACTATCTTTGCCATGTACAATTCGCGATCTATCACGAGTAAGTAGTCTTGGTCGGAGAAAGTAAGCAACTTTGGTTAGACGATCCACAATTACCAGATAGAATCATATCCCGACCTTGTCCTTGGCAAACCAAAGATAAAATCCATGCCAATTTCTTCCCATTTCCATTCGAGCACTTTCAAGGGTTGCAGAGTCCAAAGGTCTTTGATGCTCGGCTTTTACACGCTGACAGACATCACACTGAGCTACAAACTCGGCAATCTCACGCTTCATGCTAGGCCACCAATACATTTCCTTGAGGTCTTGGTACATCTTCGTCCTTCGAGGGTGAATGGAGTACAAGGTTTCATGGGCTTCCTTGAGTATCAACCTGCTAAGCTCTTTACGATCTGGAACACGATTAAACTTGTCAAACCAAAAGGTGCCTTGCTCATCTTACGAAAATCTCGTGGCTTTACCCTTCTTCATGTTGCTCTTAATTTCCTTAATATTGGCATCTTCAACTTGAGCTTCCTTGATCGATTCCATAAAGTGGGTTGAACTTCTAAGGCGCCTAGGTAACCTTCTTCAACCAACTCTAACTTGAGCTTCTGGAATTCTTCCTGAAGGGCTGGCTGATTTTCCTTGATCGATAGTGTATTGCAGTAGACTTTTCTACTCAAGGCATCTGCCACAACATTAGCTTTGCCTGGGTGGTAATGGATTTCAATATCATAATCCCTAATCAACTCTAACCATCTTCTTTGCCTCATGTTAAGATCAGCCTGAGTGAAAATGTACTTCAAGCTCTAATGGTCCGTAGACTTCACAATTACCAATAAGGTAATGACGCCATATCTTTAGAGCATGCACAACGGCAGCTAATTCCAAGTCATGAGTGGGGTAATTCACTTCATGAGGCCTCAATTGACGGGAAGCATAGGCTACCTTCCTTTCTTGCATCCGGACACAACCAAGTCCTTGCCGGGATGCATCACAGAAAATCTCAAAATCCTTCTGAACATCTGGCAAAATCAACACCGGAGCTGTTGTCAAACGCTTCTTCAACTCTTGAAAACTTTGCTCACAACCTTGTTGTCCAAGCAAATTTCTTTTCTTTCTTCAACAGCTGAGTGAGGGGTCTTGCTATCTTGTAGAATCCTTCTATTGCGGCTCAACTGAACGTGTGGCACATCTCTGACAGCTGTAGTGGTAGCTCCATTATGGGAAACTGATGCCAAACTGCGGGTTTACAACTATGTTCTGGGGTGCCAACTAAGAAGCTATCAAACTTATCTTCCAAATTCTCAATCAATGCTCATTATTATCGAAATCTACCAATCCAAATGTCATAAGGTCACCCAATTACAATCCAATCATTTAATCACATTCTCGATACACCAACATGATTCACACATCCTTCTTTGGCATAAGTTTTAAATAATCCAGCAAATTCACCACTTTGATCGCAAGATTCCTTTTCTGCCTAAATCCATGAAATCTAGTGGCCATAGTCGCCTCTTCCGATCGGATAAACTCCAAGATCACGCTAAATTCTTTTTATCCTTTTTGAAACAAAATTCTTCCAAAGGTTATATTCACGCAATTGCTTCCTCCAAAATTATTGACTAAATCCACAACATTATCCACTAAATTTCCTCAAGCAAATTTATCAATTGCAACCCTCGAATTTCTTTATACCACCAATATCTCAATTTTAGAACCTTCCAAAGGGTCGCTTGCCATCCCAAATTCAAATTTAATCCGCCAATTATTGTATCACCATTTATCCAACATTTATTCATCCAACTCCAATACCGTAGATATTCATCAATCCAACAATTATTTTGGACCAACTCCGATATCGATAATATATCATCAATCATAAATTCCAATATCCAACAATCATCTGTTTGCATAACCCAATCTCCACAAATGCGCAATTCTATAATCCGATCAAGACATATTTCTATAATCTAACAAAAATTTCTCTTCAAATCTCAATTTCTCTATTCAACCACATCCAATTGAATCCAATGTGACCAACAAACTCAATTATTCCATTCTTCTTGATTCAACATAATCCACCACAATCATCGTCAAGAATTGGCGATCATATAATCAAATCCTTAATAATCGGGTAATCCTTTAATCCAAATCCAATCATAATATATTCTGTAATCCATCATCTAGCAAATCAGATTTCTATAACCCAAATTCCACAATCATATTTCCATAATCCAATCAAGATCCATTTCTGTAATTCATCCAAGATACTTTTCTATAATCCAATCTTCCAAAATCTCATGTCAATAATAATTTAATTCTACAATCTAGTAATCATGCATTTCTACAATCCAACCAAGATCCAACCAATTCTCCCAAAATTAACATCATCAATCGACATGAAAAATCCAATTCTCTTCGCATTCTACTCTGTGCCTCTTCTGCACAATTTCTCAATTCCAAATATCCAACCGACATTATAACCAGCTCAAGATTCAATTTAAATACAACTTCTCCTAATAATCAAATCAACACTTCCGATTCTTTTATCCTTCAAGATTAATCAAGATTTTCCTTTCTGATCACTTTACTCCACGATTTATATAATCCACCAATATGCTACTCTTTAAACCATTTATAATCAAGGCATACCCATTATCATACTCTGGCATCCACAATAACTTCTTGCATATACTCGGTTAAACTCAAAATCAGTCTTATCAAAGATTCTCCAAAGCTACCTAAGTTGGCATCAAAACACCTTGGTTATCTCCAAGCAAGAGTAGCTTCCAAGGACTTACTGGTTTGATCCACTTTGCAAAAATTCTTCACGAGTTTCAAAGATGAGAGGGAGAAAGCACAATAGGTGAGAGGGAAAAGCACGGGGATGAGCGAGAAACAAGGGAGATAGATGGATCAACCTAAGGCGGACCAAGTTGGTTTCACCCAACGAACGGATAGCCGGAAAGCTATCAAGAAGCAAACAAGAAAGAGACACTTAAGCACAAAAGCACTATTACGCAGACTAAACGAATCTAAAACTAGGGAGGGCAACTACCAATCTAATCTTTACGGAGGGTCAACTGGGAACACACGGCGGAACTTGAGCTTCCAAGACTTCCATTGCTTGATCTTGAAGGGCTCGATCCTAGGGATAATCCAGAGATGAGGGAGTCAAATTTAAATTTGAAAACCAAGTTCCAGAAAAGATAAGATGAAAGAACTCAAGAATGATATAAAGAGGGTAAGATGAGAAGAAAAGAATAGAACAAGGCGAGAAAGAACAGAATAAGATGAGAGAAGAATTTCTAGCCAAGTTAATTGCTTGGTTTGATTTAGAAAATATATTTTGAATTTTTACTAAGACGACCAATCTAACTAAAGGCTACGTCCTACAGTCGATATGGCTCTGATACCATCTCTTGTCGGACCCCCGGGGATTCACACAACCCCGAGACCCTCTGTGCATACCAAGCTAGTCCCATGATCAGTAGCTAGCTTGCACAGTTACAACAATGATGTAATCATAACCATTCAACAACGAACTAATGAGGCAGACAAAGTAATATTAATTAAAACAGCAAAGACCTTATGGTCAAGGTTCTTACAAAAGTCGCCTCACCGGGCTTAGCAACAACAGAGTATCTGGCAGCGGAAATCTCAAAATACGTGGAGCCCAATCGACATGCCCACAGGCAATCGAGTGGAGGACGTGACCTAGTTCGCAAAGTCTTCAAAGTAGCCTTCTTCGTAGAACTCGATATTTCCTGATTCTTCTGCTGGGACTGATCAACAAAGGGCATAAAGCCGTGAGTACATAAAGTACTCAGCAAGTCGTAGAGAAATGTATGCACATAGTATTCATGTCAGGCTTAAGCAAGGATGGCTTTATGGTTAATTTGCAGAAAGCAAGTTTAACAGTAAATACAATAATTAGATTGCAAGCAGGATTTCAAAAGAATAGTACATAGATAACCAAGTTCTTTTGAATCAAATAGTGAACATCCGTTCACTTCCCAACCATTCAACCAAGCGTTTCTATCGAACCACACCACATTTTTGAAAATACTACCCTTGCGCGAAATCACTGGGCATGTCCGTAATCGGGACACGGCTATTCGAATAGATTTTGACACTCGCAGAGGTTGTACAGCTTTACCCACAAGAGATAAATCACTTGTAATGTCCGTCGACACACCGAGGGTGTGCGACTAAGTGATTACCACAAGGCCTTTACAAAGTTCCATTTTGCCTCGGTTACGCGCTAAGGTTTCGCCATCACGGCCCCTCTTGCGCCAATAAACACCACAACAGAACCGACTCAAAACTTTCCTAATTAATTGGCGGTCAGTCCCATACCGGACTTGTGGTTGCACGAGGTGACCGGATCAATGACTTGCAAAGTTAAGTCCTTAGTTGGTCGCTTCGGACAAGTCTACCACAACCCAATGTGCATTACGCACCCACTCTAGCTTCCTACCTCAAGCCCGAGCATAAATCATTTTTGTTCATACCCGACCAAATGGCAAACCACGCCATGGCACAACATCTTTTAATAAAAGTGGCCTCACACCACTGCTCCATAGTTCCATTAGTCAAATTTCAATAATCATTGAACATGTGATCGAAAGTACCGCGGGTAACTAGAGCATGTCTAAGCAATATACGCTCCCAAGTTGGTATACAATTATGTCCAACTAGTATTAACCATCCTAAGGTGTCCAAGGATATATGCCATTCAAGGAGACATTTCATTTTCAATTTATCAAGGAGGCATAATGGCAATTTGGTAATTATCTACTCCCAAAACCATTTTTAATAAAACTAGCCATGCATGATAATTTAATACAATATACATTTGTAAAATGGGTTCAACATGGTCAAAGGCCTACGACTTGCCTTCGTTGGCGAGGAGCGAGTCTTGATCGTCGAATCGAAGAAATCTTCCAAACGCCTAATCTACGTGCGAGAATAGCAACAAATAAATAAAACAGCACCAAATGAACTCCAAAAATTACAAAACCAGTACCAAATGAAAGAGGATGAATTTATATGAATTTAGAAATTTGGATCACCCAAATCGGAGTTCGGATGTGAAAGTTATAGCCAAAAGAAGTTTCAAATCACATAAAATGATAGATTTAGGGTTTTTGGATTTTCGAATTATTTTCAACCGAAAATCCGGTTTTGACGTCATTTGGCGCAACCGCTAACGCAGCAGCCACGTGGGCGAATCGCTGACGCTGGCGCCGACGTGGCGCCACGTGGGTGACCACGTGGGCTCGGGCCCATGGTCGAGAGAGAGAGAGAGAGAGAGAGAGGGAGGGCGAGGCGGCGGCGGCCGGAGCTGGGAAGACGGCGGCGTCGGCGCGCTGGAGAAGGCGGTGGCGCCGGAGAACGGCGACGGAGGCGACGGGCCGGGAAGAAGGGAGGAGGGGCGGGCGAGGCGCGCCGAGAGAGGAGAGAGAGAGAGAGAGTGAGGCGAGCAGGCGCGGCTTTATAGAGCTCATGGCGGAAAAAAGCAGCCAGAGCGGCGGGCGCAGGCGGAGGCGGACGGACGGCACGCGCGGACGCGACAGGCGGCGGACGGGACAGCGCGCGCGGGATTCGGGCGCGAGATTCGCAGACGGATTCGCGCGGCGGACGGGAGAGAGAGAGCGGCGCGTCGGAGACGACGAGCGGGAGCCGTCCGATTCGGATCGGACGGTGGGGAGCGAAGAGCGCGGCGAAGAGCCGTCCGATTCGACGGACGGTGGGGAGGAGAAGAGGCGCGGCGAGGAGACGAAGCGCGCCGTCCGATTCGACGGACGGTGGGAAGCGGAAGAAGCGCGATGCGTCTGGCCGTCGCGATGGCGATCGGACGGTCGCGATGAAAAGGGGACGCGGCGAGGGAGACGAACGGCCGCGGGCGAACGGGAGCGGCCGGATCTCGATCCAACGGTCAGAAGCAAGGGGCGACGCGGCGAAGGCGAGAGACGTCCGATGAAGATCCAACGGCTGAGGTGAAGGGGCGCGCGGAGCGGAGATCTTTGGTCAGCGGAATGGGCGGAGGCGGAATGCGATGGTGGGCGGCTAGGGTTTCGGCCCACGCACAGGAAAAAGGAATTAAAATACGTTTTTGATTTTAGAAATTCAAACAAATCAAAAAGCAATTTTAGAAAATAGCAAACAGACTCCAAAAATTCTAGAAAAATTCACAGAAATTACTTGAATTATTCTGGACTTAATAAAAATATTTTTAACTTTAAATTTTCTTTTTCTTTTGCAAATAAATTAATTTTTAATTTCGGGAAAAAGGAAAATGAATTTCTAAAATCCAATAAATCCAAGGAAATTCTCAAAATAATAATTTTGATTTTAAATTCCAGAAAACTCAATTAAACCAACTTTAATTTAATTGAAGTTTGGTTAATTCATTTTAAACTGCAAATGAATTTTCTAAAATTTCAAATTAAGCTTTTGGCAAATAGAAACAAATGGTTCTCTTTTAAAATTTTCAAAAAACTCCGAAAAACGGGACGCTACAGTGCCTACACTATCTTTATTAATTTAGTTAAAACTCAATTTTAGATATTGTAAAATTCGAGCTTTTGAACTTATCTATTGTATTTAAAATGTCAAATAGTGTTTTTACACAAATAACCTTACAAGCCTTTATTTGATAATATCCATGCATGTATTAACTCTTTTACGGGTGTAACTTGTGAGCACGATTTTTTTAATACTCACCCTTGCTTAATGCAAATAAATTCCAGAGGAGAAGGACTTCACTACGGGTGTGGATCCCGACGACTAGGCCGCTACCCCAATCGATTTCCTATGGTAGATTTGTAATAACCGAAATTTAACTAGGAAACTGGAAATGAATTCGGGAGAGATTAATAAAATAGGGAGAAGGACCAACTAGAAAATAGATTTATCAGCAGTTAGAGGGGGATTTCTACAAAACCCCAGTAACGTGGGCCTGGGCCTTGACCCAAGTATAATACCCCGACTATACTTTGAGAGTGCAATAAAAAAAATTGAGAGAGAATTAAAGGAAATAAGATAGAAAATTCATAATTTTAGGAGAGGAATGAGGCGCCAACCCATATTCGATTGGAGAGGAGCCGACCATTGAGGCCCAAGGCCCATTAGTGGGCTGGCAGCCCACTAGAAGGCAAGGGAGGGGGGAACCAAACCCTAGCTACTATTTGCTTGGGAGGGGATAGTCACAGATCACTTCATATTACTTCTCGTTTAGGTATATGAATATGTCATTACCTTTCATTTGATAGATGTTGGATTGTAATAGATAAAGTTTGTTGGATTATGCAATCTTTCATTATGATATGGTTGAATTAGTAAATACTTAATAATCTTCATATAGCCTAATGATAGATTTATCATAAATAATTCAATATGATTGAATAATTAAAATTCTGATAGGTTGTTGAATTCTGATTTAAACCACATATTTAATTTATAGCTGCGCTCTTTTTATGTTATTAGCTGAAAGATTCTTAAAATACATTCATAAAAACGCTTGGTGTTAGACTTTAGGTAATATATTGGCTTTCGCATAGCCAGGGTGTTACACCAAGAGGGCTTGTGGTGGCCGGCCATAAGGGGGGAGGCGCCACACTCCCCAAAAACCTTCGCCGCCACCCCTTCCCCATCTCCCCACTTGTGGCCGCCACCCCCATCACCCCTTGGTCGCCACCTCTTGTACCTCCTCCTTGCGCCTCCGGCAAAAAGCAAGGCCATTACCCCCAGCTTGAAGCTCCTTGTGCTACCATTTAGGAGGAAAGAGAAGAAGATCGCCATTGGAGAGGCCGGCCAAGAGGATGGAAGAAGAGAGGTTATTGAGCAAGATCTTACTATTGAATCCCGGCCAGTGAGAATATTAGAAGGAGCGGAACGGGTTCTGAGGAACAAGACCCTGAAGTATGTCAAAGTTCTTTGGTCTCATCAGACTGAGAGAGAGGCCACTTGGGAGTTGGAGTCCCGCATGCGAGAACAATACCCCGACCTATTCGTTTCAGGTAACTATCTAAGTTGTTCATCTATCTTTCTCGAAGTTTGTTGCGTACATTTGAGGTCGAATCTTTTCTAAGGGGGATAGAGTGTAATACCTCATAAATCCAGCTAGGTTGTATCGTTTCGAATGTCTGGAAATGTTATTCGAAAACGAGATTTAAAACTTTCCGGAACCGAATCGGTAAAAAGAAAGAAGTCGGAGGGAGTAAAAGAAACATTTTTCGTCGGATTTTTCCAATCAGCGGGGGGAGGGGGGGTAAATGTTATTTCCCGTCAACCTTGGGCCAGATCATGACCAGTGGCCCAATAGGGGGCCGGCCGGCCCATGTAGGGGCCTGCCAAAAGGGGGGGGCGCCACTCCCCCCCAAACCCTAGCCGCCTCCACCTCCCCTCCCCAAAGCCGGCTCCCTTGCTGCTCCTTGGTGCCTCCTCGCAGTGGTGGTACCATCTCCGGTGAACCCCGTTGCTCCTCCTCAAGATACCCTCCGACATCTCCGTTCCCCGCCGACGTCGACGGCCGTTCGTCGCCTCCGGTGGCCGCCCTAAGAGAGGAAGAGAGGGAAGGGAGGAAGGCCCGTGTGCAGCGGATCATCGTCTTCCTACTGGTCTTCAAGGGTAACGAATACTCCAACCCGCTGTTTGATCGGTTTTAGTTGCGGTTTTGGTCTTTAGAGTTGAGACAGACTGCTGTTCCAGATTTTCCAGAACAGATCTGTTTGTTCTGCGGCCTTTTGCCCTACAGTAGAGGCAGAATCTCAGGTTGACGTCTTCTAGAGTTTTATTCCTGGGAACGTTAGCTTTCTTTTGGCACTGAGATCAGGAAAATCCAATCTGTATTTTGGGAGTTATGAATTTTTGATTGCGATCTGTTCTGTCTGCCTGAAAACTGGGGTCAGTAGGTTTGTCCCTCGGTTTTGTTTACATTAGGGGCCGAATCAGAACCTTCACCCAACTAAGTTATTGTAGCTCTTGAAATTATCTTTCCAAGTTGATAAGGATAATTCTTATTGGATCAGTAGCGTAAAAGTTACGCCATTTTCTTTATTACTGATCTGTATTCTGGATAGACGTAGATGGGTTGTGTTTAGCTGATAATTAGCCCTCTGTTTTGGCCGAATCAGGGGATTCCGCCAACTAATATTTTGTAGCCTGATCTGTTAAGATTCAGTGAGCACTAGTTTCAGGTCTTTTAGAGTTACAGATAATTAATGGTGAATTTTCTCGTACAACTGCCCGTAGATCGATAATCTGGACTTTTGGCGTAGAGGTCAAAACGAACATTTGGGTGTGTGGGTTGATTAGAGGGTATCGTAGAACTCGTGTAACTATGTTATACCCTGTTATCCTTATTCCGTGACAATGCTTGTGTAGGCGGTGAGACGGTGAGTGGGAGGACACCTTCGTTGCTTCCCAGTACGTCACAGCACTGAAGGCAAGTGCAATGTTAATTTGTGTGATTTCAATGATTGCAAGTTAAAGTCATTACCTTATGAATATTCTTGTGACTTGAGTATGATGTGATATATTTCAATATCACCTTCTATGATAAATTGAGATGAAGTCATGTTATGCATTCCATTCCATGCACGCATGTTTTCTTTGCCATCCACGGGAGTGGAAACTTGACTAAGTCCCATTAATTCCAATATGGGCATGTAAGACCTACCATTCCAAAGTAGGTAGTTTTGGACATTCCGTATGAAACGTTCTTCATACGGACTTGGGTCCCCGCTCTTGGTTAAGGGCGGGCTTGAGTGAACACCGACGGGTGTGTCACTTGTTATACCGGTATAATCACGTGAGAGGTCCATTCTCCTTCAATGCATACATTCATACCATGCCTTCGCAAACTCATGGATGCAATTGTTATTACTTGGCATATTCTTCTGATTCAGAACCCTTTGTGATATAATCATTGTGCTTGCTGAGTTTCGACTCACCCTTGGTTTCTGTGTTTATTTAGGTGAGCCTTGATGATGATGATGATGTCGTTAATGGGAGGGAGTAGACCATCACGATGCACACTACCTATCTTAAACCAGAATTCATTGTTGGTTTTAATCCATGTCAATTATTTGATAACTGTGGAATTTGTAATAATCCAACTTGGTTATGATTCCTACATACGCATGATATAATGGCTTCCCTTTCATCATTTGAAATGGTTAATTAATGTTGGTTTCATAGTAATTACTGTTTTGGTATCATTGATATTGGAGTACAATTATTCGTTTCCTAGAGTTTTGATAGAATTGGGTGACATCTTGGCTTCCGAATAGCCAGGGTGTTACAGAAAAGAAGGGAGAAGAGAAGGGGAGGGATCACAGCCCGGGTTCGTGTTCTTCAACGGTTATTCAAGGGTAATCCCGATCCCCACTCATTTGGTAGAATAATTGAGTAATTAGCCGACGTCGGTAATAGATCTGTTTAGGACAGTCCGTAATGGTCGACGGTTTTGAGGGACTCAAGTGCATTTTCTGGCTAGGATGTCTCCTAGAGAATTGTAGGCGACGTCGCTAGCTTTCTGCAGAGTATTGGATCAAGTCGTTTGGATGAGCAGATTGGGAGTTATGATTTTCGTAGCGCTACTGTTCTACAGTTCTATTTGAATTCTGACAGATATTGGTAATAGGTCGTTAGCGCATAGTTAAATGAAGAATTAGGGGATCACACCATAATGAATGTTGTATACATTTTTACAAGCTTTCCAGAAAGGTAAAGAACATAATATTTGGCCTTGTGAACTGAAAGTTACGTTGGGTTTAGTGGCACTGTCTAGAAACGCTAACTTGAATTATCTGTTATGTTAATCAGTTTGGTAGGGTTAGAAGATTGCGAATATGGAAAGCTCACAAACTAGGTTTTGTTGGGGACTTGACAAGCTTTCTAAAGGGTCCAAGAACACCTCATTTGGACTTCTGATCAATAAGTTATGAATTTGTTTAGTACAACTATCTGTTGAGGGGACAGATCGGCCTGCTAGGTTAAAAACGGAGGGTTAGGTAATTTTATTAGAAGTCTTAGTAATTTAAGAAAATGTGGGAAATTTCATGAAGAATCCAGAACGGGTAGTTTGCCAAGATCGGACTTTTGAGTCACAAGTTGCGCTCATTTTAGTACCAGAGCAGCAAAGGGATAACTTGGAGACGTGTAGGAGCGATGTCGATTGATGAGTGTTCTTTTATTGCTGTAGCTTGTATTGAAATTTGAGTGTTTATTGTAGGAGTGACGTCGTGCTTGTTGCCTTCTTGTAGCCAAATCGTACGTCGCAACTAGTAAAGGTAAGTGCATGGTAGACAGCGATCAATGACTGATCACTGTGATTCTTTATCTTTCAGTACTATTATTGTTGTATATTTATTTTTATTTAATTATGAGCAATGAAATGGTATGATTGTATCTTGTTGACGAACCTGAGGAAAAATTGGATATGATGGATATGATGAAGTTTTGCATTTTTGCATTCATAAGCATCTTTCCATATGAGGAGGTGATCATGATTGACTACACCTCCACGGGAGTGGAGAATATCCCCGATCCTTGAGGAGGAACGGGTTTGAGAGTGAATGTTGTCTCGAGCATTCACTCATGCTATACCGGTGGACATGTAGAGTAGAGTTACCTTGATATATGAGATGAATGGGTGTGAAAGAAAGAGAAAAGAACAGCACGAGAATATTAATCGAAATACCTGTGATGATAATGAAGTTATTGAATACTATTGATTCATTATTGTTCGTTGTATATTGATGTATTTGCTGAGTCGTGGACTTACCCTTGCTCTTTTCTTGTCTTTAGGTGATCTTTGAGGGCACAATGTTTGAGAGCGAATAGAGCACATAGGATAGTTTCCTACTTCAGACACACGATTAATTGACATGATAACTTTTTATTCATTATTGCTTTATTGCTGGATTACTCTAGGACTTGTTAAGTTGAATAAAATTTAGGTCAATATTTTGGACTAGTCTATTTTGTTTCAAGGCTTCAAATTCATTAGTTTAGTGCTGTTTTGGATTGATTACCTGGTTATGTTTCCCTTGCCTAGTTGTTCATACTTGATCAGTCTTTACTCATGTTTTGTTGAGACCCGTGGATGGGTTCTATTATTGTTGTGTTTGCTGAAATTTTCTAGTGTGTTGATGATTATTAGATCAGAGCGGGCTTTAGGTCCATGGTGAATAGATTAATAACATAGGCAATCTAAAATTATTAAAATTAGTTTTAGGTTTAGTAAATCAATTAAAATTTGCTACTGGTTAAATAATCTAAAATTTGACACACTAGTGCATAGTAGGATAAAGAGTGATACGAATATCGTTTTGATGCTTCTGTTAGGTTGTTTATTGATGCGTGTTTTGATATTGACCTTTGAACTTATTGTGTATTGTTGATTCTGGTTCATAGCTATGCCGAGGGTTAGAGCGCGTGGTCGTGGTGGCTGCTGTCGTGGAGGTCGGGGCCGTGGGTGTGGTTCCATGGAGCCACCTCCAGAGGTAGTTGAGTCAGTAGTTGAGGGGGTTACTGCTGACCCGCCTCCGGTTGGGGGCCAGGAAGAGACCCCTGCTTTGCTGAGATAGTTGGTAGGACAGATCCGTGCTCTCTGTCAACAGGCGTCGGCAGCCCCTGCTACCGTAACATCTGTTGCTACTCCAGTTGCTCCTCCACCTGCACCTGAGACGCAAATGGCGCTTCGAGAGTGGATGGGGTTGAGGTTGGATCCGTTTGACGAGTCGCACACCGTCCGCATACAATGATCGGCCGCGCTATATGGAGAGGCAGTTTTGAGTCTTGGAGATGTCCTCACATCAGAGGGCCCGTTTTGTAGCCTTTCAGCTGAACGGGCAAGCGGACATTTGTTGGGACGGGGTGTTGTCTTCGAGGACTGCCACTCAGGGACTAGTCTCTTGGGAGGAATTTGTTGATCAGTTCAATGCAAAATTCTACACCTACTCCTTCGTTGAGAAGGTGGAGGTTGCCTTGATGACATTTGCTCAGGGGAAGAGGTCCATTGTGGAATATGAGGCGGAGTTCAACAACTTGGTTCGCTTTGTACCTTTGGTAGAAAACGATGATCTTCAGAAGGCGAAGAGGTTCCGTCGTGGTCTGAAATCTGAGTACCAGCATGTGTTGGGAGCTACTCCACTTCGTGATTTCAGCTCATTGTGGAGCAAGCTAGGGAATGGAGTTGGAGATGCAGCTCACTATGGGGCAGCAAGCCTCTGGTGGACTGGTTGCTTCTGGTGGTGACCAGAAGAGGAGCTCTGGTGAGGGGAGTGGGTCTGTTCAGCGACCTGCTTTTGAGAAATTCAAGGGGGGACTGTATGTTGGACCGAAAAGGCGACTAGAGGGGGTGAATAGGAGCACGCTCACTTTTTCCCAAATAATGAATTCAACACAATTTCACTCCAATAGCTATGATGAAGCTATGAAGATCAATATACCTGTACAGCGGAAGACTAGTATTGAATCCAATTAAATCCCCTAAGCAAAATAACAAAATCAACTAAGATTACAGAATCTCAAAGCACGGCGGTCGACCTCTGACCCACCGGTTGGACCGATTGTCGGCGGTCCGACCATTGTTATCTTGGCGGTCGGACCGCTCAAAATCGGTCCGACCGGTGATGACGGGCGGTCGACCGCCGACTCGAATGCAATCTGAAGCGATAAATCACCCGATGACGAAGTTGCAATTAGGTCAAACTTTTGATTCTCAACTTCAATCTTTATGAAACTTTGCACACACCTTCTATATGCTATTGAGGACCTATTCCAATCGAATATTGTGATAATTCTTGGATAGATCCTGAGCAATTACCAAATGAATAACAGAGGGTCTAAAACCGGGCAAGAACGAAAACTTGATCCTAAAGCTTGTTCGTGAGTGATTGATGATCAAGATGATTCTAGATAGATTCACACAAATCACAGCAAGCTAATTTACGTGAAAGAATCAATCACAAACTCGCGGATCAAGGAAAGCCCTAAAATCATGAAATCGAAAGCAAGAGCGAAAAGAGACTTATCTCAAGCAAACCTTGCATAGATTAAGAACGTGATCGTTGCTGGATTACACCCACACCATCATGGATCAGTGGTCAATCCAAGATCACAAAATTCTCCTCAAACCATGAAAAGCCCTAGCCTCCACCTCAACTCTCCCTAAGCCAATTAGGGTTTTGCAAGCAACAAAAGAGGTGAAAAACAGCGAGGGTGAGGGTGCAGCCCCCACCTCCTCCTATTTATAGTGGAGACCTAGAACTCTCTAGGGTTTGACTCAATTGCGCTCCCGTTAAGGCCCACTAACAAACGGGTCACACACGCACGCTTCGCAAAGCGCCGTCTTTAACCTTTTGACCTAAACCGATTCACCATGCGTCATGTATTGGCCAATAGGTCACCCTTGTCCATCTTGTGTCACGCTTGAGTCGTTGACCTCACCCGGCATTGTCGATCGTTCTGGATCTCAACTCTCCAAGTCTAGTCCCGATCCTCCTCGCTGTTGACCGTCGTTGACCACCAAGCAACCTGCACAACCATAGACAAGCAAACACGAGTTCGGGAACAAGTTCTTCACAACTTGACCCATGTTAGTCAAAACATGCATCATGCAAATCATATGCCATGAAACCAATGACTTTGACCTAACAAATCAACATCGCCACGGTTGGCCGACGTTCAAGTAAAAACCGTCCGACCGCTCCTCGTGAGCGGTCGGACCTCTAACGGTCGGATCGCTCCTGTGAGCGGTCGGACCGCCATCGGACTTAGCCAAATTCATGCCCCAAATTCAAACCTTCGAAACTTAAAATGAATAGAACTTCTTCGAGACTCCAAAATCATGAGACCATGTGCATTGGGATCCCTCACATACCTACAACACCTATTTTTGGCCCAAATCGATTTGACCACTTTTAGGTCACAACCGTCCGACCACGCACATGGCCGGTCGGACCGATTTGGGACCGGCGGACCGCCATGCTATGGCCGGTCGGACCGCCCCTGTCCAGAATTCCTAAGACTTTGTCGAAAACTCGTGAAACGACAAACCGTAAACACCATTGCCAATTGTCACATCATCCTAAGATCCGGAGCATATCCCCATGATATCCACAATCGTAGTCCTCCAAGTCTTAACAATTGAGGTCGTTTTCTTCTTCGGCACCTCGTCCTTTTGCAGGTATTCCAGCCTTTCGTCCTGTCCCTAGGTAGGGCATGCTTTGCTTGAAGTGTGGTGATGGACACCGTGCTACTGAGTGCTCTTGGACGGGAGATTGCCATCAGTGTGGCCGAACGGGTCACAAGGAGCGGGTGTGCCGCCAGAACCCCGCCAGCGTGATCAAGTGGGAGCATGTGTCGTCTTACGCTTGGCAGAGTCCCGCCGAGGATCTCTCTAGATGATGGCTGCTCCTCCTGCATCGCCACTTCCTTCAGCTTGGGTGCCTCTAATAGGGTACTAGTAGCAGCCGCCACCTCTGGCACCACTTTAAGTTGCACGACCAGCTTTACCTGCACCACCACAGCAGATTGCCGGGGCTCTCGCAGCCTCGGCGTTGTCTTCTTTCCCCATGGTGCCACCTGGAGTGTACGCCATGCCTACTGCGGAGTCTGCGGGTGGTCCTGACGTGGAGACAGGTACTTTGCTTGTGGATTCATTTGATGCTTTATTCCTTTTTGATTCAGGGGCTACCTTTTCGTTTGTCTCAACGGCGTTCGCTAGGAGAGTGAACTTGAGTATGCAGTGGATTTCTCAGTCAGTGTTGGTCAGTTCTCCTGGGGTTTTATTGCGAGCTCTACTACTTGTCCCGGGTGCTCTATTGTTATTGATGGACAGAAGTTCACAGAGAATCTGATAGTCATACAGATGGAGCCGTTCGATGTCATCTTGGGCATGTATTGGTTGCACTCTTACCGAGCCGTGATATCCTATTTCTGTAGGACAGTATCTGTGCAGACCCCTGTCTAGAGAGACTTTGACCTTTCAGGGGAGTGTGTCTGCGCACTCTCTTTCAGTGTTGGCTCGACTGTTTTTGGGTCAGCGTGCGGTCAAAATTGGGCTTCTATTAGCTCTTGCTGAGAAACCGAGCGTGACTTTGCATATTGATGAGATTCCAGTGGTTAGTGATTATCCAGATGTGTTCCCGGCTGAGCTTCCGGGCTTGCCACCAGTGCGAGACGTGGAGTTTCATATTGATCTCATTCTGGGTATTCGGCCCATCTCGATGTCTCCATATCGACTATCACGTCCGTTTTAGGATGAGCTGAAGAAGCAGTTGGATGAATTATTGACCAAAGGTTTGATCAGGTGGAGTGAATCGTTGTGAGGAGCTTCTGTTCTGTTCACAGAAAAGAAGGATGGGAGTTGGCGCATGTGTGTTGATTACTGTGCACTTAATGCAGTCACAATCAAGAATAAATATTCATTGCTCCGCATTCAGGACTTATTTGATCAGTTGAATGGAGCTCAGGTGATCTCCAAGATCGATCTACAGTCAGGGTATAATCAAATCCGTGTGCGTGAGCAGGATGTAGAGAAGACTGCCTCTCCTCCAGCTATGAGCATTATGAGTATAAAGTTATGTCTTTTGGACTGATTAATGCATGTGCCATTTTTATGGAGAGCATGAACAACATGTTGCACGAGTATTTGGATGACTTCCTGGTAGTGTTCAATGATGATATTCTTATCTATTCTAAGGCCAATGTTGTTGCTGATGCTCTTAGTCGCAAGGCGATTCCCGCTACTCTAGATTGCTTCATTGCTGATTTTGATCGCATGGGGATATCTTATTGTTATACTGGCACAGCACATGTTGAGACACAATTGATCCTTAAGTCAACTATTCCAGACCGTGTGCGGAAAGCACAACAGAGTGATCGGTTATAGCAGGACGTCAGGAAGCGTCTAAGTGAGGGCAAAGAAGGAGATTTCAGCATGGATGAATCTGGTGCTTTGAGGTTTAAAGGTGAGCTTTGTGTGCCGCAAAAGGCGGAGGTCAAAGATGATATCTTGAGGGAGGCTCATTGCACTCTGTACATTATTCATCCTAGTGAGACTAAGATGTATCGTGATCTGAAACAAAAAATTTGGTGGAAAAAGTTGAAGGTGGACATTGGTAATTATGTGGCTTCTTGTGGTGTTTCTCAGCAAGTAAAAGCCGAGCATAAGCGTCCTGCAGGATTGTTGCAACCTCTAGAGGTTCCCCTGTGGCCTTGGGATGATATCTATATGGACTTTGTGGTGGCGTTCCCTCATTCGCCGCGAGGGAAAGATGCAGTTTGGGTAGTAGTGGATCGTTTCAGCAAGTCTGCACACTTCATTCCTATCAGAACGAAAAATTCGGCAAGCGATTTGGCGCCTATTTATGTGCGTGAGATTGTGAGACTGCATGGTGTGCCAAAGACCATCATTTCTGACAGGGACGCGAAGTTTATCAACAAGTTTTGGGAAAGTCTGCAGAGTGTATTGGGCACAGAGCTCCGTCTTAGTACATCGTTTCATCCACAGACAGATGGGCAGTTAGAGCGTACTATTCAGACTTTGGAGGATATGTTGCGGACTTGCGTTCTGTCTTGGAAGGGTAGTTGGGAGGACCAATTGCCACTGGTATAGTTTTCTTATAACAATAGCAACCATTCCAGTATTAGAGTCGCACCATTCGAGGTTCTGTATGGGCGGAAATGCATATCACCACTTTGTTAGCATGCAGTGGGTGAGAAGGCAGTTTTGGGTCCGTACTAGATTCAGAAGACCGTTGAGCACGTGGCCATGGTGAGGTAGAATATGTTAGCAGCTCAGAGCAGACAGAAAAACTATGTAGATGTGAGGAGGCGTGACTTGGAGTATGCGGTGGGTGACTAGGTGCTCTTGAGAGTGTCTCCCACTAAAGGCATTGTCCGATTCGGTACCAAAGGGAATCTTAGCCCGAGGTTCGTTGGACCGTTCCCGAATATTTTAAGAATTGGGAAGTTAGCCTACCGCCTGGACCTTCCTGAGTGCATGCATGTGTTGGAAATATGCCCTAGAGGTAATCATAGAGATGATTATATTTCATTATGTTCATTTTTTTGATAATATGTTATCATGTTCCTTGAATGAATCATTTGTTATAGATCAATAAGTATGTGACTTGTTCGTGGAACTCTTTAACTTATATGATGTCATTCTAAATGTATCCCTGGTCGGAGGTCACTGGTCGGAACATCAGTGACTCTATGACTAGCACATGTATTGATTGATGACTTGATTTCAGCGGTCATGGATATGGAGATATCGAATCAATTATGTGAGCACATGTTAGAGAACATGGTGTTGGATAGACCCATCATTGAGACACTATTGAGAATATTATGAATCTTTGTGTCATTAGTTGGTCTCAAGTAATGATAATGTATAATCCTTAGATCTGAGATCAACATGGTTCCCTACATGTGTAATAGCACTCTTAGGGGTTGCCAAACACTACCCATAACTGGGTAGTTATAAAGGTAGCTTTCGGGTATGCTATGAAACATGCGGAGGGATGTGACTGGTCGAGATGGGATTTGCCCCTCCTAACATAACAGGAGAGATGTCTCTGGGGCCCTCGTGGTGATCGAATAAAGAAAGTGCATGGCCATACCACTAGTGGTCGAAGTGTCGACCACATGATGTTATCCGACACTCGATCGAGAAAGTATTGAACGGTCCATGGATGACACAACATCTCACCTGGAGTTTAACCAGGCATCGTGAGGCAAAGGGAGAATGCATGAGTAGGTTGCTTAGTTCGATCAGTTACGGACTAGTCGTATGGAGATACGAGGTGGTCATAGATTGGTCGAACGTAATCACAGAATGGTAAAAACCTGGTCGTAACGAGTTACAAACTGGTCGTGACCAAATACAACCTGGTCGTATAGAGATACGAACAGGTCGTAAGCGATGAGGACCTGATCATAGATCATATTACATCAAGGTTCGTCCGATTTATCCTATGTGTCTTTGGGAATCGTTATGTGCTGGTAGGTACCGCTAACGACTAGTGATCGGAAAAGAGTTTCTGAGTGATAACCGATTACACATGAACCTGTGGGGTCGCACACTTAAAGGGCAAGGACCTGCTTTGGATGGTGATCTGAATTCGTATAGGCCACGAGTTCCTAATGGGCCTCCAGGTTGAGACCCATCATGGATGCCTATATATAGAGGGGCGATGGCATGGGGTGAGGGAGCGAGAGGATGATCTTTGGAAGAACTCCCGAAATCCTAATAGCCACGCCTTCTCAACCATGCTCCCGGTGCTAGCACTACATCGCGTGGTGATCCTGCCCCGTACGTGTGGATACCTCGGAGGTGTTGTTGCGAGGCATCAGCACTAGGACGATCCGCAACTCGTGACGCTCACCGGAGTCGGAGGAGAAGTAACGTGACGAGTACGACCACTCGGAGGAGCAGACGCACGACGAGTACAACTACTCGAAGGAGGAGACGTGTCATGAGTACGACTACGACTGCATCAACTCATTACAACGACTCTACTTCCGCTACGAGTCGGCGCGTCTAGCGGTAATCTCGTGATCTATTAGTTGCGGTGGTTCCTTGGTTGCGCGGTAAATTTTGTTTGTGCTATCGTAGACTTGCCGTGTTACCCTACAGCGTGGAGTTCACAACGTGTTTCACGTCTCGATGCTGAGGAAGTTTGTGAGAGACTCAGAGGATAAGGTTTCATTGGAGCCGCTCACTATAGAGCAAGACCTCATAATTGAGTAGCATCCGGTGCGTATTCTGGAGAAGTTAGAGAGAGTGCTGAGGCACAAGACGTTGGTATACATCGAGGTGTTGTGGACACATCAGTCCGAGAGAGAGGCGACTTGGGAGTTAGAGTCTCGCATGCGCGAGCAATATCCAAATTATTCACAGCAGGTATGTGATAATGTTGTGAAGTTTTTGGTGGTTTTTATTTTAGCATGTTAAGCTTGGTTAGAATTCGGGGTCGAATTCCGTTAAGGGGTGTAGAATGTAATACCCTGAAATTTAATCTGGAAACTAGAAATGAATTCGGGAGAGATTAATATAATAAGGAGAATGACGAACTAGAAAATAGATTTATCAGCAGTTAGAGTGGGATTTCTACAAAACCCCGACAACCAGGGCCTGGGCCTTGGCCCAAGAGGGCATGTGGTGGCCGGCCATAAGGGGAGGAAGGTCGACCCTCCCCCAAAACCCTAGCCTCCACCCCCTTCCCCCTTCTCCCCACTTGTGGCCGCCACCCCCCATCTCCCCCTTGGTCACCACCTCTTGTGCCTCCTCCCCTGTGTCTCTAGCTCCACCAGCAGCGCCATTATCCCCCTGTTGATGCTCCTTGCTGCTACCATTTGGGAGGAAGGAGAAGAAAGATCGCCATTGGAGAGGCCTACCAAGAGGAAGGAAGAAGACAGGAAGGGAAAAAAGGGAGAAGAGAAGGGGAGGGATCGCAGCCTGGGTTCATGTTCTTCAGTGGTTCTTCAAGGGTAATCCCGATCCCCATTCGTTTGGTAGAATAATTGAGTAATTAGGCGACATCGGTAATAGATCTGTTTAGTACAATCCGTAATATCGACGGTTTTGAGGGAGTTAAGTGTGTTTTCTTTCTAGGATGTCTCCTAGAGAATTGTGGGCGACGTCGCTAGCTTTCCGTAGAGTATTGGATCAAGTCGTTTGGCTGAGCCGATTAGGAGATATGATTTTTGTAGTGCTGCTGTTCTGCAGTTCTGTTTTAATTCTGACAGATATTGGTAACTGGTCATTAGCGTATAGTTAATGGAAGAATTAGGGGATCTCACCAGAATGCAAGTTGTAGAAATTTTTACAAGCTTTCCAGAAAGCTAAAGACCAAAATATTTAGCCTTGTGAACTGAATGTTACGTTGGGTTTAGTGACGCTATCCAGAAACCCTGACGTGAATTATCCGCTCTGTTAATAAGTTTGGCAAGGGTAGAAGATGGCCGAATCTGGAAAGCTCAACAACTAGGTTTAGGTGGGGAATTTTATTAGCTTTCCAGAGGGTCCAAGAACACCTCATTTAGACTTCGGATCAATAAATTATCAATTTTTTTAGTACGGCTGTCTATTGAGGGGACAAATCGGTCTGCTGGGTTAAAAACGGAGAGTTAGGTGATTTTTTTAGAAGTCTTAGTAATTTAAGAAAATGTGGGGAATTTCATGAAGAATCAAAAAATAGGTGGTTTGCCATGATCAGACTTTTGAGTAACAGGTTGCGCTCGTTTTAGTACAAGAGCAGCAAAGGGGTAATCGCTCGATACTGAGGAAGTGGTAGACTTGGAGACATGTAGGAGCGATGTCAACTGATGAATGATAATTTGTTGCAGTAGCTTGTATTGAAATTGGAGTATTTAATGTAGGAGTGACGTCGTGCTTGTTGCCTTCTTCTAGCCAAATCGTGCATCACAACTAGTAAAGGCAAGTGCATGGTAGACAGCGATCAATGACTGATCACTGTGATTGTTTATCTTTTAGTACCATTATTGTTGTGCTTTTATTTTTATTTAATTGCAAGCAATGAAACAGTATGATTGTATCTTGATGATGAACATGACGAAAAATTGGGTACGATGAATATGATGAAGTTTTGCATTTTTGCATTCATAAACATCTTTACATATGAGAAGGTAATCATGATTGATCACAACTCCACGGGTGTGGAGAAGGTCCCCGGTCCTTGAGGAGGAACAGGCTTGAGAGTGAATGTTGTCGCGAGCATTTACTCATGCTATACCAGTATACGCTAAAAAAGTGCATGTGGACATGTAGAGTAGAGTTACATTGATATATGAGATGAATGGGTGTGAAACAAAGAGAAGAGAACAGTATGAGAATATTAATCGAAGTACCTCTGCTGATAATGAAGTTATTGAATACATTTGATTCATTATTGTTCGTTGTATATTGATGTATTTGCTGAGTCGTGGACTCACCCTTGCTCTTTTGTTGTCTTTAGGTGATCTTCGAGGGCGCCATGTTTGAGAGCGAATAGAGCACATGTGATAGTTTCCTACTTCAGACACATGATTACTTGCCATGAGAACTTTTTATTCATTATTGTTGGATTACTCTAGGACTTGTTAAGTTGAGTAAAATTTAGATCAATATTTTGGACTAGTCTATTTTGTTTCAATACTTCAAATTCATTAGTTTGGTGTTGTTTTGGATTGCTTACCTGCTTATGTTTCCCTTGTCTAGTTGTTCATACTTGATGAGTGTTTACTCATGTTTTGTTGAGACCCATGGACGGGTTCTATTGTTGTTTTGTTTGGCATAATTTTCTAGTGTGTTGATGATTATTAGATGTTAGGGGTAGTGTGGTGGCATTCCAGGCTCAGCGCTGGGTTGAGGTGTTAAAAGATTAGCCGGGCTCTACTACTTCTTTTTTGTCTTCCACTGTGTTCTTCATTGTTGGCTTGTCAGCCTTTCTTGTAATCAACTCTGATAGTTATTAATAAAGTTATGGGAATTATGGATATTATCATATTTGTTTACTGTGTGAAATAGCTACTGATCATGGGACTAGTTCAGAAATACATAGAGTATTTGATGAGGACACCCCTTCCACTGATATAACCATCCTTACTACTTCTGATGTGCAAGAACCAATTACTATAGCACATGCTCGCTAACTAAATTATCAAGTGACTTTGTTTCTCGGAGTGCATCCATATTCTATGAACTCTATGATGCTGCCTAAAGCACGTGATATTATTTTACTTAGGAATCAAGGATCGGGAGGCAAACTAAATGGAGATGGTAGCAGCACCAGGCATGGAGATGATCAAACGAGGAATTAATATTTATATTTTGAGGCTTAGCAGAATCTAGGATGAATAATATATATCAAGTTGTTTAGGCCAACACTTATCAATATTTGAGTAAAGGAACTTGGTGTGCCACCTATGCTAATGGGTTTCGGAACTCCACTTATCAATACAATTTCAATTCCTATTCGCAATTTTAGATTGCCTATTTATCTTGTTCTTGGGTGCTTCTTGGGTGTATGTAGGAATTGATCTTCGTGATCAGGTCATCCGGGTATTCGTACGGTTGATAACAACGTGTCGAGCATTTCAACGATTGTGTGGTTTCGAGCCTTACAAGTTCTTAGTCGGGATCGTGAGAGTTGGCGACTACTAGCGAACTTACCTTCTCACCGAAAATTGGGCTAGAACCAAGACCTTCGTGGTTCATCAAGTGGTATCGAGCTCTGATTGACGGTGAGAGTTTCTTATTTACAAGTAGTAGATTTGTTTTTCATACCTAGAGTCCAGAGAATTGCCAAAAAAATATTGCCAAGAAAATTACAAGTAGTAGATTTGTTTTTCATACCTAGAGCCCTTTGAGCCATTGCAATTTGTTTATGTTAGTTCGCATTGTTGAATTTTCATTGCATCGTCGAGTCATTGTGCTAGTTTTTGTCTAGATTGGTCTAGTTTCGAGTCTCTTGCTAGTCGTCTATTTCTGCCGCAGCACTCATCACCCCCTGTAGCACCACTGCCTTCGCTGCCACGGCACCCATCACCACCTTCCCCGCCGCAACCTACCGACCTTTGCTGCAGTCACCAAAAAGCCTATCGTGGCAATCGATCGACCACCATAGCTCCTGCCGCCATTGCTAATCACTACTGCGGCACCAACACGCTCTACCACCGTTCGACCATCTTGTTGCTGCGACCACCAGCCACCCTATCGCTGTGAGCTAAAAGAGGTTGTTCCGTGTTAACACCATGAAACCTAAGATTCATCTGACTTCAGCAATGCGATAAAAAATCAGAGTTTAGAGAGAGAGAGATACCCCCAGCCTTTTACAAAAGTTTGTGACACATATACCTCCCTAGGCCTGAAAGAGGATTTCGAAGAGATTTGAGTCATGTGCGGATTCGCAAAAAAACAAGAGGGAAAAAACAAAAAAACAGAGAACAAGAAAAAAGAAATTAAGAGATGGCTCATTTCTTGATTTTTTTTCCCTTGTTTAGATTGGTATAGTTAATACATTACTCGCTTGCTTTGATAGTTCTTATGCTAGCCTTCCCGTTATTGCTCCTAGTCATTCTTGCGAGTTGCACTAACTAGCTTGGTCTAGACTAGAACCAACACTTGTGACTAGTACTTTGAACTACTTTTCAACTTTGCATACTAATTTGAACAATTGCTACTCCTTTGCTACATACTAGCCCTCCGAGCTCCACTTCCTACGAACTCAGCAGCTACCGTTTCCTCACAATCGTTGGGCTATTCAGAAGTGAGAGTGTCACGAACCAGCCACTGGTTGTACCAACTCCTTGATGCATTGGTAAGAGCTTGTAAGAACTTGATAGGGCATTGTGAGAGAGTGACTCGTGAAACTCCAGAACCAAGTAGTCCATAGGGCTATATACACTGTGATTTTGTAACATCCCAAATGTGGATTTGTGTTTCAAATGTATAGAAATGAGGAGAAATTTAAACTTTTCTCACACCTGGATGTGTTTGATCAGTTCCATGATTCTTGTATAGGGAATGTGGAAAAATCAAAATCAAAATACTCAATTGACTCCAATCAAAAACCTCGTTGGCAAAACTCTTGTGCCAAACCCATGTAAATATTTTCCTGAGCTCTAGGGATGAATTGTGACACCTCTGAATTATTTCATGATTTTTAGAAATTATTTGATAATTTTGGGATGCAAGTCAAACCTAGTCAAAACTTGGTCAAACCCTAACTCCAACCTTCTGGAATTTATGGAGAAGAATGCAGTGCATAAAAATCTCTGGAAATTTTTTGTAAGGTTAATCCTTAAGTCAGCAATCTCCAGTTAAAATTTCATGATTTTTGGAGGTTATTCGCTACCTCAAGCAATTCCTCAAAATCTCAGCTTTTAGTTCAAACCCTACCTGGTTTTCACTGTTCCTTGGGTGCGAGTCAGACTCAGGCTCGAGCCAAGTGACTTGGTTCAATCAACTAACTGCACCGCCGCAGTCGAGCGAGCGCGAGCGTTGTGGGTCATTGGATTGGCATCAAACGGCCCACGATCGCGTGAACGTTCGGACCATCCGAGCGCGTTGATCCATGTGTACCGTAGTATTCTAGATCGATGGCGCAGATTCGCGTGAACATTCGGACCGTCCAAACGCCTCATGCAGTGTGAGCCATAGGATCCAGATCGACGGCCTGGATCGAGTGAACGTTCAAACCGTTCCAATCGTTCCTTCTCATTTGAACCGTTCGATTTAGATCCAACGGTGGCCGCGTCGTCTCCTTCCTCGAGTCAGAGCGCGCGTTTGAGTCAAGCCATGGTGTAAGTAGAGGAGAATGGCTCTCTCTGCTCGCATTAAATGCCCGTCGTGCACCGCCCTCAAACGTCCATAGCTCAACTGCTCCCGTCGCTCTCAAGTGCTCCCATGGCAGGTTTACCCGAGAGGGTTTATTGCCGTTGCTCTCTGCCTTCTCAGCTATCTAAGCTCCATTGCTTCCCCATTGGCTTCCTTTAGCATTTCCACACCTCTAGCTAGCACCTCAGTGCTTGTTTGAGTTTGAATCACCTGAAAACATTTCGGCCGCCATTGCCAAATTTCAAGCTCACGGTTAAGGCGGTACCACAGTGGCTTTTCCTCTCGAATTCTTGTTCCCTTTGCTCCCTCTTTATTCTCTCAAGCTTAACCCTCACTCAATTTACTTATCTTCCTCAGGGCTTGGCTGAATTAGAGATTCCCCATTTTCGGCCGAAAGCAAAACTTTTCGTCACCGGAGCAGCTCCAACGTCTTCTGTGCCTCTCCCGTTCTCTAGTAGCTCCACATTAGTCCGTAGATGCGTGGCACTAGCTTACTTGTACCGTAGCGGAGCTTCTTTGCATTTTTCATTTTTCGGCCATTTTTGTGACCTCTGTAAACTCCGGCTTGCCGGTGATTTAGACCGCCGGAGCCGCAAATTTTGGTCCCATTGTGTGCGCAAAGCTATTGCGGATCCATTTTGGGCCTGAGCTCGCGCCGCCGTGACCAGAGTCGCCGGCGGTGAGCCTCCTTTTGCGGTCGTTTTGTCAAACAAAATTGGGCGCGAGCATTGAACGTGGTTCGCTGTGAACCGTCGATCTTTAGATCTACGACCCAGGATCGCGTGAATGTTCGGATCGCTCGAACACTTTGATCTGTGGATCATTGGATCTAAGATCAACGGTCCCGATTCGAGTGAACGTTCGACCGTCTGAACGTTTTGATCCGCGTGGATCGTTGGATCCAAGATCAACGGTTCCAGTTCGCTTGAACGTTCGGACCGCCCGAACGCTTCGATCCACAGGAACCGTTGGATGCAAATCCAATGGTGAATGTAGGAGCTGCGTGAGCCGCGTGCGCGCGCGTTGTCCCACAAACTTGGACCGTTGGATTCAAGATCAACGATCCAAGTTCGTCCACGTCGTTTTAATTTCGAATTTTCCCGAAAGGATTATTTATCAACTAAAAAACGAAATTAACTTGTAAAATACTTAACTATTTCATTTTAATTCCTTTTCGGTTGATTCAAATTTTGTTAGTTATGTTTCTAACTAAACTTTAATCTAAAAATGATTCTAACCTCATTATAGCTCCAGAAATTTTTGCGAAGATTTTAGTTGCAATGAATAGTAGCATTTGTGATTTATAAGGCTGAGCATATTTGTTTTGCTCATGTCTTTTGCATTAAGAATACAAATCAATTGGTTCTTATTGCTAAATTCCTTATAAATCATGCTCTTGCTGCTGTAAAATTTTCAAAGCATTCGAAAAAAGTTTGTTGTTGAGTCTTTTTGTTTTATTCGTTCTTATCAATTCTTTTTCGCTTTCTCGTTAGGTTCCGAAGAGCCCATTGATAACCTAAGTGATACTCAGCAACATATTGAACCGCAGCAACCAGGCAAGCAGTTTCATCATGTTAATCCCAGTATTTTTCAAGTCTAATATATTGATTTCAACTTGTATGTATGCATTGCTATTTTGTTGTTAAATTATAGTTAGTATCCTATAGTGGCATAATCTGTAGGAATAGATTATCCTCTACTACCATGAGCCTAGGTTATTTGCTGTGATTTGAGTTCGTTGGATGAGCTCTTGTCACTTAGTAGATTACGAATTGAAATTGCTTAGAAATGCTTAGTTTCGGTAGTAATGGGCGATCATCGATTTAGTCGATGATCTTGATCACACATCTATTTATTACACCATTATGTCCAGGACTTTTGCTTTGTTACTTTGTAAAGTCAAAAACTGAAAATAAAATTATTTTAGACTTGGGCACAATGGTATGTTGGTGTGATCTGTTGGTGTGAATGGAATGGTGCCTAAGTCATCAAGGACCGAGTTACTTGTGTCACTAAGCCAAGCGCTTTTGCGTGCTAACCACACGAGAGGCATATGAGACCTGACGAGGATCTGATAATTCTCATTTTATCTTTTATCTATAATTCTTATTATGGGTAAATATGATGTCACGTAGTCCCCAGAAGTACCCCTTATATTCATAAGGGGGAGGCCTACCAAGTGATTGTAAGTTCTCCTACAATCACCCCTATAGTCGTAAGTCTTACTACGACTATGTCATGGTCGTAAGTCCTTCTACGACCACTACCTGGTCGTAAGCCCTTCTACGACCATTACCTAGTCGTAAGTCCTTCTACGACTATTATCCAGTCGTAAACTCTGCTACAACTTGTACCCAGTCGTAAGTTCTGCTACGACCAAGTCAACCACGACCACCTTATAATCAAACCTACAAGCGAGTGGGTCCAATTGATTAAGGAATCCGAACGGTCCACATGCACTATTATTTGGTAGTAATAGTGCTTAAATACCCCATTACCTCTGAAAGATAACTGCCAGACGGCATGAAGAAGCCAACGCGCCGGTAATTACTGCCATCATGCGCCCATTACTGGATTAATTAGGCGCCTCTTCCGCAGGACAAAACGGCTATTTCTTCACGACTATATAGAGACATCAATCAGAGGGCGAAAGGGAGGGCAAAACAGAGCGAGTCAAGGAGAAACACAAGTACTGTTCTTTGTAATAGTCTTAGTTTCTTGCTTGATTGTGAAGAATCTGATCAATACCATACACACACAGAGTAGGGTTGTTATTCTCCCCGGAGAAGGCTGAACACATATAAAAATCCCGTGTCAATCGCTCTGCGTGATTTCATCTCTAGGAGACCCCTCGAATCAAACAATCTTTACGTAAGATCGGTTCTAATACACCGACAGTTGGCGCCGTCCGTGGGGAGCTTCCGGTAATCTCTTGTCAACATACTCTCTTTTTCCAAATCTCATGCAATCATGGCAGGAGAATGGAACGAGGAGAACTGGTTTGACTTGGCGATTCTGCAGACGTCGACATGGATGCGGTTTCAACTACGAGCCGAGTGATGCATCCTCTGATGGTGATGTTGCCCCCGGAGATCATTCTCCAGGAAACCATCCCATCAATGGAGTTGAGGAGGGATCCTTATCCCCTACAACGATACGTCCAACAGAGGAGCCAATTCCCTCAAAGGACAAGGGTCAATCCGACTGAACCGCACCCCAGAGGACTTAAACACGACGAGTTTTTCCTCCAAGTGTCCAAGTCCCACTAAGGCGGTCCGACACGGTGAGACAAGTTACGAGAGCCACCATTCGAGACTCCACCAACATCCGGTGATCCTCTCTCGGGGTAACTCGAGAAAGGGTGGGATCAAGCATGCTTTTCACGCAAATTCGACCGTCTCTCCGCAGATCTCATTTGCGAGACGGAGACGATTATAACCCGAGTTCCCCTACGAGGGGATTGCTCCAAGTCGCCAGATGGTGTCTCTCGAATACTCCTCAAGCGGGGAGGCCTCGAGCGCAAGTGAGAATCATCAACGGGAGGTCTTCGTCCTTCCCTCAGATCAGGGTCAGCCTTATGGAGGCCGAGATAAGAACACTCCCCGAAGATCACACACTGCGCCCCCTCGTGGTAATGGCAAGGGCACCACCGGTGACGGACAGAACCAACACGCTGATGAGCGCGAGGGAAATCCTCGACATTCTCGCACTCCATTGAGAAGGCCTCAAAGATCTGATGAAGAGAATTTTGAGGCCATCCGACGGAAGAAGATTGCAGCTCAGAAGAACCTGCCTGAGCGCATCCAATATCAGTCGAAGGAGGTGCAAGAACTTCAAGACATCGAAGACTTGCTTGAAAATCCCACTCAAGAGCTTGCTCGAACGCCAGGATACGATCTCTTCGCTGAAGAAATCGCACAAAGGCTTCGAACCGTGATGACAAGACTAGAAGCACCTCGTCGACATCAATCAGGTAGTCGTAGCAATACGACTTCCTCAGCTACCAGTCAATCAAACATTTCACCACGTAGAAATCGACACGGCAATAAGTCGCATCGATCCCCTACTCGGAGAAATACGTTTCGATTGACTGATGATCAAGAAGCCCCTCGGAGAGGTGATCGTTCACCACTTCGACAAGGAAATCCGCAACGGATGGAGTACGAGGAGTATTCCCCTCGTAGAGCTGAGACCTACTACAGGACAGGTCAGCCTGTTGCTGGGTATCGTCGTATAAGATCACCTGGTGACATTAACCCTTCTTTCTTGCAAAGAAGGCGTCAAGAAGTCATTACCGGATGCCGGGCATTTTCGCCGACCTTGGTATTATCACGGCGCCTCATTTTCGACCAGTGAACATGGAGAAGTTTGATGGATCTCAAAATCCCATTGAATTTCTTCAAATCTATACAACAGCTGTCCGAGCAGCAGGAGGAGGAGAGCATGTAATGGCAAATTACCTTCTGACTGTGCTTCCAATGAGCGTCTATATATCAAAATGTCATCAAAATAGACTACTACAAATTTTCCAATGAAGTGTCTCAAAACATGGTTCATTAAGCGCATGAATGCACTAGGAGCATTAGATAAACCAAAAGGCATCACTAACCATTCATACAAGCCAAATTTCGTTTTAAAAGCAGTTTTCCATTCATCAGCATGTACCATCTTTCTTAGGAACAAGAATGACAGGAACGGCACAAGGACTAAGACTTTCGCGTACGTACCCTTTTTCCAGGAGCGCTTGCACTTGCCGCTGAATTTCTTTTGTCTCCTCCGGGTTTGTACGATACGGCAGCCAGTTGGGAAGTGGAGCTCCGGTACCAAGTCAATTTGATGTTCAATGCCTCGAATAGGCGGTAGACCAGCAGGTACCTCCTCTGAAAAGACATCCTCATAAGGCTGCAAAACTTGAGAAACCACACTAGGAAGAGAGGTTAAGTCATTAGTAGAAAGTAAAACATCTTTGTACAGCAAAACAAAGTGCATCAAAGTAGGATCAGCTCTCATCTCTCTCAAATCAGATTTAGCGGCTACCAGGACTAACTTTTTCTCTCTCTCATTCATTTGTTTACCACTCATGTGTAGCTTGTGGTTCTCACTCATGTTTTGTGGAATCACACTCTGTTGCTCCTTCCCTCTCTCACTCTCTACTTTCACCTCAATCTTTTGCATGTTATCATGTACTATTTGAGAAGGAGTTAATGGCCGTAGCACTATTTCTTTATTATTCCACATGAACTTGTATTTATTAGTTCTCCCATCATGAATCACAGAACGATCATATTTCCATGGCCTACCTAATAGCAAGTGACATACTTCCATGGACACAACATCACATTCTATAGTATCATGATAAGAACCAATCTGAAAGCTAACATCAACTGTATACCCAACATTCATGGACCCATCATTGTTTAACCATTGAATTTGATATGGATGTGGATGTTTCTTATATTTCAAACCAAGTTTAGAATATAGCTATTTATTAGCTAAATTACGACAACTACCACCATCAATAATAATCTTGCAACACTTACCATATTTACTCACCTGAGCTCTTGTTTGGAAAAAAATTGCAGCGCGGCTCATGAGTGGGTTTTGATTATGCACTCAACACCGTCGCTGTACACATAAGGATAGGTCCATCCTCGGGGTCACAAAAATCATCTTCAAGTGCCTCCTCCCCTTGTCCTTCTTCATATACGTCTCCCAATCTGCCCAAATTAGCAAGGGCCTCACCGTCTTCCTCGCTAGTGGAGTCATACTCTCCATTCTCCAAAAGTAACATAACCTTATTATTTGGACAATCCTTTTGCATATGACCTCGTCCAAGACCTTTGAAGCATTGGATGGCACTACTTGTTTGTAGATCCCACTGAAGACGGGGTAGAAGGTGCTGGACTCTTCTTGGCAATAGGTGTTGTTGTATGTTTCTCGCCTGGTGTGGCACTGATACTAGGAGCAAAACTTCCACTAGAGTGATTAGTTTTTAAAGAATTGAAACGAGATGTGGGTTTACCTCATGTAGGTGCTGAACGCGGTGTGCATGATGATGTTTTTGTTGCTCTCATATCTTGTTGCACTTGCCTTTCAGCCTTGGTCGCTTGATGTACCAACTCCACCATGTTGTTGTAAGGCTCAAATTCGGTAATGCGCTTGATGGAAGGGTGCAATCTAGCAAGGAAGCGAGCCATTGTTTGTTCTTCTTGCTCAAATATATTAGCTCGAATCATGGCCATCTCCATCTCTTTATAATAGTCCTCCACCGTGAGAGTTCCTTGCTTCATTTGCTACAATTTATCAAATAAATCACGTTTGTAATGTTTAGGAACAAACCTCACTCTCATGTGATACTTCCTCTCTTCCCATGTAGTGATGGGAGGTTCGTTGTACTCTCTCCGTTGATTTTGAACTTGTTCCCACCATATGAGTGCATATTTGTCAAATTCAAGTGCAGCCATGTGTATTTTCTTTTCTTCGCAATGATTGTGCACACGGAACACCTTGTCCACCTTGAGCTCCCAAGTGAGGTAATCTTCAGGATCATGTGTACCTGAAAATATTGGTATAGTAAATTTAAGCTTACCAAATTTATCTTCATTAGGTCGTTCATTGCCGTAGCGGTGTCGGCGATGGTATCCATCGTCGTAGTGGTACAAATCATCATTGTCGAAGTGAGGAGATTCCCCACCGCGGCCACCATGCCCACCGCCCCTCCCAAGCCCTTGGGCACCTCCCCCACCACCTCTCCCAGGTGGAGGTGGCCGTATGGCTTGAGCGACCACACGGTCTCGCCGTTGTCGAGAATCCTGGGCGACTCGGGCAGCGACCTGCTCATCTTGTGGAGGTATGTGAGCTGGTAGATGCACACTATGAAGAAGTGCTCGCACAACATCAGTCACGATGCCCGTACGCAACACATTTATTTGTTGGTTGAGCTCAATGCAGAGATCCTGCATATCTGCCTTGAGTTGGTCCCCCATTGCAGTGGTGCCCGCTACAAATTCTTGTTGCAATTGACTTCTCAATGCCTGATGTTGGAAGCGAGTCACCGAGGCATTAAGATCAACATCATGCTCCTCACCGTAGTTATCTTCTCCACCTAACATGGTTAGATTGTGCAAAGGAAAAACACAAACAGCAAGAATGTAAATGGATCAGTAAAATTCACTCAATCTCGCTTTTCTCTCCCAAGTAAAGTTCTTACCCTTCTGAAGTGAATTAAGGCCAAAAGAAACTTACACTTGGTGGAAGCTACAATAGCAAAGTGGTGATCAAGCGAATTTAAGAGTGTTCACAATTGCACAACACGGCTATTTGGTGGAGTTTGGTATGAAAGTGTATATCCTAGCAATCTGAAATTCTTGATGTTGTAAAGCTAAGTAACAATCCAAGCTAGAATATTTTGCCTAAGTGCTGATCCAAAAGGTTTAAGTGAAGTATATGAACGCACACGCAAAGATCAGTGTGACTCAATGCAAACAAATGAATGAGCTAGTAAGCTGCAAGCTGAAATTGAGATGAAAACTAGCTCGTTTTGCACCAAGTACTGGAAGAGACGCTAGGCAATTGCAATAATTTGAAATGTAGGGGCACAAGATTGCTCAAAAAAATTAAAAAAAACACAAACTGAAATTTATGAAATAGGGTTATCCTGTTCCCAAGTTCTGGTCAATATTTTTTCTTTCTTTCTTTTTTTTATTTAATTCTTAGCCACGACTCTTCCTTTCTTTCTTTCTTCTTTTTTTTTGACTTGTGGCTTGTCTTTTTTTTGCCGAAACTAGGGTGTAAACTCTCCTTGCACGAGCTCAAATTTTCAGTAAACATAAATAATTTAATGAACAGCCCCTAAGTAATTATCAAAGACTAGTCTCAAAGATGAAGGGAGAAAGAAAAAGAAAAAAATTCAGCGCATCTTTTTTTTCACTGCGCAAGGTTCGGCTTAGACTATAGCGCCTTCGGAATACTGTAGCAACATGTGTAATGTAGTTGCGCGAATACTGTAGCAGTCACCAACAATTACTGTACCATCACGGGTGCTGTAGCACCACGGGTTACTGTACCAGACGCGAATCGCTCGAGCCGCGCTACGTTGTGGTGACGATACGCACGTAGCAGATCGGAAATAATTCCCGTAGCATACTGTAGCATGCGGATTTTTTTTTTGTTTGACTCGACGATTAAGCAACGCAAAAGAACACTAAGATCAGCACTAAATAAAATTTTAATGGATTAAAACCTAACTAAACTCACAGGAAATAACAGATGCAAAAACTAGGGTTTAGAATTTTTGTGTTAAATTTTCGGTTTATGGACTCTAGGAATTAAGAACAGCAATAAAAATCAATCTAATACAGGGGTAAGCAATCCTACCGAGTCAACTGTGAGACCCCGGTTTATCCGGCTTGTAATGCTTAACCATCCATTCGGTCCTAGCATCACAAAGCAGATAATCCGAGACTCGAGACATGTATACTTCCCAGAAATGCAGTATACACACCTCATCACAAAATTTATGTATCAATTCCATTCATCCACATAGAACCGAAACATAGAACAAAATAGAAGTATTAATAATATTAAACGGAGTCATTACAAAAGAGAGGCCAACCGGCCAACAATAAAAGAGACAACAATAATTTAACAGCGGAAGCAAAAGTGCCATAAGATGGCTACAACAAAAGAGCCAATCAGTGTGCCTTTAACCCACAAGGCAACCGACCGGACCGCCAAGCTAGTCGCCAAACCCGAAGCACATCTCACAGAAGTGAGGCCCTTGGGGCTCACCTCCTTCCCCTGCAAACAAAAGCAGCCGGCAAAAGCCGGTGAGTACTTTGAATGTACTCGCAAGACTTACAGATGGTGTAACAAACCTGTACATAAGCTACATGCAAGCTCATAGAAGTGGAGGCCGTATGTTTTGGTTTTAGCATAAAGCAATTTTCCATTTGCAATAATGTAATAGATTGAAGGCAATGTTATTCAAATCGGTTTTTAACGATCAAATAATCGCAAAAGACAACAATATAACGATAGATAGGAACAAAACATATCACGAAGTGACCACGACCAGTGGTCACCACAACAATAGCATGAATTACCCATTCATACCACCCATGTCAAATTTTAGTTTAAAAGGTTGAAGTCTAACTCTTGCAAAACCTAACCAAGCGTGTCCATAACCTAGGACGAGGCTATTCGAATAGTTTTATCCCTGCAGGTGTACCAATTTCCCACACGCCGGACCGCCTTTTGCCAAGCTATTAAGCACACTTCCAAGGTATGCCAAGACGGCTAAGTCTTCTGAGACGCTTTCCAATATTGTGAATTATTCACGAGCCGCCTGTATGGATAGAAACCCATACGTTGTGTCTGAGTCATCGTAAAGCCTCGGTCAACTACCCTTCCCTGGGATAAAGCCTTGGATAACTACGACGCCCTCGAGGTGGAGAGCCTACGCCAAAGAATCTCCACCACCGCACACCCACACAAGAACACGACCACATATCATGTTTCACACAACACACACAACCCTTGGCGTAGTTTACAGGTCGTAGAAGGACTTACGACCGGTAGCAATCGTGAAGGACTTACGACTATGTAGTGGTCGTAGAAGGACTTACGACCATGATATAGTCGTAGCAAGACTTACGACTATGGGGTGATTGTAGAAGAACTTACAATTACTTGTTAGGCCTCTCCTTATAGATATAAGGGGTACTACGGGACTATGTGACATCATATTTACCCATAATAAGAATTATAGATAAAAGATAAAATTAGGATTATTAGATCCTCGTCATCTAGCCCCCACCTTCAAGTGAAAGTAACTTACTTGATAAAGGTTTCAGAAATGGACTTACGACCATGAGAATGTCGTAGAATGATAGTCGAAGGAAAACTCTTCGATATTTGAGTCTTTGCTTTGACCAGGAATTTGCTTGGTCAGGAAGGTTGCTTACGACTATCAAAAAGTCATAAAAAAACCCCTACGACCGCCTGGTGGTCGTAGTAGGGGAATCGGAGAAAAACTCTTCCGATTGATACTTCTTCGACTAGAAAGACTTGGTCAAGAATGTAATTTCGCTTGGAGGTGACAATCGCACCTATTTTTCTTGAGCGGACCATCCGGGAATTGCAACCGACTCTCATAGACTTGTCCGATGAAGCGGTTCCCCAGCGGTACAACCATCTCTCATAGACCTATAGCCGAGACGGTTTAGAAGCGCGGAGATCGTCTTGATTATAAAAACTTACCAGGAGGTAGACTTGGATTTTACCTTTCCCCAAATCACTCCACATTTCTTGAGCTATTGCTTTCTCCATCCTCGACTAGGTTTCATCTTCTCCCGCCAACCCAAAAAAACTTGCTTACGGCGAAATGGCCAAGAGAGTTTCAATGGGAGGAATCGGAGATGGATGCGCTAAGCTCAAGATCTTGGTCGATGCCGGAAGATTCCAGAGAAGGCTCGTGAAGTGGATTCGGCTATCGGGCAAAGATCGCCATCGGGGAAAATGGGCAAATCCCGCCTTCCAAGCTGACAGAGAGCGGGCTTGATTGCTGCGCCACCCTTCTTCTGTGAGTACTCGAACACTTTGGGGTGGAACCGGTGAACTTAGGTCCCAATTCCATTACTATTTTGAGTGTGTTCGTATATACGCGCGGCGTGCACTCGGGATTCCGGCGGACCTCGAGCTGTTTCAATATTATTATGGGATGGCTCGACAAACCGAATTGCTTGGAAGTCTGCGGTGCAAGCTCCACGACTCGAAGTCGAAGGAGTACATTGAGCTTCACCGGTCTTCGTGGCGGGCCGAGGAAGAGGTGGTTCTCTTTGGAAGGTCACCTCTCTGAGACACCTTTCTTTTTGCGGGAAGGTCGTAGAAAGAAATCTTCATGGGACTCAACCCACACGAAGATATCAGTAGGATTAGCCCTTATATTCAAGCTATTAAGGACTTGAAGGAAGAAGGGTTGACCTGGATGGCATGTGGTGAAGGATTTCATCACCGCCGAATTAGTCCTCTGAAAAACGAGCATCTCCCTGCGACTCGGAGCATAACCCAACTTTTAGAGCTAAGACAGGGACTACTCTGCAGAGGCGGAGAGGTGGTAAGTACTAAGTCAAAATACTCGAGAGGTCCTCATATCCGTAAAAACTCTACTTACAACGCGTGTGACACAAGATGTTCGGTCCTTGTTGACTTAGGCAAGACATCCACAAACCCAATAACCCACCACCCGACCACTTGCCCAAGTCCAAATCAGTTTTTCATTTTCAGATTTTGACTTTACAAAATAACAAAGCACAAGTCTTTGGTCGATCGACATAATACTTAAATGTGTGATCAAGATCATCGACTAAAAATCGATGATCGCCAAAGACTACCGAACTAAGCATTTCTAAGCAATTTCCAATCGAAAACTACTAAGGGACCAGAGTCCATCCATCGAACTCCGACCACAGCCAATAACCTAAGTTCAAGGTAGTAGAGGATAAACAAGTCCTACAGATTGTGCAACTATAGGACACTAACCGTATTTTAACAACAAAATAGCAATGCATACATACGAGTTGAAAGCAATATGGTAGACTTGAAAAATAATGGGATGAACATGATCAAACTGCTTGCCTATTTGCTGCGGGTCAAGATGTAGCTGGGGATCACTTATGTTGTCAATGTGCTCTTCGGATCCTAACGAGAAAGCGAAAAGCAATCGATAAGAACGAATAAAATGCAAGGACTCAATAGCAAACTTTTTCCAAAAATTCTGAAAATCTTACCGAAGCAAGACACTGATTTATAAAGAATTTAGCAACAACAACCAATTGATTTGGATTCTTAATGCCAAAACTACGACTGAAAGAAGGTCTTACGACCAGGTAGTGGTCGTAAAAGAAACCTACGACTATGACGTAGTCGTAGCAAGTCTTACGACTAAGTTCCAGTCGTGGAAGAACCTACGACCAGTTAAGGGTCGTAGAAGAACTTACGACTAGGTACAAGTCGTAATGGAACTTACGACTAGGTACTAGTCGTAGAAGGACTCATGCCCCTGGCATAGTCGTAATGAGACCTATGACCATTTATACATCGTAGTAGAGCTTACGACTAAGCTAGGTAACGGTCGAAATCCGACCACTAGGTAACGCCTCCCTTGCGCTTTGCCGGTGGCTCGGCGGCGATCTCCGACCACAGCGGCGCCAGCCAAGGGCGGGGATGAGTGTCCCAAAAGTTGAAGGGTTCGACCGGCGGCCGGTACTCAGATCGGTCGGAGTATAGCTGCTACGGTGGTACGACCACGGAGTGCGGCCGAGAAGGTATGGCTCGGGAGGACTCCCGAACGAACAATACCAAAAGAAAACGAAACACGCCGAGCTCCTACAGGCAATACGGACTTACTTGAGCCGAGGAACGACCGAGAGACCCACGAGTGGCTCCGCGACGAGTATCCGAACGGCGGTGGTAAGGTTCTCGCTAGAGCACAGCGACACAGGCACAGAGAGAACCAAACCGCGTGAGTTAAGCTCCAAAGAGTAAAGGGGGAGCAGAGGGGGCGAAGACTTGAAGAAGAAAATCCCCGCTGCACCGCCTCCACCGAAGCTCCACACTCAACAATGTCGGTCGAAGAGAGTGCGAGGGACTGCAGCTCAAGCAAGAGGGTGAGTGCTAGCTGGAGTTGCAGAAGTGCTAAAGGAAGCTAAGGGTGAAGCAATGGGGTTTAAATAGAGCAATGGCAGAGAGCAACGGCCGGGTTTTTCGAATGGGTCAACACTGCCATGAGAGCACTTGAGAGTGATGGGAGCAGTTGAGTCATGGCCCTATGAGAGATGAGCGCGACAGGCATTTAATGCGCTAAGAGCTAGCCGTTTAAACGTGGACATAGTGTGGACTGCACGCCACTGCTTTTCCCCCCTGCGCACGCCATGGCAGAGCGCACGCTCGCACGGACAGGGGAAGGAAACGACTCGTTGGTCGTCGGATTGAAATCGAACGGCTGGGCTGGATCGAGTAGATTGAAACGATCCCA
This sequence comes from Hsuehochloa calcarea, assembly GCA_036346395.1. Lineage (NCBI taxonomy): Eukaryota > Viridiplantae > Streptophyta > Magnoliopsida > Poales > Poaceae > Hsuehochloa > Hsuehochloa calcarea. The sequence continues at coordinate 24,482,955 of CM070611.1, read as the reverse complement.
TCGTTCGACTGGTCGAGGACCGTTCGATGCCGATCCAACGGCTGAGTGAGATCGGGCGATTCACAACGACTCCGTTCGTTCGGCTGGTCGAAGGCCGTGCGATACCGATCCAACGGCTCACGACCCTAGCGCCCGAACGACCGAGTTGGTGCCGTTAGTGGGCTGGACCGAGTCAGGTGGCTCGAGCTCGAGTCCGATTCGATCCTCATTTAACAAAGTGCAAACCAGCTTAGGGTTTGGATTTGAATAATCGATTTTGAGGAATTATTTAAGGTAGCAAGCTCCAAAAATTATGAAATTTTAACTGGAGTTTGCTGACGACCGGAGGAACCTCATATGAAATTTCCAGAGATTCTAATGTACTGAATTTTCCTCCAGAAATTTTGGAAGAGGGGAAGGTAGGGTTTGACCAAGCTTTGACTCGCCTCCAAGAATCATCAAATAATTTCTAAAAGTCATGAGATAATTCAGAGGTGTTGCCAAGCCTTCCTAGAACTCAGGAGAAATATCTCCAAGGGTTTGACACAAGGTCTATGACAAGGAGGTTTTTGATTAGAGTCAAAAGAGAATTTAAATTGGATTTTCCATAATTCTTTTGAAAAGAATTACCAAAATGGCCAAAGCTTCAAGATGCAAGAAAAGTTTTAATTTCTTCTGATTTTCTTATATTTGAAACACAAACTCATATTTGGGATGTTACATCAACCGCGCTCTGATACCAGATGATACGGGGTCGTCCGATCTTCTCGACGCAGGATCAAGGTACTCACGTGTGGCCTCTCGAATCGTAGTGATCCCCCGTTGCCAATGCAAGAACGAACACTCTTTAATCCGCGAGAACACACGCGCCGAACTTCACGACAACCAAGCGAAACCCTATCGCGCTCCCAATTCCCAACAGAAAAGGTCGAACGAACCTGATTAGCAATAACTCTCAACTTTCTCCATTGATGCTCTTGACTACCAAGAAGAATAAAAGCAAACGAGTTCAATCTATTATCAAAAATCTGTCCCCCTTACAGGATGGAGGGGTGCGGCTTTATGGAGCGCTCCCCCGCCTGGACGTGCGCACATGGCCGTATTTAAGTCGGTCTGAGTTGAGATGAAAACAAATACTAACCATTAATGCAGACCGAAACAAACACTAACAACTAATGAAGACCGAAACAAACACTAACAACTAATGATATCTTTGAAATCATGGTTTCCCGGACATGTGCATGCGTACGTAGGTATGCCTTGGTATTTCCTTTTCATGTGCATGAGTACGTGGCCTCCTTTGTATTTCCTTTTCATGTGTACGGGGGGACTCCCTTGGATACTTGGTGGTCGCATGAAAGATTTTCTCCCTTGTGCTCTTCGAGTGCCGTGGTCTCGGTTCCCTCCTCGTACCTACTTAGGCACAAAACACTAGAATTAGGTAGTAGCAAATTTTCATCAAAGATAAGCTTTTTAAAGAACAAGTTCACCTGTTGTTGTAGTTTCTTTGCTCGTGCTCTTTTAATCGGCCCTGTTGTTTCAATGAGAGGAGATGAAGGGGCAGGTTTAGCAGTGATGTCCGCATGAGGTTAACTAATGCACCTAATACTTTCATTAGAATAATGAATGAAGTTTTGCGTACTTTCATAGGACAATTTGTGGTGGCATATTTTGATGACATATTGATCTATAGCAAAACATTAGATAAACATCTTGAACAGTTGCGTGTTGTTTTTCATGCTCTACGTAATGCACGTTTGTTTGGTAACCTTGAGAAGTGCGCCTTTTGCACTGATCAAGTATCGTTTCTTGGCTATGTTGTTACTCCACAGGGTATTGAGGTTGATCAAGCCAAGATCGAAGGTGTACAGAGTTGGTCGACTCCTAACATGGTCACACAAGTGCGGAGTTTACTCGGACTTGCTGGATTTTATCGATGCTTTGTCAAAGATTTCAGCACCATTGCTGCAACCGATGAATGAGCTTACGAAGAAAGGTGTTTCTTTTATCTGGAGCACTAAACAAGAACAATTGTTTCAGATTTTGAAAGATAAGCTTACACATGCTCCACTTCTCCAACTTTCTGATTTTGGTGAGACTTTTGAGTTTGAATGTGATGCTAGTGGAATTGGACTTGTGTAACATCCATTTTCAAAATTCAAGAAAATAATAATTTTAATTTTAATTTGAAAAACTCCCCAAATATTTAAACTTCAAGTTTCAAAATTTAAAATTTTGCTGGGTTTAAAAAATCAAAGTTTGGAAGAAAAAAAAATCAAATCATTTTGTCTCTCTCCTTCTCTCCTCTCGGCCTGAGCCCGCTCCCCTCTTCTCCCAGCTAGCCCGGCCCATCACCCCAGCCCACTCTAGCTTTCTCTCCCACCCCTCCCCCCCGCGCGGACAGGGTAGGAAACATTATCAACCATGTGATGCTGGAGGGGCGGATGAGGCGAAGGAAGATTGATGAGTAAACGGCGGCCCGATCTTCCCATAGGTTTGATTTGTTTCGTCGTGAGGACATTGACGCTTTAAGGCTTCCGACCCGTAGATCTTCACCTCGCAATTCGCTACACCCGCACAACTGTCATTATCAACCACGCTCGCACGCGATAGACCTTACAATGAGGGTTATGGTTCCTGCAAGCAATCGAAGCAACTCACAAGAACAAGATAGATGCAATCTGAAATATATTGCGGATTTGGATGAAGTTCACAAAGTGGAGTTTCACAAACCGTAAACGGCGAAACTGCAAAGGCAGAATAATCTAAGAAAAAACCCAACCCTAAACTGTGGCGGCTGCATGCAATATATAGGGGGGAACATGAGGAGGTCAACCAAGGGTTGTGCTGCCATGTGGAGATGCGTACACATCCTGGGCTTTGACCTCGCCACGCTTACAAGGCCTTATTAGGTCCAAAACGGTGACACAACACCTTATTTTAATGTCTCTGACTGACTCCCAACGTGGTCATCACTGGTCGGGGGCCTGGTCGTAGCACTTGAGACCTGGTCAAACATATGGCAGATCTAGTCGTAGAGCTTGCAGATGACAGAGAACTGGTTGTAGACAGTTTAGATCCTCTCCATCATTCCTAAGTAACAGAAGATCATAATTTTTAGGTAGCATACCATTCTGCATAGATAAATTATTAGCACCTAGAAATGAGCTCACCTCATAATTTAAGTGACGTGCACGTGCTCTTGTCATCGGACCTTATAGTTTAGCAGCCGGATCTGTAGGATTTTGTGTAGTGCGTGTATCCGAAGGAGTGATGTCTTCATCATCCTCCCCCTCTTGAATTGGAGTCGTCCTCGTCTTAAGGTCATCTTCTTCTCCCACGTATAGCTTCAAATCTGAAATGTTAAATGTGGGGCTAACCCCAAAATCTCCAGGTAGTTCCAATTAATAAGCATTGTCATTGATCTTCTTAATTATTTTAAATGGTCCATCAGCTTTAGGCATCAACTTTGATTTTCTTAATTCTGGAATTTATCCTTTCTCAAATGCACCCAAACTAAATCACCTAGTTCCAATTTTATTTCTTTTCTACCTTTACTTCCAGCAACCCTATACTTTTCAATCATACGCTCTATATTCTCTTTAGTTGTTTCATACAATTTAAGAATAAATTTAGCACGCTTCTTAGCATCTAAATTAATTTTTTCAGAGGTAGGCAAAGGTAGTAAATCAATAGGAGCATGGGGGTTAAAACCATACACTACATGAAATGGACTTACCTTGGTGGTAGAGTGTACCGATTTGTTGTAAGCAAACTCAATATGTGGTAAACACTCTTCCCACATCTTCAAATTCTTCTTTAAAATAGCCCGCAACATGGTGGATAACGTGCGGTTGACAACCTCCGTTTGTCCATCAGTTTGGGGATGGCACGTAGTAGAAAATAGCAGCTTTGTCCCCAATTTGTTCCAAAGTGATCTTCAAAAGCTGCTCAAAAACTTCGCATCGCGATCCGAGACAATAGTATTGGGCACTCCATGTATGCGAACGATTTCCCTGAAAAACAAATCAACTATATTTGTAGCATCATCGCTCTTGTGACAAGATATAAAATATACTATTTTAGAAAATCAATCTACTACTACAAATATACTATCCCTCCCCCTCTTTGTCCCAGGCAATCCTAAAACAAAATCCATAGAAATATCCTCCCAAGGGACGCTAGGAATAGGAAGAGGCATATAAAGTCCATGTGGATTGAGATGGGACTTAGCTTTGTTGCATGTGGTGCAGTGAGCCACGTAGCGCTCGACATTGCGCCTTATCTTTGGCCAAAAGAAGTGGGCGGCCAGTACATCTTCAGTCTTCTTTGCTCCAAAATGCGCCATCAAACGTCCTCCATGCACCTCCTGCAACAATAAAAGACGAACGGAGCTAGCTGGAACACATAGCTTGTTAGCACGATATACCAAACCATCAATCATCACATATTTATTCCATGTTTTCCCTTCTTTACAATGTTCAAGCACTTCTTTAAAGTCCAGATCAGTAGCATATAAATATTTAATGGTCTCCAAACCAAAAAATCTTATGATCAAGTTGAGATAACAAGGTATAACGTCTAGAAAGCGCATCGGCAATCACATTGTCCTTACCTTTCTTATGCTTTATGACATATGGAAACGACTCAATAAATTCTACCCAATTAGCATGTCGTTTATTCAGTTTAGCTTGACTTCTAATATGTTTTAGCAATTCATGATCAGAATGTGTAACAAATTCTTTGGTCCATAGATAATGTTGCCAAGTTTGAAGCACACGAACTAAATCATACAATTCTTTATCATAGGTAGAATAATTCAGACTAGACCCATTTAATTTCTCACTGAAGTATGCAACCGGCTTACCTTCTTGAATCAATACACCACCTATACCAATCCCGCTAGCATTACATTCAATCTCAAAAGTCTTACAAAAATTAGGGAGTTGGAGTAGTGGTGCTTAGGTGAGCTTCTCTTTCAATAAGTTGAATGCCTTCTCTTGCGCAGGTCCCCATTGGAAGGACACTCCTTTTTGGTCAATTCATTCAATGGTGCGGCAATAGCGTTGAAATCCCGCACAAAGCGTTGATCGAATCCAGCAAGGCCGTGGAAGCTCCGCACCTGTGTCACAGTGGTAGGCGTCGGCCAGCTTTGGATGGCCACAATCTTTGCCTCATCCACCTCAATTCCCTGTGGTGTCACAACATAACCAAGAAAAGCAACTCGATCGGTGCAAAAGGTGCTTCTCGAGGTTACCAAACAGGCATGCATCTCTCAAAGCATTAAAAACAACACGTATATGATTCAAGTGTAGCTCATGAGACTTGCTATAAATCAAGATATCATCAAAATAAACCACCACAAATTTTCCAATGAAAGAACGTAAAACCTCGTTCATCAATCGCATAAAAGTACTAGGTGCATTAGTTAGACCAAAAGGCATCACTAACCACTCATATAATCCAAACTTAGTTTTAAAAGCAGTCTTCCATTCATCTCCCAATTTTATTCTAATATGGTGGTAACCACTCTGTAAGTCAATCTTTGTGAAAATAATAGAACCACTCATCTCATCAAGCATGTTGTCTAGCCTAGGAATAGGATGACGATACCTTATGGTAATATTATTGATGGCTCTACTATCAACACACATACGCCAACTACCGTCTTTCTTAGGAACCAAAAGAATAGGAACAGCACAAGGACTAAGGATTTCTCGTACGTACCCACGGTCCAAAAGATCTTGGACTTGTCGCTGAATTTCCTTAGTCTCCTCCGGATTGGTCCTATATGCAGCACAGTTTGGCAAAGTCGCTCTTGGGATCAAATCAATCTGATGCTCTATCCCTCGAATAGGTGGCAATCCTGGGGGTACCTCAGCTGGAAATACATCCACATACTCCTGCAAAAGGTTAGCAACAGCAGGAGGCAAAGAGCTAAACATATCATTAAATGAAAATAAAGCATCTTTGCATATCAAAGAATAGCATGACAGCTCATTATCACAAATTTCAGCAAGTTCAGATTTAGTGGCAAGCATAACACATCCCTTTAATTTAATTCCCTCGGACTTAGCACTAGGCGCCACTTTCTCCCGTTTAAGTGGGAAATCACGTTTTGCTACTTGCTGATTTTCAGAATCATGTTCATTGGTGTTTCTTTCATTTTTAGCACGTTCTACTTCATCTTTCACAAATTCAGCGGGTGTCAAAGGCAACAACTTAATCTTCTTACCCCTATGTGAGAATGAGTAGGTATTAGCTCTACCATGGTGCAAAACGTCATTATCATACATCCAAGGCCTACCGAGCAACAAAGAGCATGCTTGCATAGGCACTACATCAAAGTCGGTACTATCCTTGTAATTACCAGCTGAAAATTGTACTCTCACAACTTTGTTTACCTTTAACTTAACACACGAATTGAACCATTGGATGTAGTAGGGACATGGGGGTGGCCGTGTGGCCAAGCCAAGCTTCTCGACCATCTCGGAACTTGCAAGGTTATTACAGCTCCCTCCATCAATGATTACTCTGCAGGCTCTCTCCTTCACGAGAAATCTGGTTTGAAACAAGTTGTGTCGTTGATTTTGCTCCGCTCTCTCCACTTGTGCGCTCAGCACTCATTGCTCAACAAGGCTCATATGATTCCCGGTGTCAACAGCAGCTACTTGTTCCTCTACACCATCAGCATCACTGTCTATCTCGTCTCCTCCACCTGCAATGTTAGCTGCAAGTACATATTCATCCTCAATATCACTAGCACTTACATAACCACCATCTTTGGTGGTAAGATATGCTCGCTGACTAGGGTAGTCCCTCATGACGTGGCCCATTCCCTTGCAACGGTGGCAAACAATCCCAGTTATATGGCCCGTGGAAGCAACCGAAGAAGAACTCTTAGCTGGGGCCTGCACACTAGTAGATTTGCTTACCTCGGGTGCATGTAATGGTGTCAAAGGTGCTCCTAAACATGCCCTACTCATGGAGGGGGTAGCAGACCGTGTAGCTGAAGGTGGGAATGTTTTAACTTTCCCCGGTGTTGATCTTGGGGTAGACGTGTTTCCAAAGTTGTTCCTTGGCCTCTGCTGTCGTCCCTGCAATTCCTTTTCTGCCAAACATGCAAGGTGGAACAATTTAGGAACACTATCATATTCTTTGTAATCAACTATGTCCTGAATTTCACGTCTTAATCCTCCATAAAAATGTGCCATTGTAGCCTCTTCATCCTCAATAATATCACAACGCAACATACTAATTTGTAGTTCCTGATAATATTCTTATACGGATCTATTGCCTTGGTTTAAGCGCTGCAGTTTCTTACGCAAGTCACGTTTAAAAGAAGGTGGGACAAATCTGTTACACATAGCAACCTTTAAAGCATCCCAAGTAGTAGACGCTAATCCATCATTGCATACCCTATTCCACCAAATAATGGCAAAGTTTTAAAATTCATTTGTGGCTTGCCTAACTCTATGCACTTCAGGAACTAAGTGAGCATTAAATTTCTGTTCTACCATCATCTCCCAATCTTGGTATATTTCGGCATCATAAGCACCCGCAAAAGATGGTACAGTGAACTTGACTTTAGCATATGGATCATCATTAACACGTGTATTATGTTGCTGAAAGTTCTTACCTCTCATACCTTGACGGTTGAAGTTCAACCGGTTCCGTTGTTGTGCATCAATGCGTCGTGGTTTCACATCTCATTATCATTGTCAATCTCATGGTTATGGACTGTTCCTTAAGGATCCACACGCCCATTGTTCTGTGGTGGATTAGCCAAACCATCAATGCGTGTATTGAGCATTGCAATGCTTTCATTGAGTTGTTGTAGTGTAGCATTTGTTTCCGTAAACTTCCTATCAATGTCGTCATTAATAGCATGGCAGTGCTCATCCAACACCCTCGTGAGCTCTTCCCTCAAAACACACTCTTGCGCCTCCAATTCCTCGCCTGCCATGGTTAGTAGGAGACAAAAGACAACACAAAGATATTATCTCTATCAACTACTAGGTGGTGGAAGGTGGAAACACACACACTCTCAAGCGTCTTACCAAGCTCTTATGGATTTTTTACTAATTTCGGCAGGTGGTGTGATCGGAGAAGGTGTGATTTATGACCGCGGCGGAGTTGAATTGCGAGGATCCAAATCTGAGGGCCTAAAGTAGGTGGAGCTCGGATAGGCAATGTTTAGTCGCAAGGAATAGCAATAATGAAATCAGATTAGCAAAGCTGAATCAAAGTCCACGGTACTCGTCACAGTTGCTGGCCCAAACGCGTTCCTAGAACTAGCTCAAGCAAGCTGAAAAATAGGGTAGATATAAGCACAATGGAACAAAATTCACAAAGCAACTGATTTCCCCTGTGGGTGATCGTGGACCAACTGTGGGTTGTCGTGGGCCACTTGAGTGTGGTCGTAGACCAACTGAGGGTGGTCTCTCTCTTTTTTTTGCTTCTCTCTACTTCTTCTTCTTTTTTTGACTATAGAAACCCAACCTAGGGTTCCTCTTTTTTTGCAATACCTTGACTCACAACTCTTCGAAACCGTCTTCTAGGTCCGGGGATATATATAGGTCACAAACCTTTTCCGAAGAGCAGGGGTATAAAGGTAATAAAAAGATACTCTCTCTCTCTCTCTGAACTTTAGCTAGGTGGTCGAAAGGATATGTGGTCGGATCTGAGGAGGTGGTCGAGCCGACTGGGCAGTCGAACCCGAGGAGGTGGTCGAACTCAAGTAGGTGGTCGAACTCGAAGAGGTGGTTGAACTCGAGGAGGTGGTCAAATCCGACAAGGTGGTCGAACACGAAGAGGTGGTCGAACTCGAGTAGGTGGTCAAATCCGAGTGGGTGGTCGATTCCGACAGGTGGTCGAACACGAGGAGGTGGTCGTATCCCACCGGGTGGTCAAACACGAGGAGGTGGTCGTATGGGGAGGGGGTCTCACGATCTCGGCTATACCAGATAAATCAAAGGATGTAACAAAGGGCACGCCGAGATACACAAAACAGTGAAGACTCAACGCTAGAAACTAGATTACGATGACTAGACCAGCAACAAAGACACCGACAATAGACTCGAATTCAACAATGCAAAAACTGAAAACACAATTGCGAAAGGCACAAATAGGTTTGGACAGCAGAAAAACTAAGATCTAAATTTTTTTGTGGGGCAATTTTCTAGACTCTAGGTGATGTAACACAACTATCAAAAGGGAATAAACAAGATTACCTAACGGGCAACCTGATGCTCTGATACCAATTGATGAGTAAACGGCAGCCCGATCTTCCGATAGGTTCGATTTGTTTCGTCGTGAAGACGTTGACGCTTTGAGGCTTCCGACTGGTAGATCTTCACCTCGCAATTCGCTACACCCGCACAACTATCGTTATCAACCACGCTCGCACGCGATCGACCTTACCACAAGGGTTATGGTTCCTACAAGCAATCGAAGCAACTCGCAAGAACAAGATAGGTGCAATCTAAAATATATTGCGGATTTGGATGAAGTTCACAAAGTGGGGTTTCTCAAACCGTAAACGGCGAAACTGCAAAGGCAGAATAATCTAAGAAAAAATCCAACACTAAACTGTGGCGGCTGCATGCAATATATAGGGGGGAACATGAGGAGATCGACCAAGGGTTGTGCTGCCATGTGGAGAGGCGTGCACATCCTGGGCTTTGACATCGCCACGCTTATAAGGCCTTATTAGGCCCAAAACGGTGATGCAGTGTCGGACCCGGGAGTAACACCCCAGAATCCTCTGTGCATTTCTGAACTAGTCCCATGATCAGTAGCTAGTTCACACAGTAAACAGATATGGTAACATCCATAAATCGCACAACTTTATTAATAAATATCGAGTTGATTACAAGAAAGGCTTACAAGCCAATATTAAACAAACACAATGGAGACGAAGAAGTAGTGGAGTCGGTGATTCGCCACGAGCAATCGATCGGGGTAGCGGCCTAGTCGTCGAGATCCAAGTTCTTCTCCTCTCAAATTTATTTGCATGAAGCAAGGGTGAGCACAACTACAGTGCTCGCAAGTTACACCCAAGAATGAGTTAATGCATGCATGGATATATCAAAGGAAGGCTTTTGGTTGAATTTGCATAAAGAAAAGTTTTCTTTAAATATTTGTTACTAAGTTCCAAAGCGCTTATTCTATAACTAAAATTCATTTTATAAATTCTCAAGTTTTATAGTAGGATAACCTCCATATGAAACATGGTGATGGATACCCTCCTATCACATGGCTAACCGCCAATTTTACCGAAGGATTAACCATCCTCAAATCATTTGCAAAAATCATTTTAAAACAAAATCAAGTCTAACTTTGAGTGGCTTTGCTCAAGATGTCCATGACCGTGGACACGGCTATTCGAATAGTTTTACACTCTGCAGAGGTTGTACAACTTTACCCACAAGACATGAATTCTCTAGTTTGTTTGGCATCCGTCGATCCCACTGCTCACTACCTTAGCTAAGCAGTCTAGAGTACGTGTCAAGGCTTTTACAATGCGCCATCCCACCGTAGCCTTGCCTCGCTAAGGTTTCGCTTCCATTGGGCTAACCACCCGCCGGATTCAAGCCCCCTCTTGCGCCATGTGGTAATACTGTCTAACCGACACCCACACACCAAAATGGCACAACTACGATGGAATGTTACAAATTATTTAGCTGTGTCCCGCCCATACAGACATGTGGTAGTACTGATGTGGCTTAGCAAGATGCGCTCAAGACCGGTCCTTAATCGACTTGGCGACTTCCAAAATAACCCCTGGGCCTCAAACCTACCCGGATTGAGCCCATGCATAAACCTGCACCCACCAAGCATCCATTTCGCCCAAGTACAAACCAACTTTTCTTTTTTTTCTTTTCAAAGTCATTTACAAAATCTTCCATGACAAACCAATGTCATAGACTTTTAAACAATAGTTAATCATTTGGCTAAAATTTCTCAAACTAAATATTTTTGGTGTAAGCATGTCTTTACATAATATTTTCAAATGATCCCAGTTCATACTATCGTATCAACTAGGTTTTTATCTAGGGTGACAATATATTTGATTCAAATATCAACATTGGCCATACAAGGATTTAGGCATAACTATAAATTTAAAACAGGTATTTAAATTACATTGAATAAAAATAAGCATGCAATAATAATTTTAAATAGAATTTAAATAATTTGAAATAATAGGATCAAATATGATCAAAGGTATAACTTGCCTTGATTGGTTATGTGTTGTTCTCAAACGGCGTCGAAATCTGACTCTCCGAAATCGTCGAAATCTATACGCGTACATAAGCCAAATTCAAACAAAATCCAAATAAAATCCAAAAATTATAAAATAAATACTATAAAGAAGATATCTACTTTATATGAATATAGGAATTTTAATCGATGGAATCGGAGTTCGTATGAAGAAGAATGAATTTCCAGAAGGTTGAAAGTCACATGAAAGATTAAATTCCGAATTTCAGAATTTAAGAGATTGATTTTCCAAAGATAAAGAGAAAATATACACATGGCATGACGTAGCTATTGATTTGGAGAGATAAATTGAGGTGGCACTTTGGTGACAGCCATGTAGACTATGTGGTGATGTGGCGGTGACATGGCAATGATTTGGCGCCACATGGCACGATATAGCGGTGCTGAATTATTGCGTAATTCAAAATTTCGTTTGAATAGAAAGGTAGATAATATTGAAAAGAATATGTAGGTAAAAGGGCTCACGCAATTACCAAACAGATGAAGAGATCGGACTCGACGGAGTTCTCGCCGGACTTGGGGAAGAAGATGTGACCGGTGGTGAAAAAGTTAGTGAATCAAAATTCCACTTGAATAGAAATATGGATAATCTTAATAGGAACTCACCAATAAATTTTGCTACAGAGTGGATCAACGGATGAGGAGATCGGGCTCGCCGGAGTTCTCGCCGGAGTTGGAGAAGAAGACCGTCGGTGCTTTTGTGGTCGACGTGAAACAGTATGTATATCAAAATTTGGCTTCAATAGAAATGTAGAGAATCTCTATAGGAACGCACCAGTAAAATTTGGTGCACAACGGAGCTACAGATGGAGAGATCGGGCTCGCCGGAGTTATCACCGGAGTTGGTGAAGAAGACCGTCGGTATTTTTGTGGCTGAGGTGAAACAATAGGTAAATCAAAATTCGGTTTGAATAGAAATGTAGAGAATATTGAGATGAACTCACTGGTAAAATTTGACGCTTGACGGAGCAATGGATGGGAGATCGGGCTCATGGGAGTTGTCGCCGGAGTTGGAGAAGAAGAGCTAGCAGAGGGAGCTCCGGGAGGCTTTTCGCGAATCTGAGCGAGTGAGATGTGGGGAATGAGGAGGAGGGGCTACGGTTCAATTTATAGGCACAAAGGAGTAACGGTTTGGCGGGAATTGCTCGCCGGAGTTATGACCGGATTCTTGGGCTGAATTTTAAGGCGCACAGTAGAGCAGCCGGAATATTCGAGGAATATTCTTTTTTTCAAAATTCGAAAAGCATTAATTAATTCCGGAAAAATAGCAAATCAATTCCGAAAAATCCGAAATAAATCACAGATATTAAACACCAGATTCTGAACGTAAATAAAATAATAAAAGTAAAAATAATAATTTTATTATTATACAGTAATTATTTTTATATTGCTGAAAATTATTTTTAATCTTGAAAAATAGTAATATTGGTCTAAAAATTCTATAACTTTTTAGAGTAGTTCAATAGGGTATTTTTATCTTAAATAAAATATTTTTAACAAAAATTTATCTTTTACTTGCGAACGGCAATTCATTTTTAACTGCTAGATAATACAAAAATCAAATAGAGATTTTTAGAAAATAACAAACAGTGTTCAAAAATTCTAGAAAAATTTAGAGAAATTCCTTTATTTATTTTGAACTTAATAAAAAATAATTAATAATTAAATTTATATTTATTTTTGTACAGTAATTAAACTCATTTTCTGAAATATAGGAAAAGCATTTTTAAATACCAGGAAATTCCAGAAATTAAATAAAACTTTATTTTTCAATTTAAATCCAATTAAATAGCAGAAAACTCAATAAATTTTATTTTTTAACTTTTAGAATTTAGGAAATTCAAGAAAAGCAATAAATCTCTTTTAAATTTCACAAAATCAAATAAAATAATAACTTTATTAATTTTATTTTGGTAACAGAACTTTGGGATGTTACATGCAGCACCTTATTTTAATGTCTCTGACTAACTCCCAACATGGTCGTCACTGGTCGGGGGCCTGGTCGTAGCACTTGAGACCTGGTCATAGATCTGGCAGATCTGGTCGTAGAGCTTGCAGATCACAGAGAACTGGTCGTAGATGGTTTGGATCCTCTCCATCATTCCTAAGTAACAGAAGATCACAATTTCTAGGTAGCATACCATTCTGCATAGATAAATTATTAGCACCTAGAAACGAGCTCACCTCATAATTTAAGTGACGTGCACGAGCTCTTGTCATAGGACCTTGTAGTTTAGCAACCGGATCTGGACGATTTTGTGTAGTGCGTGTATCCGAAGGAGTGATGTCCTCATCTCCAGAGGAGGAGAGATTTGGTGGAGGGGCGGGCGAAACTGGGAGTTGGCGATGAGGCCGAGGCAGGCGGGCGAGGGGGGGTGTTCAGGCTATCGGGCGTGCGGAGGGCGGCGGGGTAAACAGAAAATTATAGTAGTAGAGAAGATTATACCTTGTCCTTGATAATTGAATTCCCTAATCCTTGTCACCCTAGTAATTATATGGTAACCTACTAGTTATAGTATGTACTCAAGCGCAATACTAGCCTTGCTTGAGTACCAGGCATTAACCACCCAATCATCATCCTTTAAACTTAAAAGATTATTTTGGGTAGTCATTGGGGTAAATGACTGAAATGGTTGAGTTAATTTGTTTTACTCTTCTCAAAACTCTAAAAACTTGCTAATACCCCATCTGGGCGGATGGTATGTGGTTGGGTACTAATGTAGCCCAGGATATGTTGGTATGCATTTGGTATGTGGTATGAACCGCTCAGATAACTTTAAGGACTTAATCCTGTGACGACATCCTATTGTAAAATAGTACAATCACAACTCTATAATGGTGTCGACCTGGCCAAATAATGTGTATCCGTCAGTACGAGTTGCACCAGGTGGATGAATCGTGACGCCGTGAGCCTTCGTGGAGAAGGGTCAGAGTGCACGACGAAGGTCGTTAAGAGGGCGCAACGGGGGGTCTGGGCAAGAGTTGACGCGGGTGCGAGAGCGTAACACACCTCAGGTGAAACCTCAGCGGGTGTAACAAGTATTGAGAGATGCATTGTAAAGGCCTTGTGGTAATATCCCCTTGATTCACATGTCTAAGGAAACATGTGATTATATCAAGCCGAATATCTCTTATGGGTAAAGTGTACAATCTCTGCAGAGAAATAAACTATTCGAAAAGCTGTGCCCACGGTCACGGGCGGATATGGGAACTTACAAGAGTTAGTTATATTTCAAAAACCTTTGTGGGTGGGTTGAAAGATGTGGCGGGCTCATCTAGCCTGTGTGTTGGATTTTTCCTATGTAGTCTTACCTAGTGCTGATAATAGGTGGATGTAACCAGCAATAAAATTAAGCATGAGGTGGAGGTAACCTTCCCTGATATTAATATTGCACAATTATTCTCTTTTAAGAAATCATGATTTAGTCAAAATGCTAAGTGATAGGACTTCTATTATGTGTATTTATAAAAGTTGCTTTGCGCAAATAAAAGAACCCGAGCCATCCTTGTTTAGCCTTGCATAATTATTATTGCATCTGTTGTATTGGCTCGTGAGCATGGTAGCTGTGCTCACCCTCGCTCTTTCCCCTAACCCCCAGATTCCGCTGATCAGGACAACTACGCCTACTATGGGGACCAAGGATTCGACAGTCAAGACCAAGGCGAGGAGTAGTTAGTTTCGTAGGCTAGGGCCCGCCACAGTTTAGCTGGCTACGCTGGTGCTTGCGTACAGCCAATATTCTCCTAGTCCTTGGTTAATCAGTTGTACACAAAGCGCCACAGTCGCTTGCCTGTGGGGAGTCATGTTGCCCCTTTTGCTTCCGCTCCTGTTTCTGTAATGAACTCATTTGGCCTAACCGGCCCCCCTTATGTAAATTCGACCCGACGCGGTCTATTTAACTCTGATGGTTGTAGTATTATGTTTGGTTCGGTCTTCGACATGTATGAAATGATTCAGCGATGTACACTGTGAGCGTTACCTACTGATCCAAGGAGTAGCGCAGGATTTTCACAGAGGATTCTGAATTAAGGAAATCCGGGTCCGACAACTTGGAGGTGTGCTTATTCAACAAGGTAAATTGTTGCGTATTTTAGTGAGACATTAAGTGGGCCTAGTCTGATTTATTCTATTTATGATAATGAATTATATGTTTTAGTTTGGACATTAGAGACATGGCAATATTATTTATCGTCCAATGAATTTGTTATACATTCTGGTCATGAATCATTAAAGCACACTCGTAGTTAATCAAATCTGAACTGTACACATGCTAAATGAGTTGAGTTCATCGAATCATTTCCATATGTCATTAAACATAAGAAAGGAAATGATAATGTTATTGCTGATGTTTTATCTCGTCGTTATACCATGTTATCTCAACTTGATTTCAGAATTTTTGGTTTCAAGACAATTAAAGAGCAATATGTGCATGATGATGATTTTAAAGATATCTTCCATAATTGTAAAGAAGGCAAAAGTTGGAAAAAAAACTTATTGTGAATGATGGATTTTGTTTCGTACAAACAAGCTGTGCAATCTAGCTAGCTCTTTTCGTATTTTCTTGTTACAGGAGGCGCATGGAGGACTCATGGGATATTTTGGTGTTAAGAAGACAGATGATGTTTTGACTGATCACTTCTATTGGCCTAAGTTGAGGTGCGACATTGAGCGTTATGTGTCTCGCTGCACTACATGCCACAAAGCTAAGTCATGTCTTAATCCACATGGTTTATATATGCCTATTCCTGTTCCTAGCGCACTTTTGGAAGATATTTCTATGAATTTTGTTTTAGGACTGCCTAGAACAAAGAGGGGGATAGCATTTTTGTTGTGGTGGATAAATTTTTAAAAATGGCGCATTTCATACCTTGTGATAAGGCGATATACAAATGTTGCTGAATTATTTTTTAGAGAAATTGTTCGACTACATGGAATGCCCAATACAATTGTGTCTGGCCATGATACAAAGTTTCTTAGTCACTTTTGGAGGACACTATCGGCTAAATTGGGGACAAAGTTGCTATTTTCGACTACATATCATCCTCAAACAGATGGACAAACCGAAGTTGTCAACCTGACATTGTCCACAATGTGGATGGTTGTTTTGAAGAACTTAAATGTAACACTCTGGCTATGCGAAAGCCAAAATATTACCTAAAGCCTCTACCATAATTCAATAATATGAACAATTTGCAACACACTAACAGCAGAGATGAAACAAGGATTCAAATATAAGAGTTCCATCATGCTAATCATCCTAAATTCCAACATTAACCATTAACACCATTATTCAACCATGATAATCCACTCGAAAGAAACATTATTAAGAGTTTAACTGAAGGGCACGAATCAATAACTAGTTTAACTGAGGCATAACAATACTGTGGATATCGTGAGGATATGTGCACGATCTTAGAATGATGAGTCAATTGGCAAGGGCATTGTTGGTTTGCAAAATCACGCGTTTTCGGTTTTGCTTCAGTCTGTCAGACCACAGGCGGTCTGACCGGTGGTGTGGGGCGGTCAGACCGCCCGTGGAGAGGTCCGACCGGCCATGGTGGCCGATCCGACCGATTTGTTGAAGAGTGGATATTGGGGCTGAGACAAAAATAGGTTGGTAGGCAGGTGAGGGGAGTCTCCTGGATGTGGTCACATCATTTTTGGAGCTCCCAGTCAAAAGTTCTATTCAGTTGAAATTTCCAGAAGGTTTCGGAATTTCGAGTTGAAAATTTGGCTAAGTCTTTTGGGGTGGTCCGACCGCCATTGTGGAATCGGTCCGACCGTCATGAAATCGGTCGGACCGGCCTTGTGGGGCGGTCAGACCGCTGATGACTTGGAGGGTAGCCAAGTTGGCATTGAGTTGATTTGAATGTGTTTATTGTATGAACTTCAATGCTTTATTGTTGCATATTGCATTACGGAGCTAACGTGGGTCAAGTTGTGAAGAACTTGTTCCCGGAAACGATTTGTTTGTCTATTGCTGTGCAGGTGGCTTGCAGGTTAACGACGTCAACGGTGAGGTGGATCGGGACTACGCTTGGAGAGCTGAGGTCCAGAACGATCATGGATGCTGGGTGAGGTCGTGTGACTCAAGCATGGTGCAGAATGGGCAAGATGGATCGAACGGGTAGTTCGGTGCAGCTGGTTGGATCAGGCGGTGCGGAAGTCGGTGCAAGTCTCTAGTAGTTTTCGATGGGATTCGGACGGGAGAGTCTTGCCGACAGGATGAGAACAGCTGATCAACCTACACGTGGTGAAGCAGGCGATTGCTTCAACAGTTGTGTGTGTGTGGGTCCCATGTGTGAGTGGGTCCCAAAAGTGAAACGCTAAGCTTCTCCTATAAATAGAAAGGGGGAGATGTAAAACCCTTTGAAGCATTCACTTGGAATTTCCTTAGCCATTTCTAGGGTTAGGTTTTGGAGAGGAGAGGAGAGGGAGAGATTGTGGTTGCTCCTTGGTGAGCTCTTGTCCTCCTTGTTGGAGTGGCTTTGTAAGCATCTTGTGAGATCAATCAATCTTGTGATGCTTGCTTGAGAGATCATTTGTATCCCTTTGTGTTCTTCTCTCTTTTGGATGAATTTGGTGCTTCCTTGATTCAAGTGTTGAAGCTTGGTCTCTTGACCCATTTTATCTTGTTTTGATGTGTGGGAATACTCCTAGAATCATCTAGATCATCAACCCCCACAAGCAAGTCTTGAATCAAAGATTTTCGTATTTCTAGGGTTTGTGCACTTCTTTGGTAAAACCTTGAGAGATCGATTCTATGCAGTGGATCTGAAGGATCGTCGCTAGAAATAGGTCTCTAATATCCTTAGGGAAGTGTGCTCAAAATTTGGTCAAGTTTCATTGGTTGAATCAAAAGTTGGATCAAATTTCGTTTTGGATTTGGGCATTGTTTTTCAGTACTGGACAAAATCGGTATGACCGATTTCTATACGGCGGTCCGACCGCCAGCATTCAGACTGCCAGTTGAAGGCCGGTCGAACCGATTTCAAACCGGTCAGACCGCCTGTGCCCAGATCAGCCCTTTGAGATTAAGTCTCCACATTTGTGTTTTGTGGTTGAGGGGGTTATCGAATTCGGCACAACGCTTCCTCTGTGCGCTTACTGATCTTCTTAGCTTTCATAGCTAAAAGAGTAAAGTTCGTGTTGAATTTGATTAAGGCGAGAAATTTGAGAAAGCGCCTATTCACCACCCCCCCTAGTCGCCTTTGCGGTCCTACAAGTGGTATCAGAGCCGGTTAGCTCTTCTCATAGATCTTAACCGGTCTTTGGAGCCATGGCGACTGACAGATATACAATCAAGCCACATGTTTTTTATGGAGTTGATTTTGCATATTGGAAGGCCCAAATGCAGGCCTACATCGAGGCTCAAGGGCACGCAATTTGGCTTAAGGTGAAAAACCCTTATGTGCCAGCCGATGATAATTTGATCACTCCAGATGTGGAGAACAACAGCAGGGCTCGGAATTTTTTTATCCAAGGCCTTAGTCGATCGGAGTTTGAGCGTGTTGCTCATTTGCGGTCTGCTCATGAGATCTGGCGGACTCTTTGTGATTATCACGAGGGGTCCACTGCGATCAAGGAAGTGAGACAGAACCAGCTGAAGAAAAATTACTCCAAGATCGAGCAAAGAACTGGTGAGCCTTTAGATGAGCTGTGGGGGAGATTTTCTAAAATTCTTCATGATCTCCGCGCTGTTGATCTTGTCTTCACTGAGTCTGAAAATGCACGCCAACTATTGGGTGCTCTGGATGTGAAGGTCTGGGGGATGAAGATCACTGCCATAAATGACAACACTGTCATGAGTGAGCTTACCATGGATAAGCTTTACTCTAGGTTGAAGACGCATGAGATTGATTTTATCTCGCGTCTCCCTATGACAGATTCGATGGCTTTAGTGGTCGACCAATCTAAGGGTAGATATTCTGATTCTTTTGATGTTAGCTCATCTGGCTTTCTTTGTCTACTTTGCATTCTTTGAGCAATGAGCAACTTGAGAGACTACCTGAAGATAATTTAGCCCTCGTATCCACCAAATTCACGAGAGCTTACAACAATGTGAGAAATAGGAGGAGAGGTGGACCTATCACATGCTTTGAATGTGGTGAGCCGAACCACATTCGCTCTAGATGCCCCAAGCTGAAGGACAAGGAGGAGAAGGAGTCACATAGGTATCCTCAAGCGAGAGATGCTAAGCACAAGAAGACAAACTATCGCAAGTTTGTCAGCCGAGTCCTTGAAGCTCTAGAGGATGTGAGCATTAGTGATGTGGACTCGGAGGCGGAGGACGACAAGAGTGACTCCCGTGGCAAGAAGAAGGCACGTGATTTCACAGGCACATGCTTCATGGCTAAGAACAGCCACGACAGCGACTCCTCCAACAGCGAGGATCCTTTTAGTGATCCCGATGAGGTATACCCTTCACTTCCTGAAATGAAAAGGGCTTTGGTGCTTGCTGAACAAAAAATGCATAAGCAAGCTAAATTGATTAAGAAACAGGATACTATGATTGATAATTTGAACCTAGAAGTTGTTAGGCTCAAATCCATTAATCCTGATGATTTCTGTGATTCTTGCTCTAGCTTGCTTAATGAATTGTCAAGCTTAAATAATGCTCATTCCTCTGTTGAAAAACAATTGAAAAATGCTCTTTCTGAACTAGAATATCTCAAGTCTAGTTCTGTTTGCATGGATGCTATTCCGCTTTATGTGACTGCTTTAGACGCTATTCCGTTAACTTGCTCAAATTGTGCTTTGCTAGAATTAAAACTGGATAGCTTTTTAAAAGAATTGCAAAAATTTGATGCTAGTCACACTTGCTCTCATTGTAAGAACAATAGGATTAAAATGCAAGAGATGACCGAAATGGTCGTTTACTCTAGAGCTGCATCGTGTGAAAATTGTCCTAAGCTTACAATTGAGATTGAAGCTTTAAACAAGACTCTTGAAGAGAAAGCTAAAATTGAAAAATCCATGTCTCTTACTGCGTCCAAGAAAGTCATTGATTCTTCCTCTTGTATGTTGCATGCTGAAGTTGAAACTATTGTTGGTAAGATACAAGAGGCTTTTATAGTCAAATTTAAGGAGCAGTTGAATAGGATTGGAGAGTCCTATTGTGTGTCTTGTGAGGCTCTAAAAGTGGAAGTGGATCTTCTTAAGAGCAAACATGTTGAGGCAATCAATTCTAAAAAGTGCTCTAATTGTGGAGTTTTAGCAAAAGAGAATGATTACCTCAAAATGACTCTTGAGAAGTTTTCTAGTGGGAAAAAGAAACTCAACTTGATTCTAGACCAATCCAAAGTGAGTGTGAAAAACAGTGGCCTAGGTTTTAAGTCCCTAGAGTTTTCCAAGAATCACCCACCAAAGATTGCTAGAGTTGTGAAAGGTGGTCTGGTTGAGCAAGAACCTCCTAAGACTTCAAAGGTTGCTTTTAAATCTGCAGGTTCTGTTCAAACTCTTTCTAGCAAGAAAGGTGCTTCTGTCTCACCAGTACGGACCCCTCAAAAGGTCAAGTACCATTGCACCTTCTGCAAGAAAGAGGGCCACACTGTTGAGTTTTGCTTCCGGAGAGCAAAGATTAAGAGGAAAGAGAGAATGGGCACTTTGAGATCCATTAGAGGAGTCTTTTCACCAGCTGCTCTAGAGCCAGGCAGCCTATTCATCGTACCACATATAGGCCTAGGTTTGTAGAGAACTTTGTTAACTCCTTTGGTGGGTCCAGGCAGCATCTTGATTTAGGATATCGTGAGGAGAAACCACGGGTAGCACCTAGACAGGGGGAGTATCGGTCGTTTGGTAGATCGTTTTGGAGAGGTCCAGGTGGTGCTCGTGGGCATTCTTATGATTTTGTGCCTGATCATTTTTCTGCTGCTTCTTCTGCTATTCCCAGGCATCGTGCATCTCAGTACTGGACACCTAGATCTTTTATCTCAAATCCCAGTACTGAGGCATGGATGTTTTGAGGGAATTTGCTCTTTTTGCATTCATTGTATCATAATGCATTTTCATTTCAAATGTCTTGCATTGTTTAATAAAACTTTTGGAGCTTTGAGTATTATCCTTGTATGGCTTGATTTCATACTCTATACCTCGTCATATCAAGTGATAGTCCGCTAGACTTCTTTTATGGCTCTTCTTGTTTAGCTCAGCTTTTGCCTTGCTAGCTTTGTATCTGTGAGCAAATTGAATCAAATCATGTCTTGTTGGATCTTGTGACTAGCTTTGCTCTAGTGATCCTCTTATGATTCTTGCCATGTCATATAGGTTGAATTGAGTCTTGAACTTATTTTGAGATGAAAATGAGCTTTTTATCTTCTTAAGTCAAGCAAATGAAAAATGAGATTTTCTGTGCGAAAAAACTGATCTCACCAATCCTTTCTCATGAGACGGCTTGCCATTGCACTAGGCATGAACTCAGGGGGAGTTTTGGATGACCTAGACCACTCTTTTAAGCTTATCGCTTGATATGGTCGCGGCAAGGCTTGAGATCTAGCACAGTAAAAAAATCCTTTTTAGGAAAATGCTCAAAATGCTAAGTGCTTGAGTTTTGCTTCAAAAGTGTACTCTTAATGCTCAAAATGCCTCAGTTCTTATTTTGAGTCTCTTTTTACTTATAGACATGGCTTGACTCATTTTTGGTTGCGTTTAGTGAAACTATGATATTGAGCAACTTTTCATGGTATTCATTCTCTTAAATCTCAGATTACTACTATTTTGGTTTTAGCTTTGCAGTACATGTTTTGCCATGATTGAATATAGCTTCTACTCTTTATATGGCTTGGTATAATACTTGTACTGTCTACATGGTTAATGGTCATGGCTCCTTTTTACTAAAGTTCAAAAATAAAGTCATTTCATCTTCTTTATCTTTTCCCATGCATCTTGATGAATTCATTGTCAAATGGGGAGAAGGATTGTGAAGAAAAATGTTGTTTTGAAGTTGGAGCTTTTGGTCTCATACAAAAGGTTTCATATAAAAGAACTCTTATAAAAAAATAAACCTTTTGAAAATTGGTGATCATAGTGAGTTGAGTCTCTGGGTTTTATTGCCTTTTTCTGATTTTAATTGCAATTGAAGAAGACTCACATTGATCAAAGGTCAAATAGAATATTTTGTCTTTCATATGGACCTAAGTGAGATTTTTGGCTACTTTCTGGAATTTGAATCCTTTTGTGCTTTCATTGCCTTATCTCACTTGCTTATACTATTCTGAAGCCAGCTTGGTCGGTTCCTAGGCTTTTTCTTGCTTATGGACCAAGTTGTGCCTTATCTGTGTTCATCAAGGGATTTGTTCGAAGAGAATGATGTGTCAATTGGCATTTTTGGTTTGTAAAATCACGCGAGCCAAAAATAGGTTGTGTCCATGGTGGCGGTCCGACCGAGTTGAAGAGTCCAAAAATAGGTTGTGTACGCAGTGAGGGAGTGTGGGTCACATCATTTTTGGAGCTCCGAGTCAAAAGTTCTATTCAGTTGAAATTTTCAGAAGGTTTCGGAATTTCGAGCTGAAAATTTGGCTAAGTCTTTTGGGGCGGTCCGACCGCCGTTGTGGAATCGGTCCGACCGTCCTGAAATCGGTCGGACCGGCCTTGTGGGGCGGTCAGACCGCCGATAACTTGGAGGGTAGCCAATTTGGCATTGAGTTTATTTGAATGTGTTTATTGTATGAACTTCAATGCTTTATTGTTGCATATTGCATTGCGGAGGTAACGTGGGTCAAGTTGTGAAGAACTTGTTCCCGAAAACGATTTGTTTGTCTATTGCTGTGCAGGTGGCTTGCAGGTCAACGACGTCAACGGGGAGGTGGATAGGGACTACGCTTGGAGAGCTGAGGTCCAGAACGATCATGGATGCCGGGTGAGGTCGTGTGACTCAAGCATGGTGTAGAATGGGCAAGATGGATCGAACGGGTAGTTCGGAGTAGCTGGTTGGATCAGGCGGTGCGGAAGTCGGTGCAAGTCTCTAGGAGTTTCCGATGGGATTCGAATGGGAGAGTCTTGCCGACAGGATGAGAACAGCTGATCAACCTACACGTGGTGAAGCAGGCGATTGCTTCAACAGTTGTGTGTGTGTGGGTCCCATGTGTGAGTGGGTCCCAAAAGTGAAACCCTAGGCTTCTCCTATAAATAGAAAGGGGGAGATGTAAAACCCTTTGAAGCATTCACTTGGAATTTCCTTAGCCATTTCTAGAGTTAGGTTTTGGAGAGGAGAGGAGAGGGAGAGATTGTGGTTGCTCCTTGGTGAGCTCTTGTCCTCCTTGTTGGAGTGGCTTTGTAAGCATCTTGTGAGATCAATCAATCTTGTGATGCTTGCTTGAGAGATCATTTGTCTCCCTTTGTGTTCTTCTCTCTTTTGGATGAATTTGGTGCTTCCTTGATTAAAGTGTTGAAGCTTGGTCTCTTGACCCATTTTGTCTTGCTTTGATGTGAGGGAATACTCCTAGAATCATCTAGATCATCAACCCCCACAAGCAAGTCTTGAATCAAAGATTTTCGTATTTCTAGGGTTTGTGCACTTCTTTGGTAAAACCTTGAGAGATCGATTCTCTGTGATGGATCCAAGGATCGTCGCTAGAAATAGGTCTCTAATATCCTTAGGGAAGTGTGCTCGAAATTTGGTCAAGTTTCATTAGTTGAATCAAAAGTTGGATCAAATTTCGTTTTGGATTTGGGCATTGTTTTTCAGTACTGGACAAAATCGGTCTGACCGATTTCTATACGGCGGTCCGACCGCCAGCATTCAGACCACCAGTTGAAGGCCGGTCGAACCGATTTCAAACCGGTCAGACCGCCCTTGGTAGCCGGTCAGACCGCTTGTGCCCATATCAGCCCTTTGAGATTAAGTCTCCACATTTGTGTTTTGTGGTTAAGGGGGTTATCGAATTCAGCACAAGGCTTCCTCTGTGCGCTTACTGATCTTCTTAGCTTTCATAGCTAAAGGAGTAAAGTTCGTGTTGAATTTGATTAAGGCGAGAAATTTGAGAAAGCGCCTATTCACCCCCCCTAGTGGCCTTTCCGGTCCTACAAATACCCAATAACGACAATCAAGAGAGTCATTTATTAATACAGTCCAAATTCCTAAATGCAAGATATTAACAATTTATTATTTCATATGTGAAGTGAGTGGGTGCATCCATGTGTCTAGTTCCTCCTAAACATGCCATATTCAAGGTTCACTTAAAACAAAGAAACACAGCATGGGTGACTCCACGACTCAGCAAGTACAATATAATACTATGAACAACAATGAGTAGAACTTATCAAACATACTATGGAACAGAAGGTGAAATAGTACAAAAACATATGAATGAGTGATTATACATGTCCATTTCTTCTGCTTATACCGATATAGCTGGTGAACACCCGTCGGTGTTCACTCATGCCCTCATTATCCAAAATGCGGGGAACTAAGGCCCGTTTGAAGAATGTTTCAAAACGGTGATCCAAACAGCCCACATTGGAATGGTGGGTCTTACTTGCCCATGTTGGAATGATGGGACTTCACTACCCACTTCCGTGGGTATAATATGAACAATACTTGCATGCATGAATGAATCCGATGAACAAAGACATATCATTAACAGAACCATGGTAATCAGTTATAACTATGAGAAAGTACGTATCAAACATTATTCATCATATATTCATCGAACAAGGAAAAGCACATATCAAACACAACCATATAAATGCACTTGCCTTTTTCGCTACGACGTGCGGGGAGGCATGGACGATGCCCCTAACTCCATAACCCCTTCTCCTACACAAGAGAATTACTAACATAAGAATGCTGTGAAAAGTAGACTCTACTCACACCACTTAACCCGTCTTCCCAAAACCTAGAATTTGGATATTGGTTCTACTCAAATTACCCGACAGTCTAGCAGAAGGTCACGCTGGATAGCAGTACTAAAACCTTCATATCTTTTACTACGAAGCTCGGAAAGGAGTGATCTTAGACTCTCTAGAAACATGAAGAAATCATCTACGATAACCTAGTTAGCAATTTGTCTGATTCGGCAATCTAATATATCTAAGAATCAGATGAATTTTCTGCACCTACACTCTGTCAATCAATAACTACCGTGGTAGAAGAAAATTTGTATCTTTTGATTGACTCAACCAAAAATCCAGTTCTCTACCAATCTGGAAAGCCTAATATATTGCCTACAACATTAATGTTGGGTGAAACCTCTAAATCTGCACCTAACTTAGTCTCATTTGATAAACAATGTGACTGCTAACCCACGTCAGATTTTCTGGACAGTCGCAAAGAAATCATCATATATTCTAGACCATAACTCAAAATTGAGTGATCTTAACGCCAATAGAGATCTAAGAACGAGCACTACAACTCTCTAAGAGATGACCGGACCATAAAATGCACGTAACCTACCCAAAAACAACGACCAACGTTGACTGTTCCAAACCGATCTACTACATATAGCACCAAAATAATTCGATTATTCTACCAAGCGAACGGGGATCGTATTTGTCGAACCACTGAAGCTCTACGTTTCGCCGTGTGATCGCGCCCTTCCTCCCCTCTTCCTTCCTCTCTTCTCTTCTTCCTTCCTCTCTTCTTCCTTCTCTTCTTGACCGGTCTCTCCAATGGCGGCTCCTTCCTCCCATGTCACACCAGCAAGAAGCTTCACTAATGGGCAGAGGGTGCTACTCGGGATGCTGGAGGAGCATGGGAGGAGGCGCAGGGGGTGGGAGGTGGCGGCCAAGGTGTGGGAGAGGGGAAAGGGGGAGGGTGGCTAGGGTTTAGGGGAGGAGGCAACCCCCCCTTTTGGCCGGACCCCTCTTGGGCCTCCTGGGCCACGGCCCGCAGCCCAGGTTGGCAGAATTTTATGCAAATCTCCTCCAACCCTCTGAAATTCCACTTCTTTAACTAGTTTCTCTCCTCCCGAACTCTTTTATAATTGCCCGATTAAAATTCGGGGAATTACATTAAAGATGTGGGAAGAATGCTTACCTCATGTGCATTTCTGAACTAGTCCCATGATCAGTATCTAGTTCACACAGTAAAGAAATATGGTAACATCCATAATTCGCATAACTTTATTAATAAACAGAGTTGATTACAAGAAAGGCTTACAAGCCAACAATAAACAAACACAGCAGAACACGAAGAAGTAGTGGAGTCCAGATGATCTGCCATAGGCAATCGGCTGGGGTAGCGGCTCGAAGACCTTCTCCTCTGAAATTTATTTGCATGAAGCAAGGGTGAGCACAACAACCGTGCTCGCAAGTTACACCCAATAACAGAGTTAATGCATGCATGGATATATCAAAGGAAGGCTTATTGGTTGAATTTGCATAAAGCAATGTTTTCTTTAAATATTTGTACTAAGCTCCAAAGTAGTTATTTTATAACTAAAATTCATTTTATAAATTCTCAAGTTTTATAGCAGGATAACCTCCATATGAAATATGGTGATGGATACCCTCCTATCACATGGCTTCCTACCCAACTTCCCGTTTGGGTAGAAATCCAAAACCATTTGATAAAACAAAATCAAAGTCTAACTTTAAGTGGCTTTGCTCAGCATGTCCATGACCGTGGACACGGCTATTCGAATAGTTTTACACTCTACAAAGGTGGTACAACTTTACCCACAAGACATGAATTCTCTAGTTTATTTGGCATCCGTCGATACCACCGCTCACTACCTTAGGTAAGCAGTCTAGAGCATGTGTCAAGGCCTTTACAATGCACCATCCCACCGTAGCCCCGCCTCGCTAAGGTTTCACTTCCATTGGGCTAACCACCCGTCGGATTCAAGCCCCCTCTTACGCCATGTGGGAATATATATAAAAAGTAGGTCATCTTGACACCCACACGTATCAAGGCCTTTACAATGCACCATCCCACCGTAGTCCCGCCTCGCTAAGGTTTTGAGTCCATTGGGCTAACCACCCACCGAATTCAAGCCCCCTCTTGCACCATGTGGGAATATACATATAAAGTAGGTCACCTTGACACCCACACATCAACATGGCACAACTACGGTGGAATGTTACAAATTAGTTAGCCAGATCCCTCCCATTTGAGACATGTGGAAGTACGAAGTGGCTTAGCAAGATGCGGCTCGAAGACCGGTCCTTAACTGACTTGGGCAACTTCTAAAATAACACATGGGTCTCAATCCTACCCAGATTGAGCCCGTGCATAAACCTGCACCCACCAAGCATCCATTTCACCCAAGTACAAACCAACTTTTCCTTTTTGTTTTTCAAAATCTTACATGACAAACCAATGCCACAGACTTTTAAACAATAGTTAAACATTTGGCTAAAATTTCCCAAACTATATATTTTTGGTCTAAGCATGTCTTTCCATAATATTTTCAAATGATCCCAGTTCATACTATTGTATCAACTAGGTTTTTATCTAGGGTGATAATATATTTGATTCAAATATCAACATAGGCTATACAAAAGATTTAGGTATAACTATAAATTTAAAACATGTATTTAAATTACATTGAATAAAAATAAGCATGCAATTATAATTTAAAACAAAATTTAAATAATTTTAAATAATGGGATCAAATATGATCAAAGGTATAACTTTCCTTGCTTGGTTATATGTTGTTCTCAAACAACGTCGAAATCCAGTTGTCTGAAGTCGTCGAAATCTAAACGTGTAAACGAGCCAAATTCAAATAACATTCAAATGAAATCCAAATACAATCCAAAAATTAATAAATAAATTCTGGAAGTAAGATATCAACTTTATATGAATATAGGAATTTTAATCGACGTAATCGGAGTTCGTATGAAGGAGAACGAACATGCGAAAAGTTGATTATCACATGAAAAGATGACATTCCGAATTTCAGAATTTTAGGAATTATTTTCTAAAGATAAAGAGGAAATATACACATGTCATGATGTGGCTACTAACATGGAGAGAGAAAGTGAGGTGGCGCTCTGGTGGTAGCCATGTAGACTATATGGTGATGTGGCGGTGATATGATATTGATTTGGCGCCACATGGCACGTCATAGTGGTGCTGAATTATCACAAAATTCAAAATTCTGTTTCAATAGAAAGGTAGATAATATTAAAAAGAACATGTAGGTAAAAAGGCTTGCGCAAATACCCAACGGATGAAGAGATCGGGCTCGACGAAGTTATCGCAGGACTTGGGGAAGAAGATGTGGCTGGTGGTAAACAATTAAGTAAATCAAAATTCCACTTGGATAGAAGTGTGGAGAATCACAGTAGAAACTCACTGATAAAATTTGGTGCACAATGGAATAACTGATGGGGAGATCGGGCTCGCCAGAGTTGGAGAAGAAGACAATCGGTGCTTTTGTGGCCGAGGTGAAACGATAGGTAAATCAAAATTCGGCTTGAATAGAAATGTAGAGAATCTCGATAGGAACTCACCGGTAAAAATTCGTGCACAACAGAGCTACGGATGAGGAGATCGGGCTCGCTGGAGTTGTCACCGGAGTTGGAGAAGAAGAGCTAGCAGAGGGAGCTCCGGGAGGCTTTTAGCAAATCTGAGCGCGAGGGATGTGAGAATGAGGGGAAGAGGCTACGGCTCAATTTATAGGCACAAAGGAGTAACGGTTTGGCAGAAATTGCTCGCCGAAGTTATGACCGAATTTTTGAGCTGAATTTTTGGGTGCGGTTACTATAGCCGCCAGAATATTCCGAGGAATCTTCTTTTTTTTCAAAATTCGGAAAGCATTAAATAATTCTGAAAATATAGTAAATACATTCTGAAAATCCAAAAAAAAATCACAGATATTAAACACCACATTCTGAACCCAAATAAAATAATAGTAGTAAAAATAATAATTTATTATAATGCAGTAATTATTTTTATACTGCTGAAAATTATTTTTAAAATTAAAAAATGGTAATATAGGTCTAAAAATTCTATAACTTTTTAGAGTAGTTCAATAGGGTCATTTTAGATTCAATAAAATACTTTCAACAAAAAAATAGCTTTTACATGCGAACAACAA
Organism: Hsuehochloa calcarea; assembly: GCA_036346395.1. Lineage (NCBI taxonomy): Eukaryota > Viridiplantae > Streptophyta > Magnoliopsida > Poales > Poaceae > Hsuehochloa > Hsuehochloa calcarea. The sequence goes on along the minus strand of CM070611.1, from coordinate 24,453,708 downwards.
TTCATTTTTAATTGTTATATATTACAAAAATCAAATAGGGATTTTTAGAAAATAACAAATAGAGTCCAAAAATTCTAGACAAATTCATAGAAATTCCATGAATTATTATTAACTTAATAAAAATAATTCTAACTTAAATTTGGCTTTTATTTTTGTAGAGTAATTATTATTTTTTTATTTTTTGGAAAATAGGAAAAACATTTTTAAATACCAGAAAATTCTAGAAATTAATTAAAATTTTATTTTTCACTTTAAATATAATAAATCCCAGAAAATTCAATAAAACTCTATAAATTTTATTTTTTACTTTTAAACCAAGAAATTAATTAATTTTTTTTAACATAGAAAACTCTTTTTAAATTACTGATAATCAAGAAAAATCTTTAACAGCCAGAAAATCCACGAAAATAATAACTTTATTTATTTTTATTTTGGTAACAGAACTTTGGGATGTTTCAAAAATCCAATGTTATTTTTTTTGCAAACTTGGGGTTGTTTGGCAAAAGTCAATATACTGTTGCAGAAAAAGAGAAAGCTTGGATCTAAAAGAGTCGATTGTGTCTTACAGAGATATGCTTATAACAGCACGGCCTATAGATTTTTAGTAGTAAATCAAAAACTCATGAGATTATTGTTAACACAGTAATGGAGTCCAAAGATGCTTCATTTTTTGAGGATATTTATCCTGTGGAAACTATAGGTAGTACTTCTGGAAACAAGGATAATCAAACAGTGAATAATAGTAATTTTGAACCTACCACCATCTCTGAACCAATGAGTGATATACCACTAGTTTGTGACAATCCTATGGAAGTTAACAATTTAGTCGAAAAGACTCCTCGCATGAGCAAGCGACAAAGGGTAGAAAACTTTTGTTGAAGACTTTATTGTATATCTCATAGATGATGTGCCAAACACTCTTTTAGAGGCTTATGCATTACCTGATGGTGAGTATTGGAAAGAGACAGTTCATAGAGAGATGGATTCCATCATGGCTAACATGACATGGGAGATCACTAATCGTCCTATCGGGTGCAAACCTGTTGGATGCAAATGGATCTTTAAAAAGAAAATGAGGCCTGACGATACTATTGATAATTACAAGGCAAGACTTGTGGCGAAGGGTCATACCCATAAACAAGATGAGGATTATTTGATACTTACTCTCCTGTTGCCAGATTGGCCACCATTCGAATACTCATTTTATTAGCTTCTTTCCATAGTCTACACATTCATCAAATGGGTGTGAAGACAGCTTTCCTTAATAGAGAGTTAGAGAAAGAAATCTGTATGGAGCAACTATATGGTTTTGTGGTTTCTGGACAGGAAAGTAAGGTGTGCAAATTAATCAAATCTTTGTATGGTCTAAAGCAAGTACTTAAACAATGACACAAGAAGTTTGATAAAACTTTAACTTCTATTGGTTATTCTATGAATGAGATAGATAAGTGTGTGTATTATCGTTATGGTAGGGGTCAAGGAGTGATTTTGTGTTTGTATGTCGATGATATACTTATATTTGGGGCAAACACTACTGTTATTGACGAGGTTAAATCACTACTGTTATTGACGAGGTTAAATCTTTCTTATCTATATGCTTTGATATGAAAGACCTAGGAAAGGTAGGTGTTATTCTGAATATTAAATTGATAAGAAATGAGGATGGGATCACATTGAAGCGTAGGTTTAAATCTGTAAGAAAACTGAGGAATTCTGGAGTGATTACTATAAATTATATTCACACTGAGAAAAATCTAGTAGACCCTTTCACAAAGAGGTTAGCATGGAAGACTATTTCCATTACGTCTATGCACATGGGAATGTCGCCCATTGGAGTTACAACTCAACAGCAACCCATACCTTTTTGATCGGAGATCCCATGACTTAGGCAATGGGAAAAACAAGTTGATGTTTGAGCAAGAGAGTACATTATAATAATATGTGTACATGTATACTAATAGACAAAGTACTCTCAACTGTATGGAAGGATGGCTAAAAGCCTTAATGTATTCTAGTGTGTAATGTGGGGAAAAGATATTAGCCGACAGGATACCTAAAATGAATGCACCTACTTGAGCTTAACTGTGAGGTCGCAATTCACAAGATTATGACATTCTCTAGAGAGATCATGAGCAAATAAGGGAGCAAGACAAAATAATGCTCGGATTAGGTTTTGTTCCTTGACAGCCTAATATCAGTTGAGATTTCAAGTGAAATCTAATCACGAAGACTGTGAATTCAAGGCATAGCCCATTCATTAGTTATAAGAATATGAATATTGCTATTCTAGGTGCAAGTTCAACCCGTACAGGACTTACACTAAAAGACTGGTATATCAACAACTCTTCAGCACAGTAATCTTTATCATTTTAAAATTGCACAATGAAAGGCGGCTCTTCAGCCTAGTATTTGCTGCTTGCTATGGAATTGGTGGGGGTTGTTTGAATTAGGCCTATTTGTGTAAAGGCTTGTTCATTCCTAAAATTCCAAAGCATTCAAATCCTAGCACCAGAAGTTTTAGACCAGGGTAGTCAAAGTCTTAGATAAGAAGTCTTAGACAAGGGTGATCGAACTCATATACCAGGGGTCTTAGACAAGGGTGGTCAAAGTCTTAGACCAGGGGTCTTAGACTAGTGTGGTCGAAGGTATAGATCAGTGTGGTCGAAACCTTATATCAGTGTGGTCGAAGACATAGATCAGTGTTGTCGTAATAATGTGGTCGAATACATAGACCAGTATGGTCGAAAAATAGTGGTCTGATACTTAGACCAGTGTGGTCGTAATATACTGGTCGAAGCTATAGACTAGTGGTCGAAGCTATAGACCATTATACAATCAGGATCAATAAACACTTCTTTATGACCATTCATTGGTTTTGAATTAGCAATTACCAGTGGTTTATTATGACAATTACTAGAGCATAATTGTCTCGACCATAAATAGGATATAGAGACGTCCAGACGAAAGTTGACGATTCATTCCATTTTTTCATTTTCCCCTCTAATCAACTGTGCAGAAGAATTGAGCTATCGAACCAAGTAGTCTCTTGTTCTCAGTGTGCACCGGGAAGGAGGGTGAGCGGATATCTCTGAACCATTGTCGCAGAGTTCACCTGCACAGGGCGGCAATAAGGTTTTTGGGCAGTGCATCTGCGCGACCACTCGCTGCATTGCATCCTTCGACTACTCGCTTCACTGCACTGCAAGGAACAATAACAAATCGAAGACGACGAACGAGAACAAATCAAAAACAATACCTAGAAGCACACACCGCCAGTGATGATTAATATTTCTTAGAATAGATCTGATCTGTTATTTCTGAATCATGTTCTGTGGCTATAAAGTGCCCTGACAGCACCCCTGTAATCCTAGCACGAAAACTCCAAAAGCTTTCTGCCCAAAGCCATCGCCAAAAGCCTCGTATAACTCTTAACCTCTTCCGACTTTTATATGCTAGGGTCCTAAACCGTGTCCTTATCAACACGAACACACAATCCTATCTTTTCTAAAAAACAAGGGACGCGAAACCCCTCAAATCACAGGTTTTCCAAAATCCCTAAGCCTTCCGGTTATGAGCACCTTCCATAAGTCATCACGCGTCGAAGCCTTTAGGATGGCACCTCCCAAACCTTCTCCACGCATCATGCATTCACAATTGATCTCCATGTGCCCTAGCGTAAGCCCGACCACCTTGTGACATCCATCACCACTTGAACCTTGGATTTCCCCATCCTAGTTCCGGTCCTCCTCGTCATCGACCATAACCGGCTCCATGCCCAACCTGCACATGCAAAGATCAAAAAATATTTTCCCGACATAAGTTCTCCAACTTTACCAATATCAATTCACACAAGCATATCACACTCTCATCTATCAATAAACACAAACCAGATCATCCACAACCTAAATTTCCATACTTTTAAAAAATAACTCAAGACCACTCTATAAAAACCAGTCTTACCACTGTGCACAAGCTGGTCAGACCGCTGGCCGACCAGAAACGAATACTCGAGGTACTCGAAGATTACAATAATTGAAGCACTCGAAGCCTACGACTACCGATCGTAAAGCCTACGACAACCGATCAGAAGCCTGTGACGGCTGATCACAAAGCTTACAACTACCGATCCCAAATCCTACGACTACCGATCACCGTCCAGGCACTGTAGCTTTCGACCTTCGACCAGTCACTGTAGCTTTCGACCATCGGCTAGGCATTATAGCTTCGACCATAGAACATACACTGTAGCTTTCGACCATCGACCAGTCACTGTAGCTTCCGACCATCGACCATCCATTGTAGCATCCGACCATGCGACTCCGACTGTCCTTCGTACTCGCTACACACCTCGACTTACGACTGAGTACATTTCTCGGAACTCGGAGCTACAGTACTCAGATCTCTACCACTCGGTACTCGGAGCTATAGTACTTTGAACTCTATTACTCGGCATTCAGAGCTATAATAATCTGAGTCCAGTCGAAAGGGATCATGGAGTACCATTGCTTGGACCACCCGATACAAGGAATGATCCGACCAACCAAACTGAATATACCAACAACCTGTAATACCCCGGAAGTGAATTGGGTTTTTAGAAGAAGTCTCGGGAGAGGGAGTTAAACAGAAATCCTTTTAGCATTTTTCTGGCAACCTAGGCTCTGGGCCTCGGCCCAGGATGGCCCATGAGGGGTCCGGCCAAAGGGGGGTGTCCTCCCCCTAAACCGTAGCCCTTCCCCCTTTTCCCTACTTCCCCACCGAGCCAGCCCTAGCTTTTCCCCCTTGGCCGCCACCCCACTCACATCTGCGCCTCCCTCCCTACGTCTCCAGCACCTCCAGAGCGCCCTCACCTCCCCAGCGAAGTCCCTTGATGCTACCATTTGGGAGGAAGAAGAAGAAGCCGCCATTGGAGGAGCCGGCCAAGAGAAGAAAGGGAGAAGAAAGGGAGGAGGAAGAAAGGGGAGGAAGGGAGAGGAGAGAAAGGGCGCACTCATGTAGTGAAACATCGATACCCTTTGGTTCGACAAGGGTAAACTCGATCCCCATTCGCTTGGTAGAATAATCAAATTATTTTGGTGTTGTCAGTAGTAGATCGGTTTGGAACAATCGACGTTGATCGTCGTTTTTGGGTAGGTTACGTGTGTTTTCTGGTCTGGCCATATTCAAGCCCCCTCTTGCTCGTTCTTAGCTTTCTGTAGGTATAAATATTACTCAATTTGGAGCTATGGTCTGGAAGATATGATGGTTTCTTTGTGACTGTCCAGAAGGGCTGACGAGGGTTAGCAGTTACAATCTGTAGCTAACATGATTTAGTTAGATGCTGAATCAGAGAGTTCACCCAACATGAATGTTGTAGACAATCGATTAAGATTTCCAGATTGGTAGAGAACTTATTTTTTGGTTGAGTCAATCAAAAGATACAAATTTTATTCTACTGCAGTAGTTTCTGATTGACAGATTGTAGGTGCAGAAATTTCATCTGATTCTTAGAACTATTAGATGGCTGAATCAGAAAACCTTGCCAACTAGGTTATCGTAGACGATTTCATCATGTTTCCCGAGAGTCTAAGCTCACTCCTTTACGAGCTTCGTAGTAAAAGATATGAAGGTTTTAGTACTGCTGTCCAGAGAGACCTACCGCTAGACTGTCGGGTAATTTGAATAGAACCAATATCCAAATCCTGGGTTTTGGGAAGACGGGTCAAGTGGTGTGAGTAGAGTCTACTTTTCACAGCATTCTTATGTTAGTGATTCTCTTGTGTAGGAAAAGGGGTTCTGGAGTTAGGGACATCGTCCTTGCCTCCCCGCACATCGTAGCAAAAAAAGCAAGTGCATTTGTATGGTTGTGTTTGATATGTGCTTTTTCTTGTTCGATGAATGCACGATGAATAATGTTTCATACGTACTTGTGCATAGTCAAAACTGATTACCTTGGTTCTGTTAATGATATGTCTTTGTTCATCGGATTCATTCATGCATGCAAGTATTGTTCATATTACACCCACGGGAGTGGGTAGTGAAGTCACATCAGTCCAACATGGGCAAGTAAGACCCACCATTATAATGTGGGCAATTTGGATCCCAATTTTGAAACATTCTTCAAACGGGCCTTAGATCCCCGCATTTTGGATAGTGAGGGCATGAGTGAACACCGACGAGTGTTCACCAGCTATATCGGTATAAGCAGAAGATATGGATATGCATAATCAATCATTCATATGTTTTTCTACTATTTCACCTTCTGTTCCATTGTATGTTTGATAAGTTCCACTCGTTGTTGTTCATAGTATTATACTGTACTTCCTGAGTCGTGGACTCTCCCTTACTGTGTTTCTTTGTTTTAGGTGAACCTTGAAGATGACATGTTTGGGAGGGAGTAGACACATGGATGCACTCACTCATTTCACATATGAATTAATAAACTGATATCATCTTGCAGTTAGGAATTTGGACTGTATTAATAAATGACTCTCTTGATTATCGATATTGGGTACTGCTATGCCTCAGTTAAACTAGTTATTGATTCATGCTCTTCAGTCAAAATCTTAATAAGGTTTATTTCGAGTGGATTGTCATGGTCGAATAATGGTGTTAATGTTTAATGCTGGAATGTAGGATAATTAGCATTTTGGACTTCTTACAGTTGAATCCTAGTTTGGTCTTTGCTGTTAATGTGTTAAAAATTATTCGTATTATTAAATTGTGGTAGAGGCTTTAGGTAACATCTTGGCTTTAGCATATGCAGGGTGTTACAGTTGGTTTCGGAGGGAGCTTCAGGTCCGTGGTAGTTAGAAATATTAAATTGACACACTGTGCACAGTAGGTGGGAATGGAAAAAAATTATTGCATCTGCCATTCTAATAACCTGTTTCATTATGTTGTTTTGTATTGATTTGATGTGGTATTATTGCCCTTCTCTGCGCACAGGTTAAGTGGTTAGCTTATTATCTTTGGTGTTCAAAATGGCGAGAGGTAGGGGACGTGGGCGTGGTGCCGGCCGTGGGCGTGGTGTGGGCCGTGGCCGTGGTCGTGGACGCGGCTCAGTTACGTCCTCATCACCGCCCGAGGAGGCTGTTGGCGGAGTGGCTGAGGATGTTGCATCCGCCGCTCATCCAGTTGCTGATGCCTAGGCTGCGCGGCCGCTTTGCCGTGAACTTCGAGGGAGGTTCAAGAGCCGTCAGCAGTGCGAGCGGCCCTCTGCTGCGGGTGCACCTGTTGTTGCTCCGGTGGCTGCACCAGCTCCTCGTGAGGCTAGAATGAGCCTCCGGGAGTGGATGTCCCTTCGTCTTGATACCTTTGACGGAGCGGGCACTCCGGTGTAGGCAGTCGACTGGCTTCGGTATATGGAGAGGCAGTTCGGTATACTGGAGATGACTTTAGCGCAAAAGGCGCGTTTCGTGGCTTTTCAACTGAAAGGCCAAGCAGATATTTGGTGGGAAGGAGTTTTATCAGCCAGGACTCCACTGCAGGGACCAGTCACTTGGGAGGATTTCTTGGAGCAGTTCAGGGCTAAGTTTTATCCTGATTCTTTCCTTGAGAGGATGGAACATTCCCAGACAACCTTTGTTTACGGGAAGCTGTCTGTGGCGGACTATGAGGCGGGATTTAACAACTTAGTCCGTTTTGTGCCAACTGTGGCTGGTAATGATCGAGAGAAGGCAAAGAGGTTCCGTGGGGGACTGAACCTTGAGTATCGCCACATCCTAGGGCGACCAGCTTGCTTGACTTCAAAAGTGTGGTCGATCAGGCCAATGGTATGGAGTTGGAGCGGGAACTTACTAGAGAGAGGCAGACTCCTAGCAGTTTACCTCTACTGGGGGATCTGTCAGTGGTTACAAGAGGAGTTTCAGTGGTGGGGTGGGTCTTCTCATCGACCCACTTCCAAGAGATTTCAGGGAGGCCATCGCCCTCAGCCATCTAAGTGTTCTGGCCAGCAGAGGCAGGCCACTCCTCCTGCTCAACGTACTTCCTTGCCAGCATTGCATCCAGCTCCAGGTCAGGGTTTGATATGCTTTAAGGGTGGTGGCAATCACCGTGCTTCTGAGTGTTCCTTCACAAGAGATTGACCCCATTGTGACCTGTCGGGCCATAATATGTTAGTTTGCAAAAAGAATCCAGCAAGTATCATTAAGTGGGAGTCAGCCCCTGCAGCATCTTCGTCCACTACTCTATGAGGTTCAGTTCAGACTCTAGTAGCTGTTCCCACGTCTTAGTACCCTTCTGGTTGGTTTCCACCTGCAGCGTTATCCCCAGTGCCTCCACCGGGGTTCTACTGGAACACCGCATCGTCTGCGTCACCATCGTTTGCTCCACCAGCGGCAGTTCCTGTTCATCCTTCGCTGAGTGTCGGAGCGTCCTCTGCACCGAGGCCACAGGGAGTCTACGCCATGCCTACACATGCGACCGTAGGCCATCCTGATGTGGTGACCGGTACCTTACTAGTCGATTCCCTTAAGGCTTTTCTCCTTTTTGATTCAGGGGCTACCTATTCGTTTGTCTCCACGGCGTTTGCTAGAAGGGTGAACTTGATTATGCAGTGGATTTCTCAGTCAGTTTGGTTAGTTCTCCTGGGGATATTATTGCGATTTCAACTATCTGTCTTGGGTGTTCTATTGTTATTGATGGAGACAAGTTTACGGCGAACCTGATAGTTATACAAATGGAGCCGTTCGACGTTATATTCGGTATGGATTGGTTGCACTCTTACCGAGCGGTGATATCTTGTTTCAATGGGACAGTCTTTGTGCAGACCTCATCCGGGGAGACTTTGACCTTTCAGGGGAGTGCGCCTCCGCGCTCTCTTTTGATGTTAGTCGGACTGTTCCCGGGTTAGCGTGTAGTAAAAACTGGGATTCTCTTAGCTCTTCCTGAGAAACCGAGCATGGCTTCACAGATTGAGGAGATTGCAGAGGTTAGTGACTATCCAGATGTGTTCCCGGATGAGCTTCCGGGCTTGCCACCTGCGCGAGACGTGGAGTTTCACATCGACCTTGTTCCGGGTACTCGGCCCATCTCGATGTCCCCGTATCAACTGGCACGTCCGTTTCAGGATGAGTTGAAGAAGTAGTTGGATGAATTGTTGGCTAAGGGTTTGATCAGGCGTACTGTATCGCCATGGGGAGCTCCTGTTCTGTTCATAGAGAAGAAGGATGAGAGTTGGCACATGTGTATTGATTACTGTTCGCTTAATGCAGTTACAATCAAGAACAAATATCCTTTACCCCGCATTGAGGATTTGTTTTATCGGTTGAAGGGATCCCAGGTGTTCTCCAAAATCGATCTCCAGTCTGGGTATAATCAAATCCGTGTGCATGAGCAGGATATAGAGAAGACTGCATTCTCCACCAGGTATGGGCATTATGAATATACAGTTATGTCATTTGGATTGACTAATGCACTTGCTATTTTTATGGAGACCATGAACAACATGTTGCACGAGTATTTGGATGACTTCGTGGTGGTGTTCATTGATGATATTCTTATCTATTCCTAGACCCATGAGGATCATGAATGTCAGTTGAGATTGGTCTTAGAGACTATGTGATAGCACAAGTTCTACGCTAAGCTGAAGAAATGTGAATTCTAGATTTCAGAAGTGAGCTTTCTGGGTCACGTGATTAATCCCCAGTTATTGCTATTGATCCTAGCAAGGTCTCCAAAGTGGTGGATTGCAAGAGGCCGACTAATGTGAAGGAGGTGAGGAGTTTTCTGGGCTTAGCGGGTTATTATCATCGTTTTGTGCAGTATTTTTCCATCATCGCCAAGCCGATGTCTCAGCATACTCAGAAAGGGGTGAGATTCCAGTGGACTAATGAATGTGAGCGCAGTTTCTGCACACTGAAAGAGAAGTTGGTGACCTCTCCCATTCTCACTCTTCTTGAGCCAGGGAAGCGGTTCACCGTCTTTTCAGACGCGTCTCGAGTGGGTCTTGGCTGTGTTCTCATGCAGGACGGTAAGGTGATTGCTTATGCGTTAAGACAGTTGAAGAAGTATGACCACAATTATCCCACTCATGACTTGCAGTTGGCTACGGTTGTCTTTGCTCTCAAGATTTGGAGGCATTATCTGTATGGTAAGCCTTGTGATATTTTAACGGATCACAAAAGTCTCAAATATATCTTCACTAAGAAGGATCTGAATTTGAGGCAAAGGAGGTGGCTGGAGTTGATTAAGGACTATGATCTCACTATTCAGTATCACCCGGGTAAAGCCAATGTCGTTGTTGATGCTCTTAGTCGCAAGACAACTCTCACTACTCTAGATTGCCTATCATATTGTTATGCGGACACATCACATGTTGAGACTCAGTTGATCCTTGAGTCAGCTATCCCAGACCGTGTGCGGGAAGCACAACAAAGTGACCAGTTATTACAGGAGGTTAGCAAGCGATTGGATGATGGCAAAGAGGGGGATTTCAGTATGGATGATTCTGGTGCCTTGAGGTTTAAAGGCCGCCTGTGCGTGCCACAAAAGGCGGAGGTCAAAGATGATATCTTGAGGGAGGCACATCGCACTCCGTACACTGTTCATCCTAGTGAGACTAAAGTGTATCGAGATCTGAAATAGCATTTTTGGTGGAAAAGGATGAAGGTGGACATTGCTAATTTTGTAGCTTTTTGCGGTGTTTGTCAACAAGTAAAAGCTGAGCATAACGTCCTGCTGGGCTATTGCAGCCCTTGGAGGTTCCCTAGTGGCCTTGGGATGACATTTCTATGTATTTTGTGGTTGCATTACCTCGTTCGACGTGAGGAAAGGATGCAGTTTGGGTAGTGGTGGATCATTTCAGCAATTCTACGCACTTCATTCATATTCGCACGATAAGTTCAGCGAGCAATCTAGCTCCTATCTATGTGCGAGAAATAGTGAGACTACATGGGGTGCAAAAGACCATTATTTCGGACAGGGACGCGAAGTTTGTGTCCAAGTTCTGAGAGAGTCTACAGAGTGCTTTGGGCACACAGCTTTGTTTTAGTACAGTGTTACATCCTTAGACAGATGGACAGTCAGAGCGGACTATTCAAACTCTAGAGGATATATTGCAGACTTACGTTCTCCTTAGACAGATGGACAGTCAGAGCGGACTATTCAAACTCTAGAGGATATATTGCAAACTTACGTTCTTTCTTGGAATGAAAGTTGGGAGGACCAGTTGACACTTGCAGAATTTGCCTACAATAACAGCTACCATTCCAGCATTAGAGTTGCACCATTCGAAGTTCTGTATGGGGGAAATGTAGATCGCCACTTTGTTGGGATACAGTGGGTGAGAAGGCAGTTCTGGGTTCGGACTGGATTCAGAAGACCGTTGAGCGCGTGGCCATAGTGAGGCAGAATCTGCTAGCAGCGCAGAGCAGGCAGAAAAGCTATGCAGATGTGAGGAGGCGTGATTTGGAGTTTGCGGTGGGCGACCAGATGCTCTTGAGAGTGTCTCCCACTAAAGGCATTGTCCGATTCGGTACCAAAGGAAAGCTTAGCCCGAGGTACATCAGACCATTCCTGTAACATCCCAAATATGGATTTGTGTTTCAAATGTAAGAAAATAAGAAGAACTTAAAACTTTTCTTGCATCTTGAAGCCAGTGATCATTTCCGTAATTCTTGATTAAGGAATTATGGAAATCACAATCAGAATCCTCAATTGACTACAATCAAAAAGCTCCTTGGCATAGATCTCATGCCAAACCCTTGGAGATATTTCTCCTGAGTTCTAGGGAGTCTTGGCAACACCTCTGAATTATCTCATGATTTTTCGAAATTAGTAGATAATTTTTGGAGGCGAGTCAAGGCTTGGTCAAACCATAGCTCGCACCTTCTGAAATTTCTGGAGGAAAAATTCAGTACATTAAAATCTCTGGAAATTTCATATGAGATTCCTCCTGCTGTCAGCAAGCTCTAGTTAAAATTTTATAAATTTTGGAGTTTGCTTGCTACCTCAAATAATTCCTCGAAAATCAGATGTTAGGATTCAAACCCTAACTGGTTTGCACTATTCTGTAGGTTCGAATCGGACTTGGGCTCGAGCCACTTGACTCGGTCCAGTCCACTAAGCGTGCCAACTTCGGTCGTTTGGGCGCTAGGTCGTGAGCCGTTGGATCGGCATCGAGCGGTCTTCGACCACCGAGCGATGGACTCGTTTTAAACCACGATCTAACTCACGGTTGGATCGGCATCGAGCGGTCTTGACCAACGAGCGATGGGATCGTTTCAATCCGCTCGATCTAGCCCGGTAGTTCGATTTGATCCGACGACCAACGAGTTGTCTCCTTCCTCTCGTCGCGCGTGAGCCTGCCATGGCGTCGCGAGGAGGAGGAAAAGATGGCGTCGATCCACTCTATGGTCACCTTTAAACGGCTAGCTCTGCGCGCATTAAATGCCTGTCGCGCTCATCCCTCATAAAGCCATGATCCGACTGCTCCCATCGCTCTCAAGTGCTCTCATGGCAGTGTTGACCCGACTGGAAAACCCGGCCGTTGCTCTCTGCCATTGCTCTATTTAAACTCCATTGCTTCACCCTTAGTTTCCTTTAGCACTTCCGCAACTCCAGCTAGCACCCACCAGCTTGCTTGAGCTGCAATTCCTCGCAATTCCCTCGACCGCCATTGTTGAGTTGGGAGTTTCGGTGGAGGCGGTGCAGCAGGGGTTTTCTTCTTCAAGTCCTTGCCCCCGCTGCTCCCCTTTACTCTCTGGAGCTTAACCCTCGCTCGGTTTGGTTCTCTCTTTGCTCAGGTCGCTGTGGCCTAGTGAGGACCTTACCGCCGCCGTTCGGTTACTCGTCGCCGGAGCCACTCCGTGGGTCTCTGGTCGTTCTCCGGCTCAGGTAAGTTCGCATTGCCATGTAGGAGCTTAGGTGTGTTTTCGTTGTTCTTTTGGGTATCGTCCGTTCGGGAGTTCTCCCGAGCCGTACCTACTCGGCCGCACTCCATGGTCGTACCACCGTAGCAGCCATACTCCGACCAGTACTGGCCGCCGGTCGGATCGTTAAACTTTTAGACACTCATCTCTGCCCTTGGCTAGCGCCGCTGTGGTCGGAGAAGCCGCGAGCCACCGGGCAAGCGTGCGGGGCGTTGCCTCGTGGTCGAATTCGACCGATCATCGTAACAGTCGTTTCGACCGGATGCGATATGTTGGGTAAATATGACGTCCCGTAGTCCCCAGAAGTACCCCTTATTTTTATAAGGGAGAGGCCTACCGAGTGATTGTAAGTTCTCCTACAATCACCCCCATAGTCGTAAGTCTTACTACGACTATGGCGTGGCCATAAGTCCTTCTGCGACCTTTACCCAGTCGTAAGTTCTGTCGCGGTAGTAAGTTCTTCTACGACTTGTACCTAGTCGTAAGACTTGCTACGACTATGTCGCGGTAGTAAGTTCTTCTATGACTTGTATCCATTCGTAAGCCTTGCTACGACTATGTCGTGGTCGTAAGTTCTTCTACGACCACTACCTGGTCGTAAGACCTTGTTTTGGTCGTATCTTTGGCATTAAGAATCCAAATCAATTGGTTCTTGTTGCTAAATCCTTTATAAATCAGTATCTTGCTACTGTAAAATTTTTAGAATATTTGGAGAAAGTTTGCTGTTGAATCTTTGCATTTTTATTCGTTCTTATCGGTTGCTTTTCGCCTTCTCGTTAGGATCCGAAGAGCACATTGACAACATAAGTGATCCGCAGCTATACCTTGACCCGCAGCAAACAGGCAAGCAGTTTGATCATGTTAATCCCATTATTTTTCAAGTCTAATATATTGTTTTCAACTCGTATGTATGCATTGCTATTTTGTTGTCAAATTATGGTTAGTATCCTATAGTTGCATGATCTGTAGGACTTGTTTATCCTCTACTACCATGAGATTAGGTTATTGGCTGTGGTCGGAGTCCGATGGATGGACTCTTGTCACTTAGTAGATTTCGATTGGAAATTGCTTAGAAATGCTTAGCTTCGGTAGTACTGGGTGATCATTGATTTTAGTCGATGATCTCGATCACACATATAAGTATTATCTCATTACGACCAGCACTTGTGCTTTGTTATTTTGGTAAAGTCAAAATCTGAAAATGGAAAACTGATTTGGACTTGGGCAAGTGGTCGGATGGTGGGTTATTGGGTTTGTGGATGTCTTGCCTAAGTCAACAAGGACCGAACATCTTGTGTCACACTATCCAAGCATTTTTGCGTGCTAACCACGCGAGAGGAATATGGGACCTCTCTTGACTTAGTACTTTGGCGTGTATTATCTCCGAGTCGCAGGAGGGGGTCGTGTGTGTTGTGTGAAACATGATATGTGTTCTGTGTGTTCTTGTGTTGGGTGTGCGGTGGTGGAGATTCCGGGTAGGCTCTCCACCTCGAGGAGCGTCGTAGTTGTCCAAGGCTTTACCCGGGAAGGGTAGTTGGCCGAGGCTTTACGATGGCTCCGACACAACGTATGGGTTTCTATCCATACGGGCGGCTCGAGGGGTAATACACAATATTAGAAATGTCTCGTAGGACTTAGCCGTGCCGGCATACCTAAGGAAGTGTGCTTAATAGTTTGGCAAAAAGGCGGTCTGGCGTGTGGGTACAGTGGTACACCCCTGCAGGGATAAAACTATTCGAATAGCCTCGTCCTAGGTTATGGACACGCTTGGTTAGGTTTTGCAAGAGTTAGACTTCAACCTTTTAAATTAAAATTTGACATGGGTGGTATGAATGGGTAATTCATGCTATTGTTGTGGTGACTAAGGGTTTAGTCACTTCGGATCGTTGTTGTTCTCTATCTCTTTGTTATATTGTTGTCATTGGCGATTATTTGAACATTAAAAACTGATTTGTTAACTTGCTTTTAAATGTACTACATTATTGCAAATAAAGATTGCTTTGTGCTGAAGATGAAACATACAACCTCCACTCAAAAAGCTTGCATATAGTTATGTACAGTGTCTCATTACTCTACACGTAAGTCTTGCAGTACATTCCAAGTACTCACCCGCTTTCTTTGGGCTCTTTGTTGCAGAGAGGAATGTGAGCCCCAAGGGCCTCACTTTTGTGAAATGTGCTGTGGATTCGACGACTAGCTTGGTGGTCCGGTCGGTTGCCTTGTGGGTTATAGGCACACTGATTGGCTCTTTTGGTTTATGGCCATCTTATGGCACTTTTGCTTCCGCTGTTCAATTTCTATATGTTTATGTCATTTGGCCGGTCGGCATCTTTGTTGTAATAGCTATCCTCTATTTATGTTATCTTCTGGTTTGTTGCTTTGCTTCGGTTCTATGTGAATGAATGGAATTGATGCACGAATTTTGTAAAGAGGTGTGTATACTGCATTTCTGGGAAGTATACATGTCTCGAGTCTCGGATTATCTGATTTGTGATGCTAGGGTCAATTGGAGACTAAGCATTACAAGTCCGATAAACCGGGGTCGCACAACGTTTGGTATCAGAGCCATACTGACCGTAGTAACCCAAGTTTGGTCGTCTTTAGGATATTTTGGAAAATATTATTTTCAAAGTATCAAATGGTTTATGAAAGCTTAAGGAATTCTCAGATTTTATTCCTTACCTATCTTAGCTTTCTCTTCTCACCTTATTCTAATTTGAGTTTTGAAAATTGTTTACCTCTCCTTCTTTCAAAGATAGTTGTTATCATTTGAATTGGGTTTTGGGAACTAATGAGCTTGGCAAATTGAAGTGGTGGTTGCCCTATACAAGGTTTTGAAGTTTCTGGAATGGATAAATTGCGACTAGAAGCTTGGATGCAAAACCTGGACAACGATCTTTCAATTTCCGGACAGCAGGCTCAAAGGTTCCAAATGGGGTAGAGAATGAGAGGATAATCAACTAAAACTTGTGGAAATATAAGGGTAAGATGTGATACTAGTTAACTATGTATCTAACACTAAGTTCGCTGATTTAACTTTGCTCTTTAGGGGTAATAGATCTTACCTGTTATATTCTGATTTTTATCTTTTCAATCAATTACTCGTTCATTCAATACGGGTTAGTTGCATTGGGAAGTTGAGCTTTGGTTTGGTAGTTCCTTGCTGTTGTTGGAGTCTTTTTATAAGCATGTTTAAGTTTATACACTTGTTGTTTTTGGCTTTCGATTAGGGGGTATTCCATTCCCATAGTCGCTAGCGTTTTGCTTTCTTTCGGCTTTGTTTTTGAGTCTAGTTTTAACCAAAGTTTTTGGTAACAGGATGGCCGGACGCACTCGCAGCGGCCAAGGCCAGTCAGCTGGTCCGGACGAGGATCTTCCTCCTCCTCCGACCATGGCCGAGGTCCTTCTTCAGGTTGAGCGCAACCGTGCAGAGGACAGGAGGGTTCTTCTGGACGTCATCGCGCACAACACTTCCGCCCTTACCGGCTTCGTGATCCGGGCAAGGGAGTGCACATCACCGCGTGGGGACTCGCGGAGTTTCTTCGCACTCGACCCCACGTTCTCCGTGTCCGAGGACCCGCTTGACGCAGACGACGGCGGCTTCCGTCGGTTGAGCGAACCGCAGATAGCGTAGTGCCAGGAGCACGAGAAGGCGCTGTTCGCATCGCACCAGCTAGCGGGTGCAGCTTTGTCTTGGTGGGAGAGCTTTCTCGCCATGCAGCCTGACGGTCACACCGTCACCTGGGGGGAGTTCCGCACTGCCTTCCGTCGGAGTCACATTCCTTCCAGCCTGATGAGGCTGAAGAAGAAGGAGTTCTTGTCGCCGGACAAGGGCGTTTTCGATTCTGAGTATCTGTACAAGTTCAACCATTTGGCTCGTTATGCTCCGGAAGAGGTGGCCACTGATGAGGCCAAGCAAGAGAAGTTCAAGGATGGTTTGTCTGAGGAGCTTCAAGACAAGCTATCTATCGTCGACTTCCCTGATTTCCAGACCTTGGTGGACAAGGCTGTCGTAGCCGAGCACGCAGGGAGAGCACTTGTGGATTCCCGCAAGCGTAAGTGGGAGGCCCACATGTCCTCTAGGGCCGGCTATCCCCAATTTAATCAGTCTCAGGGGTCGGTCAAGAGCTTCAAAGACCCGAGGCCGTCAAGACTGTTCTTCGTCCTTCGCAGTCGCGCCCCAATCACGTGCACTGCGAGTCGCCAGGTGCCCCGCAACCCAAACCGCCGGATTCACTTGCTTCGCCTGCAACCAGAAGGGGCATTATGCGAACCAATGCCCTAAGAAGACAGGAGCAGCCCCTCGTCCTAATGGAGGACGCGGGCCAGGAGGTGGTTCTTCTCAGGACCTGAAGATAGTCCCTGCTACCCAAGGCATGGGTAGTGGTCGCGTCAACCTCATCTCAGCAGAGGAGGCACAGAGGCACGCGACGTCGTGCTGGGTACACTTCCTGTTAACTCTCATTCTGCTACTGTTTTGTTTGATTCAGGTACATCTCATTCTTTTGTTTCTGAGTCATTTGCTGTTATTAGTGAACTCCTTTTTACTCCTTTGTTGGTCCCGTTGCTCATTCGCTCCCCCGGTTCGGAGTTGAGAGCTGAATCTGAGTGTAGGGATGTCCCAATTGAAATTGAGGGAGTGAGATTCTTCGCGAATCTTATCCTTCTCCATTCAGCAAGTCTAGATGTAATTCTTGGTATGGATTGATTGTCTCAGCATAAGGGACAAATTGATTGTGCCAAGAAGTGTGTCTTCCTATCCGATCTTTTCCAAGCGGGTTAAGCTTTTCGCCACCGAAGTCGCTAAGGCCGCATCTCTTCGCGCAGAAGCGAAGCCGCTCTCGATATTAGTGAAGTCCCAACAGTTTGTGACTTCATTGATGTCTTTCCCGAAGATCTTCCAGGGATGCCACCAGTTCGAGACCTCGAGTTTGTCATTGAGTTGGTTCCCGGTACTGCCCTGATTTCAAAGAGGCATTATCGGATGCCACCGAACGAGTTGGTGGAGTTGAAGAAGCAACTGAGTGAGCTGCAAGAAAAAGGTTTCATCCGCCCTAGCTCATCTCCGTGGGGTTGTCCTGCAATCTTCGTGAAGAAGAAGGACAATACTTTGCGCATGTGCGTTGATTACCGTTCGCTTAATGAGGTAACGGTAAAGAACAAGTATCCATTGCCCCGCATTGATGATCTCTTTGATCAATTAACTAGAGCTCGAGTGTTCTCCAAAATTGATTTGAGAATGGGATATCATCAAGTTCGGATACGACCCGAGGATATTCCAAAGACGGCTTTCTCTACTCGCTACGGCTTGTATGAATATACCGTCATGTCATTTGGCTTGACCAATGCTCCCGCCTTGTTCATGAACCTCATGAATTCGGTATTCATGGAGTATCTGGATAAGTTTGTCGTGGTCTTCATCGATGATATTCTCATCTATTCCAAGAGTAATGAGGAACATGATGCGCATCTGAGGCTTGTATTAGGCAAGCTTCGTGAGCACCAGCTGTATGCAAAGTTCAGCAAGTGCGCATTCTGGTTGACGGAAGTGGCCTTCTTAGGTCATGTTCTTTCAGCAGGAGGCGTAGCCGTTGATCCTAGCATGGTCAGCGATGTTCTTTCATGGGTTCACCTACTTGAACCGGCGCGGAGTTTTCTTGGTTTAGCGGGATATTATCGCCGTTTTATCGAGAACTTCTCCAAGATCGCGAAGCCGATAACGGAGTTGCTCAAAAAGGACAAGAAGTTCTTGTGGTCCGATGCTTGTGAGGAAAGCTTCCAAGTACTTAAGAAGCGTTTGACCACCGCTCCCGTCCTCGTTCTTCCTGATATCCATCGAAGCTTCGATATCTTTTGCGATGCTTCTCGCCGAGGACTCGGTTGTGTCCTTATGCAAGAAGGCAAGGTAGTGGCCTATGCATCAAGGCAATTGAGACCTCATGAACTCAACTACCCTACTCATGACTTGGAATTAGCTGCGGTGATTCATGCACTTAAGATTTGGCGACATTACCTAATCGGTAACCGTTGCAAAGTGTATTCGGATCACAAAAGCTTAAAGTATTTGTTCACCCAACCAGATCTGAACCTCAGGCAAAAGAGATGGTTGGACTTGATCAAAGACTATGACATGGGCATTCACTACCATCCGGCAAGGCTAATGTCATTGCCGATGCGCTCAGTCGTAAAGCACATTGCAATGCCTTGTTGCTCCAGTAGTTTCAACCCACCCTTCTAGAGGAGTTCCAGCGTCTCAACTTAGGTTTGGTTGAGCATGGTTCCCTCGCTGCCTTGGTTGTGCAACCAACCTTGGTGGATCGGGTTAAGGTCGCTCAGCAATCGGATGCTGGGGTGAGCCGCATCAAGGGAAATGTCAAGAACGGAATAGCCAAGTGCTTTTCTGAGCATGAGCATGGTGTTGTAAGGTTCGGGCAACGCCTTGTGGTTCCAAAGGACATGGAATTGCGGAATTTGATCCTCCGTGAAGCCCATGATTCGCCTTTGTCTATTCATCCCGGGGCCACAAAGATGTATCAAGATCTCCGTCAGGGATTTTGGTGGACCCGAATGAAGAGGGAGATTGCGGTTCGTTCTCGAAAAGCGACGTATGTCGTCGTGTCAAGGCCGAGCATCAGCGTCCAGCAGGACTGCTTCAGCCTTTGCCAATTCCCGAGTGGAAGTGGGATTCGATCGGGATAGATTTCATCACCGGTCTACCCCGAACATCCAAGGGCAAGGATTCTATCTGGGTTGTCATCGATCGATTGACAAAAGTAGCCCATTTTCTGCCAGTACGGACAAACATCAGTGTGAGTCTACTAGCGGACCTCTATATCTCCCGCATCGTCTGCTTGCATGGTGTTCCAAAGACGATCGTTTCAGATCGCGGTGCGCTTTTCACCGCCAGGTTTTGGAAGTGTTTGCAAGAGGCTATGGGAACCCGCCTCACATTTAGCACAGCATATCACCCCCAAACTGATGGTCAGACCGAAAGGGTCAACCAAGTGCTGGAGGACATGCTTCGTGCTTGTGTCCTCTCCTATGGAAAGAATTGGGAGAATTGCTTGCTATTTGCCGAGTTTTCCTACAACAACAGTTTTCAAGCCAGTCTCGGCATGTCACCTTTTGAGGCCTTATACGGGAGAAAGTGCAGAACACCGTTGAATTGGTCTGAGACAGGCGAAAGACCTTTCTTTGGCCCGGACACGATCAATGAGGCCGAGAGTCAAGTCCAGCTTATTTGTGATCGTCTACGCACAGCCCAATCCAGGCAAAAGAGCTATGCGGATAGCCGTCGTCGTGAGTTGAGCTTTGAGCCTAATGACTTCGTTTATCTCAAAGTCTCTCCTTTGAAGGGCCATCAGCGTTTCGGCGTCAAGGGCAAGTTAGCTCCTCGATATGTCGGTCCTTACCGTGTTATCGAGAAGAGAGGAGCTGTTGCCTATAAGTTGGAATTGCCAGCTGCACTCGAGGGGGTACATGATGTTTTCCATGTGTCCCAATTAAAGAAGTGCCTCCGTGTTCCAACTGAGGAAGCTCCGTTGGAAACCCTCGATGTCCAGGAGGATTTGACCTATCGCGAGCATCCTGTTCGCATACTCGATGAGGCTGAACGAAGAACAAGGAATAAAACCATCGATTCCATAAAGTTCAGTGGTCGAACCATTCTGAGGATGAGGCTACTTGGGAAAGGGAAGATCGTCTCCGCGCAGACTATCCATCTTTCTTTACTGAGTGAGCCAAATCTCGGGACTAGATTTTTGTAAGGGAGGGAGGTTTTGTAACATCCCAAATATGGATTTGTGTTTCAAATGTAAGAAAATAAGAAGAAATTAAAACTTTTCTTGCATCTTGAAGCCAGTGATCATTTCCGTAATTCTTGATTAAGGAATTATGGAAATCACAATCAGAATCCTCAATTGACTACAATCAAAAAGCTCCTTGGCATAGATCTCATGCCAAACCCTTGGAGATATTTCTCCTGAGTTCTAGGGAGTCTTGGCAACACCTCTGAATTATCTCATGATTTTTAGAAATTAGTTGATAATTTTTGGAGGCGAGTCATGGCTTGGTCAAACCATAGCTCGCACCTTCTGGAATTTCTGGAGGAAAAATTCAGTACATTAAAATCTCTGGAAATTTCATATGAGATTCATCCTGCTGTCAGCAAGCTCTAGTTAAAATTTCATAAATTTTGGAGTTTACTTGCTACCTCAAATAATTCCTCGAAAATCAGATGTTAGGATTCAAACCCTAACTGGTTTGCACTATTCCGTAGGTTCGAATCGGACTTAGGCTCAACCCACTTGACTCGGTCCAGTCCACTAACTGTGCCAACTCGGTCGTTCGGGCTCTAGGGTCGTGAGCCGTTCGATCGGCATCGAACGGTCTTCGACCAGTCGAACGATGTGATCATTTCAATCCGCTCGATCAGCCCAGCCGTTCGATTTCAGTCCGACGACCAACGTGTCATCTCCTTCCTCCGTCGTAGCGTGAGACTCGCCATGGCGTCTTGCAGAGGAGGAAGCGGTGGCGCAGTGATCCACTCTATGGTCACCTTTAAACGGCTAGCTCACGGCAGATTAAATGCCCGCGCTCATCCTCATAAAGCCATGATCCGATCGCTTCCCATCGCTCTCAAGTGCTCTCATGGCGTTGTTGACCCGACCGAAAACCCGCCGCTTGTCTCTCGCCATTGCTCTATTTAAACTCCATTGCTTCACCCTTAGTTTTTTAGCACTTCCAACTCCAGCTAGCACCCACCACTTGCTTGAGCTGCAATTCCTCGCAATTCCTCGACCGCCATTGTTGAGTTGGGAGTTTCGGTGGAGGCGGTGCAGCAGGGTTTTCTTCAAGTCCTTGCCCCGCTGCCCCCCATTACTCTCTAGAGCTTAACCTCGCTCGGTTTGGTTCTCGCTTTGCTCAGTCATTGTGGCCTAGTGAGGACCTTACCGCGCTGTTCGGTTACTGTCACGGAGCACTCCGCGGGTCTCTGGTCGCTCTCCGCTCTGTAAGTTCGCATTGCCCCAGTAGGAGCTTAGGTGTGTTTCGTTGTTCTTTTGGGTATCGTCTGCTCGGGAGTTCTCCCGAGCCGTACCTACTCGGCACTCCATGGTCGTACTCATCAGAAACCATACTCAGGCCAAGATCTTGCCGGTCGGATCGTTAAACTTTTAGACACTCATCTCTGCCCTTGGCTGGCGCCGCTGTGGTCGGAGAAGCCGCCGAGCCACTGGCAAAGCGTGCGGGAGGCGTTGCCTCGTGGTCGGAATTCCGACCAGTCACTGTAGCTTGGTCGTTTCGACCAGATGCAGTATTATGTTGGGTAAATATGACGTCCCGTAGTCCCCAGAAGTACCCCTTATTTTTATAAGGGAGAGGCCTACCGAGTGATTGTAAGTTCTCCTACAATCACCCCCATAGTCGTAAGTCTTACTACGACTATGGCGTGGCCATAAGTCCTTCTGCGACCTTTACCCAGTCGTAAGTTCTGTCGCGGTAGTAAGTTCTTCTACGACTTGTACCTAGTTGTAAGAGTTCCTATGACTATGTCGCGGTAGTAAGTTCTTCTACGACTTGTATCCATTCGTAAGCCTTGCTACGACTATGTCGTGGTCGTAAGTTCTTCTACGACCACTACCTGGTCGTAAGACCTTGTTTTGGTCGTATCTTTGGTATTAAGAATCCAAATCAATTGGTTCTTGTTGCTAAATCCTTTATAAATCAGTATCTTGCTACTGTAAAATTTTCAGAATATTTGGAGAAAGTTTGATGTTGAGTCTTTGCATTTTTATTCATTCTTATCGGTTGCTTTTCGCCTTCTCGTTAGGATCCGAAGAGCACATTGACAACATAAGTGATCCGCAGCTATACCTTGACCCGCAGCAAACAGGCAAGCAGTTTGATCATGTTAATCCCATTATTTTTCAAGTCTAATATATTGTTTTCAACTCGTATGTATGCGTTGCTATTTTGTTGTCAAATTATGGTTAGTATCCTATAGTTGCATGATCTGTAGGACTTGTTTATCCTCTACTACCATGAGATTAGGTTATTGGCTGTGGTCGGAGTCCGATTGATGGACTCTTGTCACTTAGTAGATTTCGATTGGAAATTGCTTAGAAATACTTAGCTTCGGTAGTACTGGGCGATCATTGATTTTAGTCGATGATCTCGATCACACATATAAGTATTATGTCATTACGACCAGCACTTGTGCTTTGTTATTTTGGTAAAGTCAAAATCTGAAAATGGAAAAATGATTTGGACTTGGGCAAGTGGTCGGATGGTGGGTTATTGGGTTTGTGGATGTCTTCCCTAAGTCAACAAGGACCGAACATCTTGTGTCACAGTCTCCAAGCATTTTTGCGTGCTAACCACGCGAGAGGAATATGAGACCTCTCTTGACTTAGTACTTTGGCGTGTATTATCTCCGAGTCGCAGGAGGGGGTCGTGTGTGTTGTGTGAAACATGATATGTGTTCTGTGTGTTCTTGTGTTGGGTGTGCGGTGGTGGAGATTCCGGGTAGGCTCTCCACCTCGAGGAGCGTCGTAGTTGTCCAAGGCTTTACCCGGGAAGGGTAGTTGACCGAGGCTTTACGATGGCTCCGACACAACGTATGGGTTTCTATCCATACGGGCGGCTCGAGGGGTAATACACAATATTGGAAATGTCTCGTAGGACTTAGCCGTGCCGGCATACCTAAGGAAGTGTGCTTAATAGCTTGGCAAAAAGGCGGTCTCGTGTGGAGTGCAGGGTACACCTGCAGGGATAAAACTATTCGAATAGCCTCGTCCTAGGTTATGGACACGCTTGGTTAGGTTTTGCAAGAGTTAGACTTCAACCTTTTAAATTAAAATTTGACATGGGTGATATGAATGGGTAATTCATGCTATTGTTGTGGTGACTAAGGGTTTAGTCACTTCCAGGACTGTTGTTGTTCTCTATCTACTGTTATATTGTTGTCATTGGCGATTATTTGAACATTAAAAACTGATTTGTTAACTTGCTTTTAAATGTACTACATTATTGCAAATAAAGATTGCTTTGTGCTGAAGATGAAACATACAACCTCCACTCAAAAAGCTTGCATATAGTTATGTACAGGTCTGTTACTCTACACGTAAGTCTTGCGAGTACATTCCAAGTACTCACCCGGCTTTGCTGGGCTCTTTGTTGCAGGAGAGGAATGTGAGCCCCAAGGGCCTCACTTTTGTGAAATGTGCTGTGGATTCGACGACTAGCTTGGCGGTCCGGTCGGTTGCCTTGTGGGTTATAGGCACACTGATTGGCTCTTTTGGTTTATGGCCATCTTATTGCACTTTTGCTTCCGCTGTTCAATTTCTATATGTATATGTCATTTGGCCGGTCGACATCTTTGTTGTAATAGCTATCCTCTATTTATGTTATCTTCTGGTTTGTTGCTTTGCTTCGGTTCTATGTGAATGAATGGAATTGATGCACGAATTTTGTAAAGAGGTGTGTATACTGTATTTCTGGGAAGTATACATGTCTCGAGTCTCGGATTATCTGATTTGTGATGCTAGGGTCAATTGGAGACTAAGCATTACAAGTCCGATAAACCGGGGTCTCACAATTCCCGATTATTGCGAGAATTGGGAAGCTAGCCTACCGCCTGGACCTTCCTGAGTCCATGCGTGGAGTCCACAACTTGTTTCACGTCTCGATGCTGAGGAAGTTTTTGAGAGACCCAGAACATAAGATTTCCTTGGAACCACTGACTATTGAGCAAGACCTCACAGTTGAGTCGCATCCGGTGCGCATTCTGGAGAGGTCAGAGCAAGTGGTGAGACACAAGACGTTGGTATACGTCAAGGTGTTGTGGACACATCAGTCCGAGAGAGAGACGGCCTAGGAATTGGAGTCCTGCATGCGCCAACTTTATCCAGAGTTATTCACAGCAGGGATGTGGTATACGTCAAGGTTTTGAGTATGGTTAGAATTCGGGGTTGAATTTTGTTTAAGGAGGGTAGAATGTAATACCCCGGAAGCGAATCGGGTTTTTAGAAGAAGTCTCGGAAGAGGGAGTTAAATAGAAATCCAAAAATTATCTTTTCAGCATGGGGTTTTTAGCATTTTTCGGGCAACTTGGGCTCTAGGCCTCCGCCCAGGATGGCCATGAGGGGTCCGGCCAAAGGGGGGTGTCCTCCCCCTAAACCGTAGCCCTTCCCCCTTTTCCCTACTTCTCCACCGAGCCAGCCCTAGCTTTTCCCCCTTGGC
The DNA here is from genome assembly GCA_036346395.1 of Hsuehochloa calcarea. Taxonomy (NCBI): domain Eukaryota; kingdom Viridiplantae; phylum Streptophyta; class Magnoliopsida; order Poales; family Poaceae; genus Hsuehochloa; species Hsuehochloa calcarea. The sequence continues at coordinate 24,428,620 of CM070611.1, read as the reverse complement.
CGCCACCCCACTCCCATCTGCGCCTCCCTCCCTGCGTCTCCAGCACCTCCAGTAGTGCCCTCACCTCCCCGCCGACGTTCCTTGCATCTGCTATTTGGGAGGAAGAAGAAGCCGCCATTGGAGGAGCCGGCCAACAGAAGAAAGGGAGAAGAAAGGGAGGAGTAAGAAAGGGGAGTAAGGGAGAGGAGTGAAAGGGCGCGTTCACGCAGCGAAAAGTTGATCCCCATTGGTTCGACAAGGGTAAACTCGATCCCCATTCGCCTGGTAGAATAATCGAATTATTTTGGTGCTGTCAGTAGCAGATTAGTTTGGAACAATCGACGTTGGTCATCATTTTTCAGTAGGTTACGTGTGTTTTCTGGTCTAGTCAACTCCTAGAGAGTTATAGTACTCGTTCCTATCTTTCTATAGGCGTAAAAATTACTAAATTTGGAGTTATTGTCTAGAAGATATAATGGTTTCTTTGTGACTATCCAGAAGGGCTGACGAGGGTTAGCAGTTACACTATGTAGCCAATATGATTTAGTTAGAGGCCGGATTAGAGAGTTCACCCAACATGAATGTTGTAGCCAATCGATTAAGCTTTCCAGATTGGTAGAGAACTTGTTTTTTTGTTGAGCCAATCAAAAGATACAAATTTGATTCTAGAGCAGTAGTTTTTGATTGACAGATTGTAGGTACAGAAACTTCATCTGATTCTTAGATATAATAGATGGCCGAATCAGAAAACCTTGCCAACTAGGTTATCGTAGACGATTTCGTCCTATTTCTAGAGAGTCTAAGCTCACTCCTTTATAAGCTTCGTAGTAAAGGATATGAAGGTTTTAGTACTGTTGTCCAGTGAGAGCTTCTGCTAGACTGTCGGGTAATTTCAGTAGAACCAATATCCAAATCCTTGGTTTTGGGAAGATGGGTTAAGTGGTGTGAGTAGAGTCTACTTTTCACAGCATTCTCATGTTAGTGATTCTCTTGTGTAGGAGAAGGGGTTCCGGAGTTAGGGGCATCGTCCTTGCCTCCCCGCACGTCGTAGCGAAAAAGGCAAGTGCGTTTGTACGGTTGTGTTTGATATGTGTTTTTCCTTGTTCGATGAATGTATAATGAATAATGTTTGATACGTACTTGCGCATAGTCAAAACTGATTACCATGGTTCTGTTAATGATTTGTCTTTGTTCATCGGATTCATTCATGCATGCAAGTATTGTTCATATTACACCCACAGTTTTGGGTAGTGAAGTCCCATTAGTCCAACATGGACAAGTAAGACCCACCATTCTATTGTGGGCAACTTGGATCCCTATTTTGAAACATTCTTCAAACGGGCCTTAGATCCCCGCATTTTGGATAATGAGGGCATGAGTGAACACCGACGAGTGTTCACCAGCTATACCGGTATAAGCAGAAGAGATGGATATGCATAATCAATCATTCATATGTTTTTCTACTATTTCACCTTCTGTTCCATTGTATGTTTGATAAGTTCTATTCGTTGTTGTTCATAGTATTATACTGTACTTGATGAGTCGTGGACTCTCCCATGCTGTGTTTCTTTGTTTTAGGTGAACCTTGAAGATGTCAGGTTTGGGAGAGAGTAGACACATGGATGCACTCACTCATTTCACATATGAATTAATAAACTGATATCATCTTGCAGTTAGGAATTTGGACTGTATTAATAAATGACTCTCTTGATTATCGATATTGGGTACTAGTATGCCTCGGTTAAACTAGTTATTGATTCATGCTCTTCAGTCAAATTCTTAATAAGGTTTATTTCGAGTGGATTATCATGGTCAAATAATGGTGTTAATCTTTATTGCAGGAATGTAGGATAATTAGCATGCTGGACCTCTTACAGTTGAATCCTAATTTGATCTTTGCTGTTAGTGTGTTAGGAATTGTTCATATTATTGAATTGTGGTAGAGGCTTTAGGTAACATCTTAGCTTTCGCATAGTCAGGGTGTTACAGAATCGAAACTTTCATAAATGTAAATTTCAATGCAACCCAAAAGTTAATTATTCATCATTACAACATTTACAACTAGTACACATGGTCTTACAATCTCCCCCTTGATGAATACATTGACAATACTTAAAAAACTTGAGTTGAATTTTGAAAGAAAAGAAATATTTGCAAAAAAAAAGTTTCAAAGCTGCGAAGCAAGGAATTTTGATAAATCACAGCAGTCGAAAAACTCATCCTCAATCACAAAATCATGGTAGAACCCCCCACCCCCAACACAAGGAAAGCAAATTTCTCCAAATTGTCTCCCCTTTGAAAATGTAATCATCGGACCTTCAAAGAAAGAAAAATTCTAAGACAAGGAGCAAGAAGAGTAAAATCGAGAAGCTTTGTAGATTATCCAAGTCACTTATTGATTTAATAAATTAGCCAAACAATCTTTTTGAGTAGAGCTATCTAGATCATATAAAGTCATATACCATATAGCAATATCAAAATAAGTTTTTAGAATGATTAAACAATTTAAATGAATAACAGATATCTCAACAATGACCAAACTGATTATAAAGAACACAATGAGATATCATAATGAAAAGTTAAAGCTTAAAAGTGAAGCAAACTTTAAATCTAGCCAAGCTAGTAATCTCATGTAACAACCTATTAGTCCACACTCAATTATTAAGCATGTGGCGTGCTTGAAGCATACTTCTTTTCAATAGTAGCATGCTTGAAGCACACGTCTTTTCAATGGTAGCATGCTTGAAGCATACTTCTTTTCATTTGAACACTTTTTTGTGCCTTTTCTTAATATATATAAATGTATAGCATGCTTGAGGCATAAATCTTTTCAATTGTCTATTTCTCATTTCTTATAACATGCCAAATTGAGTGAACATAAATAGATTGTAATAATAAATATATGAGCCTCACAGCCAATATTTAAAAAAAAAGACTCACAATCAAGCTAATCCTTTTCGATGAACATGGCAAAGTAATAACTATAATCAATCCAGTTAGAGTATTCCGCCATGTCATGCTTTAGTTCAAATGTGGCAAATTAATTATACATAGTCATGATCAAACCTACACATCACATGAGTAAATATGATAAAGAGAGTTCTACACCTCAATTGATTTCAATGACTTGAATTTGATGAATTGTTTGACAAGTATAATAAACAAAGCTTCTGGCAATTTAGACATCAAGCTCCCCCTGAAAATAATCCCATAGGATGCAATACACCCAACTCACTTAGCAAAAGAGCAAACCGTGCAGAATCAAGCCGTTTTGTGATACAATAAAATGGACCAAATTCGAGGATGAAAATACAAAGTTTACCCATTACATGGTCACTCAATAGTACAGAAGAAATATAATTACTTAGCTTCAGCACAGTGATGGTCGGATTGTTACAAACCATTTTGACAAAGATGTCATCCTTTGGAACACCTATAAGGCAAGAATGGGGGTCACCATGCTGCCCACAGCGCATTTCGACCTAGCCACTGTGTTTGATTTAAGTACCTGGCCCTCACTACCTCTCAGATCCTTTTTACAGACTTAGAGATCGTCCACGTAATGTCCACTCTACCATCGGACACAGCCCTAGGCCCAGATGGTTTCAATTGTGCTTATTCCTAAAGGGGTGTTGGTCCATCGTCTCGCGGGACTTCATTCAATTCTGTTATGACTTTCAATAGTTAAAAATTGGCCTTCGTAGTGTCAACTCCCCACTCATCACTCTTGTTCCGAAAAAGCAATCCCTTGAGGATGTTAATGATTTTCGTCCCATTTCACTCCTGAATTCTAGCCTATAGCTCTTGACCAAGATCCTAGCGAAAAGACTTCAGAAAGTTATTCTCCAATTGATCCACTCAAATCAGTATAGTTTCGTCAAAACCCGAACAATCCAAGACTCCTTGGCCTGGGCTTCTGAATACCTCCATCAATCCAATAAAGAAATCATCGTCCTTAAATTGGACTTTGAAAAAGCCTTTGATAGAGTAAAACATGACGCCATTCTACAGATGCTACATCACAAAGTCTTCGACAGCATTTGGATTCATTGGGTTAGGGAAATCCTGACCTCAGGCACCTCCTCCGTCTTGCTAAGTGGGTCCCGGGCAAATTCTTCCATTGCTAAAGGGGGTTAGACAGGGAGATCCACTTTCCCCCACTACTACAAAAGGCTAATACTGAACGCCTCATCACAGATGATTTACCAAATGTGAGACCTCGGGGTATTTAACTTGTAATACTTAACCAATCAAATGATTAAAGCGTTACAAATCAAATATCACGGCTCTCGGCGTATATGTACTTCCCCGAAGTGCAGTACACACACCCCATACAAAAATTATGCATCAACTCCATTCATCACATAGAATCCATAGCACAACTAAATGATACGAAAGACATACAATATAGAGTTATTACAAAAAGGGGCCGACCGGCCAAATGCAACTAAAAGAGTCTAAGACAACAGCGGAAGCAAGGTGCCATAAGATGGCGATAAACAAAAACCAATTAGTGTGCTTTTAACCCACAAGACAACCAACCGGTCCACCGAGCTAGTCGTCAAACTTGCAGCACATCTCACAAAAGTGAGGCCCTAAGGGCTCACCTTCCTCCTCTGCAACAAATAGTTAAGCAAAGCAAATGAGTACAAAAATTGTAATCCGCAAGACTTACGTGTAGAGTAACAGACCTATACATAGCTACATGCAAGCTTATTTAAGTGGAGGTTGTATGTTTCATTTTCAGCACAAAACGAGTTTTCATTTGCAATAATGTAGTACATTTAAAAACAAGTTTACAATCTGTTTTTATTGTTCAAATAGCAGTAAATAACATCATAATAACAATAAATAGATGACAACAACATCCTGGAAGTGACTAACCCAATAGTCACCACAACAATAGTATGAATTACCCATTCATACCACCCATGTCAAGTTTTAAAACAAAGGTTGTAGTCTAATTCTTGCGGAAAATAATCAAGCTTGTCCATAACCTAGGACGAGACTATTCGAATAGATTTAATCCTGTAGGGGTGTACTAATGTACCCACACGCCAGACCGCCTTTTTGCCATGCAATAGAGCACACTTCCTTAGGTATGCCGGCAAGGCTAAGTCCTACGAGACGTTTTCAATATTATGTATTAACTACGAGTCGCCCATATGGGAGGAAACCCTATACGTTGATGCAGAGTAATCAAAGATGCTCACCTCCTTATAAAGGACGATGCTACTTGCAGTGGGTAACCCCCACAACTGCTCACCCAACCACACAAGTTATCTTTTTCAACACAACGCACACAACCACCATGCGACTCGGAGCGACCACACGCCAAAGTACTAAGTCAAGAGAGGTCTCATATCCCTCTCGTGTGGTTAGCACGCAAAAGTGCTTGAATCAATAGCGTAAGTAATTCGGTCCTCGTTGAGTTGGGCACCTTTCCATGTCACACCAAACAATCACACCAACATACCATTATGCCCAAGTCTAAAATAATTTTATTTTCAGTTTTAGATTTACAAATTAACAAAGCACAAGGTGTTGGACATAATGGAGTAATAATAAGTTTTGTGTGATCAAGATCATCAACTAAGTCGATGATCGCCCAATACTACCGATAGCTAAGCATGTCTAAGCATATTAACTCGAAATCTACTAAGTGACAAGAGCCTATCCAACGAAGTCTAATCACAGAAAATAACCTAGGCTCAAGTAGTAGAGAGTAATCATTTGCCTACAGAGTATGCAACTATAGGATCAAACCATATTTTAACAACAAAATAGCAATGCATACATACAAGTTGACATCAATATATTAGACTTGAAAATACTGGGATTAACATGATCAAACTGCTTGCCTTGCTGTGGATTACCCTCTTGCTGCAGAGAAGTGCTCTCGTAATCAATAATATCGTCTGAACCTACCGAAAGAAATTGAAAGCACAATAAGAACGAATAACACCGAAAAGACCCTAAAATACAAAGTCATCCAAAAATTATGAAAAATTGACAGAATGAAAATCATGATTTTAGATGAATTTATCAACAAGAATAAATTCATTTGGATGTTCTATGCAGAAGTTATAGCGTTTGAAAAATCAGTTTTCAGAAGAAAAAAAAAACAATTTAATTATAATCTGCCACTGTTCACCTCATCTAAAACTTTCGCGAAATTTTCTGGAGTAGTGGTGGACATGAGGATTACAAAAATAGATAGATAATATTATTACATGACCAAAATAATTTGGTTCACCTTATTTGGAGTTTTTATGAATTAGTTATGCATTTTTGAAGTTAATTGTATTTTTCAGTTGACAAATAAATCCTTTCGGGATTTTAAATGATTACCTAATACTTTTTGCACCGAGACCCAAGCTAGCCATGGTGACTGACGGTTGGGTCCAAGAATAGTGTGTTTTCTGATTTTGATTTTAGGATTTACTACGCTGACAGGTGGACCCCTCTTGCATAGGGATGGCTCATGCAAACAGTGCATGAACCGATGCCCGGGCGCTGGGTTCACTGGTCCACAGCCCCGTGGACAAACCAACTTAAATACTGGCCCCACATGTCAACCACACCGAAACAATTCGGAAGACAGCTTTAACTAACAAATCTATCATTAGCATTTAATGACGCGATATGGTCGTAATGAACATGCTACAGTGATAGGTCGGAAATCCGACAACGAGGCAGCGCCTCCCGCACGCTTTGCCGGCGGCTCGCCGGCTTCTCCGGCCACGGCGGCGCCAGCCAAAGGCAGGGATGAGTTTCTAATAGTCTGACGATCTGACCGGCGGCCGGTACTTGGTCGGAGAATGGCTGAAGCGGCGGCGCGACAATGGAGTGCGGCGGTGTAGGTATGGCTCGGAAGGACTCACCGAACGGATGACACCAAACGAACAACGAAAGCACACCTAAGCTCCTACAGGGTAATGCGAAGCTACCTGAGCTGAAGAAATGACCAGAGACCCACGGAGGAGCTCCGGCGACGTGTGACCGAACGGCGGCGGTAAGGTCCTCACTAGGGCACGACGACCTGAGCAAAAAGAGAACCAAAGACTGATCGGAAACACTTAAGTAGACCCCGGAGGTGCTACTACCGAACAGAATTGATGAACAACCCACCCGTTTGAAAATGGACAGGGAATAGTGCTGTCGGCCGAAATATGGGAAGAACTCCAATTTCAAATGTCCCTACGTTTCATCGACCAAATTGGTCGAGGGGAAATCATTAGATGGCTCCAAGGAAGGGGATGACGCAATTAACCGAGAGAAACTCTCACCGAAAACGACGATGCCCTAAGGGCGAAGTTCCGGGCATGCTTTGGACACAACGAGAGCACAAGTTTGCCCTGGACCCTACAAGCAACGGCAAGAGCTCCAATGAGCGAAAATGGGAAGGCCACGGAACGTAGGAGCCGAGCGGCGCAGCGGGTGGAAGCTTACCCGTGGGAGATGCACAAACGAGCTCCCCTCTCCTCAGCCACCGAGAGGAGAAGTGCGGAAGAAGGTGGGCATAGAGTCGGTTTTGAGAAGGAGCAAGGACGGAGGAATAGGTGGCATGAGTGGGCGAAACCCTGTGATTGGTAGCCAAGGGCGGTGCGGCAACGCCGTTGCCGGACGTGCGCAGCATGCAACGGCCGCGTGGAGCTCAGCTCCTGCGCGACGCGACGGGAGGTGGACGAAGGCCCTATGGCGTGGGGGCGATCTGGGGCGTGCGATCGGGATCGGACGGTTCAAGTGAAGGACGATCGGCCACTCAATCCAAGCCGTTGATCCCAAATCAGATGGTCCCCAATCGGCGCGGGAGCTTTCGGATCTAGCCGAAGGGTTGCGCGATCTGGACCGCTAAGTTTCCATCGGATGGCTCACAGCTAGCGCGGTCAGTTGGTTGGGCCGAAACGCGAGACTCGGGTCGGGGTCTGACTCGGGTTCGAGTCTGAGGAACAGTGATTCCAGATTTGGATAAAAAGGGCTGAGATGATTTGGGAAATTTCAGATGTAGCTCCACAGCTCCAAAAACTCCTAAATTTTTATTGAGTGATCCTGACTTCAAGATAAACCATGTGCAAATTTTACAGAATTTTTCATGTAGTGAATTTCTTGCTAGAAAATTCACAACCTGCTGCACAGGGGTTTGACCAGGGAGACAACAGGTTTGACCAACCCTTAGGAAATAGCAAATAATTTCTAAAAATTATGAAATTTCTCAGGGCGGTTACTAGGATGACCAAGAATTTAGGAAAAATATTTCCAAAGGATGATCACAAGGTTTGACTAGAATATCTTGAATTGCATCACTTCGAGTCAATAAACCAAATTGAATTTGAAGTCCACATTTCAAGGAGGTAAATTCTAGAGAATTCAAATGACAACAAGGATGCATCCAAAAGTTTTAATTTATCCTCATTTTCATACATTTGAGACACAACCCTAGAGCTTTGGGATGTTACACCAAATTCGTCAGTGTTAAATATAATTATAGACGGTTTTGGTTTAGCGACCGTCTGTGTTACTGGCTGGGCTAAAAACCGTCCGTCAAAAGGTAATATCACAGATGGTTCATATTTCAAACCGTATATGAAGTATTACAAACGGTTCTTAACAAGAACCGTCTGTGATAATTGCAGACTTCACAGATGGTTAAGAATTGTCTTTGATAATTGCAGATTTCACAGACGATTTTTAATTATACCATCTATGATAATGTCACTCAGGCTCCCCTATGAGTCTCTTCGTCGCCGATGCGTCTCTTCGTCGCATTAATGCCTCTTCAGCTCCCCGATGCATCTTTTTGTCTCACGAGCTGAATTTATTCCTTGTTTTATAAAACGGATCATCCGCCATCGAAGATGATCATCCCCACAACACTCTAAAGCAGAAATGGCTCCCTCTTCTGTTTCCTTGTCGATAGTATTGATGGCCTCCCTGGCCATACTATACGAGAACCTCTCCAGCCGTACACTGGCGGATGCTGTGGAAGGACACTATACCAACAATGTCCTCCCTCCTCTGTCCAGGGATTTGTCAGAGCAGGTTGTAGCCACCTTCCGCCGCGTTCCCAGGTGGTCTCCCACTTCTAGAGAGCTAACCTCGTCATCGACGTGGTCCTCCACAACGACGTTGCACGTGTCCAAGAGGCTTGTTGTCGCTTGGATTGCTTAATCGAGGCAGTGAGCGACTGAGGCAACCTTGCTGAGACCCCTCAAGCAATGGAAGAGAACTTATGGGCTCAATTCGAGTTGATTCAACAGTCGGAGGGTCTTTGGGAAACACTCGCGCGTCAGTGGGTGGAGGCATTTCGGGCTTCGTTCACTGATGATCACGAACCGTCCGATGTCGACGACATCGCCTACGAAGTTTTGAAGATAGAGATAGCATGCTACCTCCGCCACTAGAAAAACACTGATTATTTAGGTTTCTACTTTTTTTAATCTTTCTAAGAAGCGACTGACCACGCTTTTTGGCCATATATAAATGGAAAAATAAAAAACCAGTTGAATTTGTATTTACTGTCTTCTATATATGTAAACGGTCTCGGTCTACGAAACTGGTTGATTTCCGTTTATGTACTTTTGGCTGTTGAAACCGCCACCATGGCCAGCCGGTCAGATAGCCAGCCCCTAAGCCTGCTGGTCTGACCGCCAACCCCTTAACCTGCCGGTCTGACCGCAACCTTGACCGATTAAATTGTCGGCTATTCAGTCAGACCGGCTTGGCCTTCTGACGGCTGACAAAAACCTAAATTTGCCGAAAACGGTGGTTTCATCAAACACCTCGACTCTATTGCCAATTGTTTATCACACTGAGATTAGAAGTATATCCCAGTTACATCCACATATGCGTACCTTTATTTTATTCAGTGACGTACATAATTAATACAGCAATACCACATGCATCACCTTTCATGTCATACAGAACATTGTGATTTTATAAGGACTCCAATGGATTATGTGACCTGCATGATACATCGGCTACATAAGACAAGCAATAAAACTGGTTTTGGTGAATATAGAAATCTTGTGACTGATTCGACTCAAACTGGTGTGGCCATAGCACAAAGGGGCACAGCCTTTATTAGTGCGACGCCAAACTTTTCTGTCATATCAATTCAATTTCTTTCCACCTCCATTGGAAGCCTCCACTTGAATTGCATTATTAACGATCCCACAATCAAATGCACCATACGAACAGCTAATGGTATTCCTGGGCAAATTCGACGTCCCGCGCCAAATGGAATGAGTTCAAAATCTCCACCTCGAAAGTCCACCATCCTTTCCAAAAATCTCTCAGGTATGAACCTCTGTGGTTCATGCCATATGTCATTATCGCGGCCCATCGCCCACACATTTACCAACACTTGTGTACCTTTAGGGATTGTGTAACCTCTTATTTTTGTTGTCAACTCAGCTTGGTGCGGTAACAACAGTGGAGCCGGAGGATGTAGTCGAAGAGTTTCTTTTATCACAGCTCGGAGATAGGGCAATTTATCAATATCCGATTCTTCAATATTTCTGCTTGATCCGATAACTTGCGCAAGTTCATCACAAGCTTTAGCCATTGATAATGGGTTTTGAAGCAACTCCACCATTGCCCATTCCACTGTGCTGGAGCTCGGGTCACTTCCCGCAATAAACAAATCCTACAATACAAATAGTTTTCCAAATTAGTGATCTCATTAATGTTCCTACATATGGACTTACTAAACAACAGATGACCCCGTGGAGCTCTCCATGGATTCCACAGGGCAAAACACCTCGCGAGTGTCAATGATCTCAAAAACTACATAAGTCGACTACCCATCCAAGTCCTCTCTCTGTTATTGTGATATCATAATAATGTTGTGGCACTGGCCAAGAAAATCAATAGGATCACCATGACAGCAAAAAAAAAATTCCTGACCAGGGATCGATTTACTAGCATCCAGCACTACTACAAAATATGTTATACTGAACGCCTTATTACAGACAGTTCCTTTAGAACTATCTATATTGTACTTATCACAGACGGTTATTATTAAAAATCATATGTGATATGTAGCGATGCCTAGAACCTTCTGTGATATGTAATTATCACAGAGGGTTTGTAAATAGAACCGTATGTGATAATTTACATACGGTTTTTAACAATAACCATCTATAACGTCGATGTCACATATGGTTATTGTTAAAAACTGTATGTGAATTATCATAGACGATTCTTAACAATAACCGCCTGTGATAGTGCAAACATCATGGACGGCTCTTAATAAGAACCGTCTGTGCTATGTAGGCATTAAATACCCCGCCGTCCCGACAGACCCTCTGCCCTTGGCGCCTCCACCCCCTTCCCGTTTGAGTCACCACCCCCGCTGCCTCCTCCCCATTGCACTTTAGAGAGAAGGAATGAGGCAGGGAGGAGAAGGAAAGGGGAAGCTAAAGAGAGGAGAAAGGAAGGATGAAGGGAGGAGAAGGGGAGGAGGAAGAAAGTGAGAAGGTTCTCGCAGGATATTTGGGATTTTTGTCGTGAGCTCTGAGGGTAACGATTTGTAACCCTTTATATTTGTCCTAGATTAATCGTTAATCAATTTTAGTATGTTTGATCAATAGGAAGAGTGGTTGGTAATTTGTTACACGCGTAGTGTAAATGGACTGAAACTAGATGTATGGTCAGAACCATGCGAGTGAAGAGTATATTAATGGCGTGTCCACTTTTAGAAGAACCACCGGGCAGGATATGTTGAAGAAGGGAATAAAATTTTTGTATTTTCCATGCATTGATTGCGGTAATCTGAAGATATTTAACAACCCAGCGCAGATCGAAGCGCACTTGATTCGACAGGATTTCAAAAGGGGGTATACATGTTGGACTAGTTACGGTGAAGAGCATATTATATAGGAAGTTAATAATAATGACATTGCCGAGGAAGTCAACGATATGCCGGATGTGGACTGTGCTTTTGATGAGGATAGGTCGCACGATGACAATCTGGATCAGATGCTACACGATGGGGAAGGGAACTACAACGAGAGAGAGTTTGGTAAATTCGAGAGCATACTAGAGGACCCGGGGAAACTTCTATGCCCTGGCTATAAGCCGGAATACACAAGGTTATCATCCGTGCTTGAACTTCTGAAATTGAAGACAAGCAATGGTTGGTCCAACAAGAGTTTCACGGTGTTGTTAGGTCTCCTAGCGGACATCCTTCTGGAGGGAAACGTGTTGTCTAGCACCACCTACCAATCCAAGAAGGTTCTTTGTCCATTTGGAATAGAAGTAGAAAGAATACATACATATCCGAATGATTGTATCCTCTACCGTAAAGAGTATACAACATGCATGTATGTCCTATGTGCAAAACATCCCGATACAAGGGTAAGAATCACTCCGATAACGGCAAGGGCATCGAGGTAAAGTAAGGACCTCCTGCTAAGCTGTTGTGGTGTTTGCTTCTAAACCCACATTTGAATTGTTTATTTGCGAACCGAAAAGAGGCAAGATTGCTACGTTGGCACTCGGAGGAGTGTAAGAAAGATGGAAAGGTAAGACACCCTATTGTTTCTACCTAGTGGATAAACTTCGATTGGAACTTCAAAAACATTGGTGCGGAACTAAGGAATATAAGGTAAGGGTTGAGTACATATGCAATGAATCCTTTCGGTAATATGAGCAGTCGACATAGCACCTGGCCCGTGAATCTATGTATGTACAACCTTCCTCCTTAGTTGTGTATGAAGAAACCTGGGAACGATATTTTGATGTCACTACTTATCCAAGGGCTGAAGCAACCTGGGAACGATATTGATGTGTACCTAACACCATTGGTGGAAGATCTTGTGACACTGTGGAACGAAGAGGTACAAGTATGTGATGCGTACAAATGAGAGAACTTCACTTTACGTGCCATGTTGTTCTGCACCATCAATGATCTACCTGACCTTGGTAACCTGTCGAGGTTCAGTACAAAAGGAACCAAAGCCTATTCGCACTGCTTAGATAGTACCGAGAGTGTGTGGTTGAACAACTCACTCAAAATTGTGTACATGCGTCACCGTAGGTTCCTTCCCAAGTATCACCTATCCCGCAAGATGAGGAAACAATTCATGCACGTGGAGAAGAATGTATATGATAGCTTTATTGGTCTCTTATTGAACATTCGTGACTTAGTTGATATGAACATAAGGACCGAGTTAGCACCAAAAGAGACCGATAAAGGATGAACGTACCTTCCCCCGACTTGCTACACTCTGTCCAAGGCCGAGAGAAATGAACTATGCCAGAGCTTGCATGGTGTGAAAGTTCCGCCAGCATGAAGAAACTTATTTATTTGGAAGATTTCAAATTAATTTGCATGAAGTCTCATGATTGTCATGTGCTAATGATACAAATACTTCCTGTTACAATTAGAAGTATTTTGTCGAATAAGGTTTGAGTGGCAATCATGAGGTTGCGTTATTTCATTAACTCAATTGCTTAGAAGGTCATCGATCCCGAAGGACTAGATGCTCTGCAGGGTGAGGTGGTATGACTCTATATCATCTTGAGATGTATTTCCCTCTATCAATTTTTGATATCATGGCCTATCTCATTGTTCACCTTGGGAAATAGATAAAGATATGCGGCCCTATATTCCTACGTCATATGTACATGCTCGAAAGGTATATGGGAATTCTCAAGTCCTACGTACGGAATCGATCTCGGCCAAAGGGTAGTATCAACGAAGGTTATGCAACCGCAACTAGTTAAGAGGGAGGGTATCAGCCACATCTTCAGACAGCATCTCTTTCACAAACCCGGCAGAACATGAATTGTCCCAACGTTTGGTAAATATGTCAAACTACCTAGTTGTTAATAAGTCCATAACTTCGTAGTGTCTAAAATAACATGATGGCCTCTTGCAGCAAGCATTGACTACTGAATCTTTCCAAGGCTCCTTCGAAGCAGTCAGGGAGAAGGATATACTATCCACAGCCTTGGGAAACAAGGAGCACCCGGGTTACAGGCGAGGCCTTGGAGTTTACATACCTTGGAGGGAGGGATTCCCACACAACTCCGAGACGTATAGGAGTAGGAGGAGATCCAAGGCCGAGTGCGAGGACCGGTTGATAGAGGAGATTCATGCGAAGCTTATTGCAAAATTTAAAGGACATATAACATCATTTCAAGATCAAATGAATCAACTCCTCAACCGGTCTCAAGCCGCCCACATTATTTTGGGAGCCGGTCCTCCTCCGCGGGGAAAGATGCCATCTGGGTTGTCATTGATCGGTTAACAAAAGTAGCACATTTCGTTCCTGTGCGGACTAATGTTAGTGTGAGTCGTCTAGCAGACCTCTACATATCCTGCATCGTATGCTTGTATGGGGTACCAAAGACAATCATTACAGATTGCGGTTCCCTCTTCATCGCCCATTTTTTGAAAAATTTGCAAGAAGCTATGGGGACTCACATTTCTTTCAGCACCGCATACCGTCCTCAAACTGATGGCCAAACTAAAAGGGTCAATCAAGTTTTGAAAGACATACTCCGTGCGTGTGTTCTCTCTTTTGGAAAGAATTGGGAAAAATGCTTGTCATTTGCCGAGTTCTCCTACAACAATAGCTTTTAGGCTAGTCTCGGTATGGCGCCATTCGAAGCTTTATACGGGAGAAGATGCAGGGCCCTGTTGAATTGGTCTGAGACTGGCAAAAGACAATTCTTTGGCCCAGGCTCAATCAATGAGGCCGAATCTCAAGTTCGGTTGATTCACGACCGGTTACGCACGACTCAATCAAGGCAGGAGAGCTATGCAGATCATTGTCGTCACGAGTTGTGCTTTGGACGAAATGATTTTGTATATCTCAAAGTCACTCCTTTGAAGGGAACTCAACGATTCGGCGTCAAGGGCAAATTGGCTCCACGTTATGTCGGACCTTTTCGCATCATTGAGAGGAGAGGAGCTATTACCTACAAGTTGGAGTTGCCCGCTGCACTTTCAGGATTTCACGATATATTCCACGTGTCTCAATTGAAGAAGTTCCTCTGTGTTCCAACCTTTTGAAGGTCTTGATGTACAAGAAGATCTGACCTACAGTGAGCATCCTTTTCGTATCCTTGAAGAAGTTGAATGAAAGACAAGGAATCGTACCATCAAATTCCTTAAAGTTTAGTAGACAGATCATTCTAAAAGTTAAGCAGCTTGGGAGCGAGAGGATCGCCTTCGCACAGACTAACCTTCCTTCTTTTCCGAGTGACGGAATCTCGGGGCGAGATTCTTGTAAGTGTAACACCCTGATCCAAAATTGGCTCAATGCCCAGCCCACCGTGGGGCGGACTCGCTCACACATAGCAACTCAGTTACACTTTCGTCCTCGCTTCGTGTAAAAGGGTTAACCCGGAGGTGCTACGTTTGGATCCAACAGGCATTATATACTACTACAACTCACTTGAGACAAGCAATGTGGGACTAATCCCACCACACAACTCCTCATGGGCCACATAGGCCACGCTATGAGCAGGCCAGGGTATTACATTCACCGCCCTTAAGGGCTGACACCCTCGGCAGTATACCGCATAGGCGGCAAATGCCCAGAACCACCCCTCGGTACACGTCCAGTGCTGGCACATATGCCATGCCGTGTGTCCACTCCGGGCCCACATGTGACATGCGCCATATGCCCGCGCCCTTGTTCCGTACGCGCCCGTGCAGGGAAGGTTGATGCTCTGATACCATCTGTAACACCCTGATCCAAAAATCAGCTCAATGCCCAGCCCACCGTGGGGCGGACCCGCGCACACATAGCACCTCACTTACACTTTCGTCCTCGCTTCGTGTAAAAGGGTTAACCCGGAGGTGCTACGTTTGGATCCAACAGGCATTATATACTACTACAACTCACTTAAGACAAGCAATGTGGGACTAATCCCACCACACAACTCCTCATGGCCCACATGGGCCACGCTACAAGCGGGCCAGGGTATTACAATAAGGGGGGAGATTTGTAACATCCCAAATCTTGGATTTGTATTTCAAATGTATAAAAAGGTGAAATTTTTAAAATTTTGGAACATGCATTGGATTTCGGGAGAATTTGCATAAATTGTTGCATTTGAAGATTTTGAAATCAAAGAAAACATACAACTCAAATCGAAGCTCCAAAGGAAAACAGAAATAAAAACTTATGATCATCCTTGGTAAACAATTTATTTAACTCGTACAATATTTATCATGAATAAATATATTTTTTTCCAAATGTTTAGAAGCAAATCAACGCTAAGAAAATTCAGTGATCATTTGAATAAACCCTGCAGTTAAAGGATTAAAAATAAGCAATTAAATTATCATTATGAATCCCCTCCTTGATTATCATTATGAATCTCCTCCTTGATTATTCACACCACTATACCTTAGCACTGTGTAAGGATAATTATTACATGAGTAAAATATCCCATTGATTAAATAGATAAGACTATTGGTTGTGCTTAGTTACTGCTTAGTAATTGAAACTGAATAGGACACGAATCTGCAGGGACACGGGTAGGCTACGATAGCAATAATTCAAAATAACTACTACATGAATAAGAAAGCCAAACAAGTAAATGATCACATATCGTTACCACTAGACGCGCAGTCCAGCAAAAGAAGAGTTGGACTAGACCGATCCAACGAAGAGCATGTCGGTGAAGTGGTCGTAGTTGATCGTCCACACCAGCAACCTCTGTAGTTCCTCATGAAGATCGAGGATCGACCTCAAGGGCAACAGCACCACAGAATCCACACGTCTGGGGAAGGAACAACCAAACGCCGGTGTGCCAGCACCAAGTCACACGATGAGTCTCTCAGGAAGATGGCAGCTAGGGTTTCGGTGGACCAACTCACGACAACTCGTATATGGTCTCTTTCCCAATAGCATCAAGCATCTCCTTATAAAGTTCCCATGACGGATCCTATCCGAACACGTTTTTTTTCCAAGCCGCTAATTATGTGGCCTGTTAGGTTTATTTATAGTCGGTTGTGACTCGAAAACCCTTTCCGACCACAAGTCGTTAGCGGTTCCTACCAGGACATAACGATTCCCAAACACAAACAAATTATATCGGACGAACCTTAATGCAATATGATCTACGACGAGGTCATCATCACTTTCGACCAGGTCCTATCTCTATACAACCAATTCGTATTTGGTCACAACCAGTTCGTAACTCCTTACGACCAGGTTTTAACCACTCTGTGATTACGTTCGACCAGTCTACAACCAGCTCGTATCTCCATACGACAATTCCGTAACTGATCAAAATAAGCGACCTACTCATGCATTCTCCCTTTGCCTCAAGATATATGGCTGAACTCCAGTTAAGATATTATATCATTCATGGACTATTCAATACTTTCTCGATCGACTATCGGATAACCTTATGTGGTCGAACTCTTCGACCACTAATGGCACAGCCATGCACTTTCTTTATCCGATCAATTCGAAGGGCCCAGAGATATCTCTCCTGTTATGTTAGGAGGGGCAAATCCCATATCCGACTAGTCACATATCTCCGCATATTTCATAGCATACCCGAAAGTTACCTTTATAACTACCTAGTTACAAGTAGCGTTTGACAACCCCTAATAGTGCTATTACGCATGTAGGGAACCATGCTGATCTCAGGTTTAAGTATTATACATCATCATTGCTTGAGACCAACTAACGACACATAAAATCATAACAATCCCAATAGTGTCTCAAGGTGGGTCTATCCAATACCATGTTCTTTAATATGTGTTCACATTATCGATTTGATATCTCTATATCCATGACCGGTGAAACATGGTCAGCAATCCATACATGTGCTAGTCGTAGACTCACTGCTGTTTCTACCAATGACATCCGACCAGGGATACATTTAGAACGACACCATGTATGTTTAAAGAGCTTCACGAACAAGTCACATACTCATTGATCTATATAGCCGATGATTCATTCAAGGAACATAATAACATTTATTCAATAACTCATAATCATATATGTGATACAATCATCTCTATGATTGTCTCTAGGGCATATCACCAACAGAATATTGCTACAACAAGAACTTGAACACTTTTGAATCGTATGTGGTGACATGGGTACAAGAAAAAATGTATTTATAAATGGTTGAGACTTAGGCGAGTAGATGATTGAGGACCGAATCATGTGTTCCATTCTTGCCTAAGCCATGCAACCATGAGTCTAGTATAGGATAGACCAGGCTAATTACTTTATTTAGGCTTGGCATGAAAAAATGCGCCCCTAGTTACTAAGCTTTTGAGAAAGGCCGCGACTCCCCAACAACAGAGGGTCCCTCATTGAAAATGTCTGAATGATAGGGTATTTGGGGGGTGGCCAAAAGATAGGACATTGTCCTAGTGTTGAGGGAGCTACCCACCGTAGCGGGTCTAGTATCGAGTCTAGGTATTGGAAACAACCTTGTTATGATCGTCTCTGTCGCACACCCAAGGAAGCGTGTCATGGTCGATATTATGAGATTGATCCTATCTTGTGGGTAGAGATGTGCAACCTTTGTAGAGTGTTATAAAACTATTCAAATAGCCATGCCCCAGGTATGGGCAAATATATTAAGTTCGCCACCACTGGTTAGTTTTATTAAATTAAAATTGTGAACTAAAATTTATTGGGAACTGTGACGTGCTAGCTAAAGCATGGTTGCTGGGGTTGTGAGACATGCTGGTAGATCATAGGGCTTGTGATTTGTGACATGCTAGTAGAGCATAGTCATTGAGGACGGGACATGCGAGTGAAAGCATGGTCATCGAAAATTGTGAGACATGTTGGGTGGAACTACAACATGCTAACTTAAGCATAGTCACCAAGGACATGATCATGTTGGGTAAACATGGTCGAGATAACAATTGATCATGCAAAATAAATTTTGATTTTAAAGTAAAACATGTTAAGTCGTAGGTTTGGAAAATAACTATACTATTTGAGCAACCTAGCTTTGTGCTAAAATAAACATACAACCCTCCCCTTGAAAGCCTTGCATCTATATAATTTCATTTGCACTGAGGGCTTGCTAAGTACCTATGTACTCATGGTTTCTTAAACATGTCGATTCAGACTATGTAGCTGAAGACCTGGTGTATCGATACTTTTATGCATCTGGCTATGGAGATGATGGAGGTTAACTAGGTCCTAGCACCAGTTGGTTGCCTATGGCAATACATGGAGGACACACTCTTTTGAAGTTCTTTCCATTGTTATTATGATTTCATTCCGGTAGTTGTGTGTTACTTGAACATGTTATACTTTTATACATGGAGGACACACTCTGTTACTTGAACTATTTGGCCGGTCGGCCCATTTACCATGTTTTGTAATAATATTTTAGTATTTGTGTGTTTATGTGTTGTATAGTTGTGATACTTGTTGATATGTGTACTGTGTGAGCTAGCTACAAATCATAGGACTAGCTCAGAATACATAGAGGGTCTGGATGCAAACCGGGCCCCACATTAATCTCGTAGAGCGAACCAAATAATCATAATGAGAGAGAAAGATTTGGCGAAGCTAACTGCAAATTCCTTAAGCACAACCTCCTTAATCATAATGAGAGAGAAAGATTATCACTCTCTCACAACCCTCTCGATCCTTTTAACACCATCGAATCCTTGCCCTATACAAGAATCTAATTCTAAAGAATAACCTAGCCTCTAATCCTCTCGTGCATCTCATGCTTTGGATGAGTTGGTTTGTAGCTTGTGTTCTCTAGGATCACTCCTCATGGCTTTATATAGTGCCCCCTATCGAATGAATACTTGATCTATTCCAATGCGACAAAAGGACAATATGATGAGAAATGTCAGGTTTGGTGATCCCATGGTAGACAAGGCTCCTGACAAGATGGCGGTAGCGAGTGGCATCCTCAAGAGGCTTAGTACCATGAGTAGGGTGACGGTGAACACCATGATTGATAGGAGTATCCACCATACACTGATCAGTGAGACAAGCATGATCAAGGATATTCTGAATGTACTTCTCTTGAGAGAGGTCATAGCTCTCAGGCATAGAAATGACCTCAATCCCAAGGAAGTAACGAAGAGGACCCAAA
Source organism: Hsuehochloa calcarea (assembly GCA_036346395.1). NCBI lineage: Eukaryota > Viridiplantae > Streptophyta > Magnoliopsida > Poales > Poaceae > Hsuehochloa > Hsuehochloa calcarea. Next base: position 24,408,577 of record CM070611.1, on the reverse strand, counting down.
TCAGACATCAATAACTGCTCACTGAGACGCTCCTTCAAAACGGCAATCGACTAAGAGTCACCTGCAGTAATGACCATATCATTAACATAGACGAGGAGTACCCAACCACGAGGAAAGCTGTGAACAAAGAGGGTAGGGTCGTGATCATTGGCGGAGAAGCCATCAACAGTGACAACGAAGGTGAAGCAGTTAAGCTAAGCATGAGGGGCTTGTTTGAGACCATAGAGAGAGCAATGAAGGTGACAAACCATACCATCAGGGACAAAATACCCAGGGCCGCTGCACGTACACCTCCTGACGTAGCTCGCCATTGAGAAAGGTATTCTAGATGTCGGCTAAGAGATAAGCCACTTTCTCTATGAGGCCACAACAAGGTGAGTCTGAATAGTAGTCATTTGGGTGACATGAATGAAAGTCTAATCATAGTCACGACCATACTCCTCTGAAAACTACGCGCCACAAGATGAACCTTGTAGCACTTAAGGAAACTATCCGAGCGGGTCCTGGTCTTGTACACCCACTAGCACATGATAGGAGTGATATGCACAAGTAAAGTCACAAGATCCCAAGTGCTAGTACACTCAAAAGTCGCAATCACCTCGGACATCATAGCTGCCACTCGAAGCTAAGCAATAGCCTTATGGTAGGTCGTAGGCTCGAGAAGAGCGATGGCTACAAAGCCGTAGAACTTAGGAAGCCTAGCAATGCATTGACAACGAAGATTGTATCTAGGAGGAGAAGGCAGAGTAGGACTAGCAAGGACGGAGAAGAAGAGCTACGAAGAGGGCCCAACAAAGATGGGGGCTCAACTAGAGAAAGAGTATTTTGAGGACGACAAGTGTAGTGTAAGGGAAAAGGTAGAATTTCAACAAAGGAGCTGGAAGGAGAGGGAAGTGAAGAAGGTGGAGCTGGAAATGAAATAGAAGTGAAAAGCTGAGGGTCGGGAAAAATTAGAAAGGAGATCGACTTGTGAGATGACAGTAGGGACACTAACATTGCATGGTGGCTAGGGCATGGTGGCGCACGGCCTCGCTGGCTCACTAAAGTTGTGGGTCACGGCGGGATGAGGGGATGGGAAAAACAGAAAGATAGGAGCACGACGAAGATGGTGACGTGGGTGCGGCGATGGGGAATGTTGGTGACAACGGCGATGAGGGAAAAAGCAGTAGTGGCGGCTTGCTCGTCAGCGACAACGAGGGAGGACACAACGTCGCCGGGAGAGGAAGCACAAGGTAGAAAACGACCCAGGGATCAAGGTGGCGGGGTTGATTTGCGGCGGAGCACACCGGAGACGGCGCAATTGGTCGGCGAAGGAGTGATGGCCAGGGAGAGAGATAATAGAGAACTCAGCACATGATGAACGAAACACAAAATCAAAAGCGTAGAAGTGTCGATCGGGGCCTAGAACATGAGATGACGCAGGCGGATTTGAGGGAAACTCACAGAGGAAATGGGGAATGCGAAGAAAGCATTTCGGGCGACTGGAGACGAAGAAGAAATAAGTGGTGCTGGCGATAGGAGGCGTAGAAGTTCAAGATGGTGGTGGCACGCGAAGGAGGATGTCGAGGCGATCACCGTGATGCGGGCAGTACGTCCCGAGGTGGTGCGACAGTGGAGATCGTCGATGATGGCACGGTGCCGAAGAAGGGGAAGACAACCGAAGCGACGGCGGTTGGCAGCGTTCCTGGCGAATAGGGGCTAGGGCACGTAGGCGGCATGGTCAGGGCGACGCGATGTGCACAAGGGTGGTGGCTTTTTATAGCGTGGGGAGGCATGCGTGACACAGACACCCAAGCGGCGGTGGCACGATGTCCGCAACGCACATGCACGCGCACTGGTGGTAGCAATGTTGGCTGCAAAGCAGGCCCGGGTGATGACATGGGTCGAAGGAGGTGGGGCGAAAGCGATGATAGGCCGAGATTTAGGTGGGGTGGAGGGGAGAGGAAAGGAATAGGCCGAGAGGATTTCAACCCACAAATGTATAGGGAAAAGGAAATAGATTTAGGAATTTAGGGGAAAAAAAGCTAAAATTCAAAAGAGACAAAATAAATAGCAAATAAATTTAGAAAAATACCCAAAAAAATTACTTGCATCACAAGGAACACAAATAACAATGTTTTCTTTGTGTTGATGTTTACATTAGTCAAATTAAATATTTTAAATTTCATAAAGTCTCAGTTAAGCTTCATTAAATCAAATAGAATTTGTGAAGTGTTTTAGAGACCTAAACTACTCAAAATATTTTTCAAAACCTAAAATTTTGGGACATTACGTAGGGCGAGGCAGACAAGGCTTCTTGCCGGTAAGATGACCCCAGAGGCGCTAGCTGTTGAGGTGAATCATCAGGTAAACAGCCCACTCTCTGAAGTTCATCCCGTCCATCTGAACTGGGGGAGCGGAATGGTGAAGGAACTGTCGGCAGGGAGGACCGGCAACGGTGGTTCGAGCTAGAGCAGAGAGCAGAGGAGCTCGCAGCGGCTCGACTCGGGGCACCGGATTTAAAGTAGAGCACTAGAGCTCGCAGGGAGAAGGGTGTGGGACGGCGGCGGCGGTCACGTGGGGAACCCTAACCCTAGCTCTGATATCATGTTGGAATGAACACTTGGTCTATTCTAATGGGCCAAAAGGCCAATATATCATGTATAGGGTATGTCAATATGCAAAGAGCACCCTAAGCTATATATATAGTACTCCTGGGAGTACGTACTCCCGCTTCTCATATACTACTTAAATCGTGTGATGATACCTCTTTATCTATTTGAGCATACTCCAATAATGATTATAAGATACCCCAAAGTGATTTCTATGAAGAAAAAAAATCATTAAAGTCCACCTTTTATAGCTAAATTTGTGTATGTACTTCTTTTATAAATAAAAAAGAGTATATAGCAAAAATAAAGGACTCCAATGAATTTTTTTCAATCAAGTCGCATTGGAGTATCTTATAATTGGTATTTAAGTATACTGAAAATGATAAAGAAGTGTGTATATATATATATATATACTCCCTAGTTCTTCTCCAAAAGGAAGCAAGATTTAGGATATGAATCCGTGTAGCATGCATCTCCAAGCCCTAGTAAGTTAAGACATAAGTCACCCACACTCAACAAGACTTTTTCTCTACAAAAGAAAATTGTCATAGGGGTTTCCACCCACATGGATCTTGGCTGATCCTGACCAATGCAAACAAGCACGAAAGGAGTTGCCTATCCATGGCTCAAACAATTTTGAGCTACAAATTCTTTTTCAGCTTTTTTCATTCTACACATTTTTTCCCCACATCCCACTACCAATTACAGAATGAGCTATGGATAGTGGAAAAAGTCATGCAAAGTTCATAAAATACAAACATACGTTCCATAGTCACTCTCATCCTGAAATTCATCACAGATTTCCGGTACTAAAGATTTTGCTTACCGTGAACATTGAACGGAGTGTGTTGCGGTCCAGCCCGGGGTTGTCATGATCTCGAGCGGCCACGTCGAGCAGCAAGTCTAGAAAGTCGTTCTTCCTTGCCTCGCCAACCTCGGGGCTATGCAGCCGTTGGTCGACCTGCTCGTCGAACACCTTGTGAAGCCGCGCAAATAGCCGCCCCATCCGCCGGCGCAGACCCTGCAGGTCGGCCCCGGAGATCACCGGGAAGAAGTCCGACAAGTTCGTGCTCCCCGCCGTCTCCATGATGTTCACCACCAACTCCTGGAACTCCTTCGAGCCGCGCTGGTCGTCGAGGTTCGTGAGGTCGCGCGAGAAGATGGTACGTGAGAGAAGGTTCAGGCTCGTCGTGAACGCCACGCGGCCGACGTCCACCGCCGCGCCCTCGCGCGCGAGCCGTCTGACGTGGTCCACGAGCTCCCTCACCTTCTCTTGCCGGAGGTGCTGGAGCGCGTCGAGTCGGTGCGGCGCGAACAGCTCCGTGATCATGATCTTGCGGAGCGCGCGCCACCGCGGCGCGTGGGGCAGCCAGGGGACAGAGCGGGAGGCGTGGTCTCCGATGGTGTCCGGCACAGTCCGAGTGGCGAAGACGGCATCGTGCTTCTGCAGGAACTCCCGTGCAATGTCCGGCGAAGAGACGACGACCGATGTGACAGCGCCTAGGCGGAGGGACATGAACGGGCCATGGATCTTGGCTAGGCTAGCGAGCGAGCGGTGCGGCTGGTTGCCAAGGAGGTGGAGGCTGCCGATGAGAGGCAATGGGCGAGGGCCCGGCGGGAGGCCAAGGCGGGCATGCACGAGGCGATCGAGGAGGTGGAGATATACGAGCGATAGGAGAAGACATGCCATCCACAGAAGAAGCACCGCCATGCTCTGATGCGTTTGTTGTTTGTGAGTGAGCGTGGGATCACACTGACGGAATTAATATTGTTTCTAGTAGTTTTGTTTAAGAGTCGGAGGTACTTTTGATTAGAAGTTCGAGTGTGTTCGGAGTTTGTTTTTGGTATAGCTTTACATACTGTTTTCATTTCCAATTCTATAAAACTTCTGAGTATAAATAAACAGAAAAGACAAAAAAAAAAGAGGCAGTTTTTAGGTGCTCCCCAAGCAAGAGACTGTAATGGGTATACCCAGGTGAAGGGATACGGGTAGGCTATCCTAACTGGCAATTCAAAGATTCTATCACGTAAACCAGTAAACCAAGCAAGTAGAGAATCACATATCGTTACCACTAGTGATGTGATCATACCACACATACATACGACCGTAGCTCCCAAGATTGAACAAAAGGTGAATTAGTTTCTTAATATTCAATTTGTTTTAAATGAGAATATGATGTTATCTAATGATGAAAATGTAAATTTGTGCAGCATCACGTCACTTTTTATCCAAGCCAAACAAGAGATCAAGTTGACACGTTCTGGAATCCAATTCGGTTTTCGAAAACAGCACCGACTTTAAATATGCATAACTTTCACATACGGAATCTGTTTGAGGTCCACGAATACTTGATGGAAACCTTATCTCGTCCTCTTTCCAACAGATCTGGCGTCACCTCCAAATTCCTTCTGTGCATACCGCAATCATTAAAAGAAGGTGCTACATCACCTGTTTAGGCCAAATTGGGTCTGGTAATGCTTTAACTCAAGGGGAAGGCGCTCCTCTCTTCGCCCATACTGTTCATGGTCACACTGTTCACATGAATAGTACTATTCACTCATCTCTTAGTTATGTACGGCTCCCCCTCCTCTATTTAAGGAGGCCGCACCCCTCTACTTTTCCGAGATTTTATTGAGTTAAAGTTTAGCCATTGTGCAAACTTCTGTTCTTTAGTTATGTCATACAGCCACCTATCAAGACAGACTTCAGAATACCACCTTATCAGTATTTCATAAATATTTGCAATACATCATATTGTGTTTTATCTTGTTCTTGCGTGTTCTTCGATTGCATACAAGAATAGACCTTCGTGGTCAGGTTGATCGCTCTTCTAGCAAGGTCAATAACATATCGGAGTTGGTTCAACGATTACTAAGGCGCAAGCATTGTCGAACGGTTGTAGTCAGATCATGAGAGTCGCCTCCACCAAAAATCGATATTTATCAATCTCATCGAAAGATCAGGCGCCTTCATCAGGTGGTACCAGAGATTTCGTTGATCGGTGAGATTCCTTTACCTACAATCCACGAAAATCAAAAAATATATTAGGGTTAGTTCATCCCTTTCCGAGCCCCATTGTGCTTTGCAATTTTTCTTTTCGGTAATTTTTTATTGTTGAATTATTGGTTACATTGTCTTGTCTAGTTGCTGATTTCTAGTTTTAGTTATTGTTTAGTTTATCATTGTCTGTTTTACATTTTGATCTTCGTGTTCCTTTGTGTAACTTCATCATTGTGTCCGATTTCGTGCCAAACAATCTCCTACCGCTCGCTGTCGCGGCAACAAAACTACACGCCATTCTTGCCACAAAGCGAAACTCGCCATCATTGCCCACGCAACAATAATGTATGCGTCACCATTGCACCCCTACCATGGCAACCACCAACTCCCACCGCTTTATGCCGCGGCAACCAAAACATCCTGCCAACACTACCATGGCAACCAAAACCTCCTGCCATCGCTGCCAAGGCAAACAAAATCTCTGCCGCAGCTACCCATCTCGCCAATCCTGCGCGGCACACAAAATAGGATTGCCGCCACGCCTCTTCTTGCTGCTGCACGCATCTTGAAGCCGCTGCCGCTCCCTACATGCACTAAAACAACTGTCGGTGCTTCTTCTCATCGCCATGCGACGCATCTTGCCACCTTACTGCCGCGGCACCAAAAACATCCTGCCGCTGCTGTCGCGGCAAGCATATTGCCCTGCCCTGATTCCTCTCACTACCGCGGCAACCGTGTCTCCTGCCACCACTTTGTTTCCGCTACCATGAAAAACACAACATATCACTTGCCACAGCAACCACATATGATGCCAATCACTACCGTGCAGCCAAAACGCATGCCGCACCAGTCGCCAGCGCGCCCAGCCGCCGCTGCTGCCAACCTCGGCAGTGGCAACCGAAAGTCCTGCCAGCGCTTGATCTTCCTTGCCATGGCAGCCCAAGTCCTCCTGCCGCCGTTGCTACTCCTTGCCATAGAAACCACTGATCGCTGCCGCCGTTGCCTCTTGCCGCCGCGACAACCACACGCTAAGCCACCGGTGCCACGCCTGCCGCGACAGTCGTTTTCTCTACCGCGACAAACATTTTCTTTGCCGCGGCATACTACAATAACAGCCACCGTTTTGAAGTTTCGGAAGGGAACAAGGATCAAAAGGAGAAACCCTGTTTAGTTGGGTTTGGTTTTTTAAGAGAAAAAAGAAGAGAAAGGAGAAAAAAAAAAGAGTCTCCACCTTCCCAAAAATTCAAAAGCGCATCAAACGTTTGCTAAAACCAGTGAAAACTGGTGGACCCCTTCTACATATAGCCACAAGTTTCCACAAAAAAAAAATTAGCAAGTTTGTCCCACGGGTTTGAAAGATACTGGAGTTTCAAATTTGAACCCGAGTCGGTTTCGAGTCCGTGTACGATTCCGTTTCGGAGACACCTTCAGTAAAACATGCATAACTTTTGCATACGGTGTCCGTTTTGCACGTTCTTATGCTCGTTGGCAAGCTCACGACGAGTCACATCTTTTCCACCTAAGCCACTTGTCGCCCTCAAGGGGCCCCAAAATCGGCCATCTTCGGCCCCGAATTCGCATCGCAAGTTTTCGGTTTCTGTTTTTGTCATTTCTTTCAATCTTCTCTTCGGAGTATGGGTTTCGCCTCAACTATAAAGTTGTAGATCTCGTCGAAACCTTTCAAACGAGCATATATAAGTCATATAAAACTTTACTTTTTCATCTTTTGAAACTAGCTGTTGTTTACTGCTTCAACTAGAGGGTTGTTCACATTGCACGTTATTCTGATTTTTGTGCTCTACATCGTGTGAACAATCTTGTGCCCTTAGCCAACTGCCTAGCATCTCTCCTAGCACTTGGTGTGAGGTTTTCCTTTTCTAACACCAAGTCACATTGATCTTTGCGTGTGCATACATACACTTCTCTTAGTAGGGATTGATTAGCTAGCTTTGATTAGGCTACGATCAACAACATTGACTAGTACTTTGAACATTTATTCAACTTGTATTTGCTGAATTGATTGTTGCTAATCCTTGCTACCATACTTGGGCCTTCCCAGCTACAGCTCTTCTACACCGTATAGGCTGACCTTCACCTGGCAATCGCTCCATCCAATCTTGGAGATACGTTGACACCGCTGGTTAACGATCACCCATATTGCTTGGTAATAATTGGTAAGAATTCGATAGATGGCTTGAGTGCGAGCGAATTTTAAACCACCACATCCTAGTAGTTGCTAAGGACATATGCTTTCTTTATACTAACAATGACAAGTTCAAGATCACATAGTAGGATTTTTTTGTGAGATCAACAACACCATTGACTCATCTCATGTGCCCAAACGAGGTAAATTTAAGTATGCATTTCCATCCTTTACTGGTAAATTTGATCCTAATGCCTATGTTGTCCGGGAAATAGTATTAGACAAAGAATTTGAATACTATGATTGGTCTGATAGGCAAAAGATTAGATCTACCACTATCGTTTTTTGTTGAGGATGCAATGCTTTGGTGGAAGTATTTAAATAGACATGAAATAGTGCCTCAAACTTGGAATGCATTAAAGAAAATTTTGAGAGATGAATTTGTTCCTAAATATCATGCTGATTATTTACTAGCTAGATTGCAACGTTTAAATCAAGGTAGTAGAACTGTAAGGGAATACTGTCATGCATTGAAAAATTGTTTATTGTGTTGTGGTTTAAAGGAACATACTGAAGTTACAGAAAATAGATTCTTAAGTGGGCGTAATCAAGAAATTCGGAACCTTCTTGTATAATTCTCTCTCATTTGTTTATACTTGGTTGTATTGTTGAAAGTCAGATTGAGGAGAAATTAAGAATACTCGAACAAGCCTGTGTTTGTGTCTTTTTCTGTGACTAACAACTTGCAGAAAGTTGAGAACCATACCAAAGAGAGGAATGAGTTGATTGAACCACCGACTCCATTGGTTGAGAAGGAAGATAAGGAGATGGAAGGACCTACATCATCTGATGAGAGCCAAAAATGTAAAGATCATGATGCTATCATCACTCAAGGTGGGTATGCTTGTGAAGAACTACAATTGTCTACTATTAATGCAATTTTAGAGCAAAACTTAGTCGAAAACAATTCTGATATACACATGTTTCAAGTAGAGAATTCAAACTGCATTGATCTGAGTGTTGAGAATGAGTTGTGTGCTAATTCCTTGCATAAATCTTTGACACAACCAGAAACTAAACCTAATTCTCGTATTTTAATTCCATGTCCATGTGCTGAAATAAATGTTTGGTCAATGTGCAATTGCTCTATGCTAGCGATGAGCTGAATGAGTTTTCTTTTCGAACACTTTAGGTTATATTGAGATTGATCACCCTTGTGACTTGAGTTGTTTAGAGAAGAAGTTATTATAGATTCCCAATTTGCTTTCATTGTTTTGTTATAAATTTTACCTACTAGGCGAGTTTGATGACAAGGGAAGTTACATGGTGAATAGAATTTGCATAACTTCAGAACTAGAAGATTCAACTTTAGAGAAGGAACACTGTTTTATAGAGAAAACTAATGGCACTAACCTTAATATTTCTAGTTCATCTAGTGTTATTATTGAGTTACATGAAAGTTTACAAGAAGGGGAGCGTTGTGGGCTGCTTCCATACACAACCATTACTCCATTTGCATTGAAAAGGAATTTACCTCTCATTGAGATCATCAATTTCAAGCCACAATCCAATATCCTATTTTCTAAAGAAAGGGAGCCGGGCGAGGCACATACATACATAGTTCCGACACTATCCAGTGAGAATACTTCCTATCAGGTACACTCGTTTCAAAGAGGTTTCACTTTGTTTGATAAAGAACTTATGATATTACATAATGAGAGTCCATCGTGTCCTTTGTCATGTGCCGAGATTTATGATCAAGATCATGCAATACATGAGGCTACATATCTGTTAAAACCGAGGACGGTTTCTTGTCAAGAAAGGGAGGATGATGTGACCATACCACACACGCATACGACCATAGCTCCCAAGATTGAACAAAAGGTGAATTCGTTCCTTAGGATTCAATTTATTTTAAATGAGAATATGATGCTACCTAATGATGAAAATGTAAATTTGTGTAGCACTACGTCACTTTTTATCCAAGTCAAGCAAGAGATCAAGTTGGGCACGTTTTGGAATCCAATTCGGTCTCTGAAAACAGTACCGATTTGAAACGTGCATAACTTTCACATACGAAGTCCGTTTGAGGCCCACGAGTACTTGATAGAAACCTTATCTCGTCATATTTCCAACGGATCCATCCTCACCTCCAAATTCCTTCTATGTGTACTGCAAACACTAAAAAAGATACTACATCACCTGTTTGGGCCAAATTGGGCCTTATAATGCTTTGACCGAAGGGGACGACGCCCCTCTCTTGGCCCACACTGTTCATGACCACACTATTCACATGAATAGTACTACCCTCTCATCTCTTAGTTATGTGCGGGGACAACATGTACGGAAAATGTTGTTGAATTGTGTCTTGTTTCTCTGCATGCGAGATGGCCCATCCCTAATCCTTTTGGAACCTTTGAATGTGGTTTTTACGCCTTCTGGAATTGACTTTTAGGTGGAAGAACTTCATGTTGGCATCGCCCTCACTCAAGTTGGTGACATGATTTCTTTTCCCTTTCCTGAATCGCTCATTCATTGCCAGCTCCATGACCCTCTTCTTTAGACCAGCAGTTTGACCTCTCTCCTGTAAAGAAAGATCCCTATTCTCCTGGACTATGTCTAGGCGAAGGATTACTTCTATAGCCATGTGGACTTGTAATTTAGTTTGAGGAAAAAGGGCTCTACTCCCGGACTTTGAACTCAACGTTGTGGCCGCCAGTCTGTGCTTCAGACGATTCATTGCTTCTGTGTGGTGGTTGCTTGGGTGTCAAGCATTTATTACCACATCCTTTAACCACAACATCTTAATCCAGAAAATTTTGAAATGGAAAGTTTTTGGTCATGGCCGAACCATCACTATTTGAGAGGAGAGAAGGCGTTGGTGCAAATCGATGTGGATAGCACATGAAGAACATGATTTTCGATGTGGATGTCCCAACCCTCATTGTAGAATACACTATCCAACCTGACTAGCATTGGGTTATGTCACTCATTGCTCCGTGTGAACTTTCTATTTTGAAGATTGATTTATGTTAATTCGCAGTCATTGAGGGTGCTACGGAATTGGCCCATACATCTACAGTTGATGTTTGAATTACTTTGGTCGGCCACATGGTAGATGAGGTTGGAGTCCCCCAGGACTAACCAGTTGGTGTTAGGGGGTGGGGCCATGGACTATCGGGAGTCGCTAGGTCGTGTTGCATTCTTTTATTGTGATGGTCGCCGACAAGGTGAATGTCCTGTTGCACATCTTTGACATTAATGCAATCATCATTCCACGTAGTAGGAATCATCATTCCGCATCTTTGGAGGCCGCTTTGAGTAAGCGTGTGTAGGTTGTAGCATCCTAGATAATAGGCTAGAACCTAGTCGACATTGCTCAGCTTGGTTTCTTGCAGGCAAGTGAGGTGTTAGGTTGTTGAGGTAAGGGTCTGAAGAACCATCATTCTTTTTACTAGAGTGTTTAGGCCTCGCCATGGAAAACTATTTCGGCAAAATCTCGCCGATAACCGACAAAAATCGGTATTACTGGTGCCTCCTGGTAGCAAACAATATCGAGCAAAACTTTTTGGCCCATTTTGAATTGGGCCTCCGGCCCATCCGTCCACAGCACTTCTTCTTCCTTCCACTTTTGCTCGGCAGCCCTAACTCCCAGTCGATCGATGCCTCGCGTGATTTCGGCGGCGCTTCCGATTCCCAAATCCGACTGCTGAGGCAACGCGAAGACGAGCCGACGAGGTCGTGAGGTCCCTCTGTGGTGCCACCGGCTCTCCTCACCAGCGCGTTTTCTCATCCGTGAGGTCCCCGAGCGTGATGAGCTCTGTCAGCGGCGACGGCTTCAGCAGCGGGCCGGCGGCTCAGTCGACGGTGCTGACAGTCCGTGAGGTGAGCTCCTCTTCTCCTGCGTCGGTGCATCCCTATTTCTAAGTTTCCGAATCCCAGGTCCTGCCTCCTCCTCTCCCTCTGCTCTCCCTATCTCTCATCTTCTTGATATCTTCTCCACTGGCTAGGGGCAAAGGGCATGGACAGCGCTCCTGAGTCCGGACTCCCGACCTCATGAGTTTGCGGCACGGGTCGGAGCACAGATGGTGGCGACAACATCATAGATGCTGCTGGTGCAAGTGGAAGAGGAAGCGGCAGGGGTCGGGGCACAAATGTCCGTGGCAGCATCGCAGACGGTGGTGGCAGAAGCGGCAGGGGTCGGGGCACAGGGGCTGTCGCAACGAGCACTGTCGCAACAGAGGACTTAGGTAAGTCCAGTGGATTTGGCATTTGATTGTTGTTCACTGTCACCCGACGGATTACTCAAATTAGGGCTGCACATTTTCTTATGGTTCTATGTGAAAGTTCCTTCAATTGATCAGGACATTGATCAGTAGGAATTTTTGGGAAGTCTGCTTTTAGTAGCATAATATATTACCAAGAGATTTGGGCTATGTGCTATGAGACTGGATGCAGATGCCATGTTTAATGTTAAAATTAGACCAGTATATTTATGTAGATGTGGTTTTATTTTCGTCTCTATTTGCATTGAGTTTATCTACTAAATGAGGTTTATTTTCCCTTGGCTACATGGCAATCAATGAGACAGTTGGTTTTAGATATTATTATGGACGAGGAGGTCAAACAACCTGGGAAAGGAATGGAGCCAAGCGGTTATGCAGCTTGAGTAGTGCATTGCTGCAACTGAGTTAATGGAGTCAAGAAAGAAGCTAGTACAGTAGGCATTCTTACTCAGTAAAATAAGTCACTGGTAGGCAAGAGCGATGAGGTATAGCAATGACAAGGGTATAGTGAATTAGAGTATAAGATAAGTGTTAGTAGTAGAGGTCTTCTTTGTCTGCACTATAGTGAATTATATTAAGTTATGACTATTGTTTCGATCTTATATAAGAATTCGATCTTAAATTTTTGCTTTTGACTTGGCTTTTGATTGTTGTTGATTGCCGCCCGGTGGATTACTCACTAATAGTTTTTTTATTGCAGGAATTGTAGATGATGGAAATATTGAGAATGTCTGGAATCATGGGCCTGGTGCTGGGTTCAAGTGTAGATATTGCTATTGGATGAAGAAAGGTGGAGGTGCGACTCGGCTGAGGGAGCACCTAGGTGGCATATAAGGGAATGTTATGTCACGCAATGTTGTGCCGCCTGATGTTCGAGATGCAATGAGGAGAGCCATAAGGATAGGCAAAGAAAAGAGAAGAGATGCAAAGGAGCGTAAACTCATAATCGAGGACGAGCTTACGCAAGGGGTGGATCAGCGTGCACGAGTTGGTGATGAAGATGATGAGGAAATGCAAATGGCATTGGCTGCTTCAACGAGGGAGCTACACTTTCGCCAGGGGAGGAGTGGCATAGTTGGGCATGGCAGTGGAAGTGGTAGTGGTAGTGGTAGTAGCAGTGGTGCTGCTAGTTGTGCTGGTAATAGTGGAATTGGTTTAATGTTTCGCAATGCAGGTGCTACCGTGTCGGACCTGGATTTTCTAATCCCGAATCATCTGTGAAAGCACTGTGCTATTCCCTGGATCAGTAGATAGCACTCACAGATACATCACTGAATCATTTCATACATGGCATAAAACCATACCATTCATTAATTTAACACATCAGAGTTTACATAGACCGCATTGGGTCAAATTTTACAATAAGGGCCGAACAGGTCAAATGATTACATCACAAAGGTAGCGGAAGCGACAGCGGAAGCAAAAAGGGTGAGGGCACATCTCTCCACAGGCAAGCGACTGGGGAAACCTATGTACATCCGATATTACCCGAAAACTCAGATAATATAGGATGCACCTAGGTACCAGCAGAGTCAGATAGACTGGGGCGAGACTAGAATAACTAAGGACTAAACTATGCTTCAAGAACTCCTGGGTCTTCAGACATCTGGTTCCTCGTAGAAGTCGTAATATCCAATATTTCCTGCTTCTGAGGGTTTGGGGAAAGAACGAGAATGAGCACAACTACCGTGCTCACGAGCCAACACACATAATGCAATAGTATTCATGCAAGGCTTAACAAAGATGGCTCAGGTTCTTTTATTTGCTAAATCAACATTTTCAATTATCATAAGTACAAATCCCTATAACTTAGCATTTTAAACAAATTGTATTTTCATTAAAGAAAATACGTGCAATATTAAATAACATGTTGAACCTCAACGGGGTGACTGGTTGAGGGCATCTGTTGGCGAAATGTTCTTTTTCTCCACGGTTGAAACAGCGAAGATGAGCTATCGGATTTTGCACTGCAGGCTGTTTGACGGGGCGAGGAGGGCGGAGAACATTCTCACTCTTTTCCTTCTCTACTGAGGTACTCTGGCACTTCGGTGCAATCTGGCTATTTTCAGCACCATATTGGTTATCTTTGCCTTTTCCATTTGTGATGAGTGTTGCAGCGACTTGAAGACAGGTCCTTTGTAACTCGACTGCCTTGATCAGGATTGGACGCATGAAGCAATCTTTGGGGCAGTGGTCTTGACCTTCGCAGAGAAAACACATGACTTTATTCATCGGGCACTCACCAGGCCGGTGATCCTTATCGCAATTGGGGCAGTTTACACAGCATTGGTCTACCTGGTGTCCTTTTTTCTCCACAACGTGTGCATGCTACTTGGTTCACAGGGCAATCTTCTAATTGATGGTGTTCCTCATAGCTGGGACAGTAGATAACTAGACACGAGTTGCAATAGTGTCTGAATTGTCCACATGTGAAACAGGCTCCTCTTGCAACTTGTCTTAATGGAGGACATAATTGGGCGACATGTCCTGTCTTGCCACATTCCAAGCAAGCGTTTGACGGGGCTTCTGAGTCTGGTAGTAGAACTTCAGTAGGTGCAACTTGTGTTCCGCTGGGACTCTTGATGAGCTCTTCATTGTCAGGGTTGAGATTGATGACGATGACATTCTTTGGTGGTTCTTCAAGATTCTACTGGGGATAACTGCCCATACAGTGCCCTAGGTTGCCGCAATGGAAACAGTTGATCCTTTGACCTTGCTTCCTTTGGGGGCATCTCTAGGCAAAGTGCCTTTTTTCTCCACAGCTAAAGCAGTGAAGGTGGGCTACTGGGTTGAATCTTTGCAGATCGATCGGCGGAGCGGGAGTCTGAAAACAATCCTCGCCGGGCGCGGAGTTGGCATTGGGGCTCTTGGTGGTAGGCTCGATTGATTGAATGATGAGTCGCGAAATCTACCGATCACGAGGATAGCTATCTTGTGGCCTTCGTGCTGACATCTTCCTTTTACAACTGGCACCACTTCCTTGGACTGCTGGTCTCTTTGGTGCCATCTGAGGAAAACAGCTCAGATAAGAATTAGAGTAGATATATGAGGGTTCACTGGCCCTCTAGAGCACAACAAAAGAAATTCAAATCAAATGAGGAAAAACGATCAAATACAATACAAAGCCTAGAATGGTTGCATTATATTAAGGGGTTAGGTGTTACATGACTTCGGAAACACAGCATATAGGCTATGCTAAGTCACGACACAAGATACACACACATCGTCTATAAAAGAAGAAAACAAAGAGTGATTGCAACCAAAAGACTGCTAAAGCAAGCACTGCTAGCTAAACTAGGCTAACTACTCCCACATGACGACAAAGACTTCGGGATCGGTCTCTCCATCCAGGAGAGGCAAGTATTAGTAGAAGGGCGCTTCTCGCAGAAGATCTAGGTGCATATGGCTCAAGCGGTTGCAGGCGAAGCGGGCTGCGTCTTGGATTGCTTCAGAACAGCTGCTCTGGGAGGTCTCGGGTCTGAAGGTGTGAGCAACGAACTCACCCTCTCTTGCATAGAGGAAAACCTCCATGGTCCATGACTCTTGGTCTAGGGTTTGAGTCTTTCGGCCTCTGAAGATAGGCTTGCGGAGGTAATCCAGGTGATGTATGAACTGGCGGAGAATGTCCACGTACTCAACTCCGCCTTCTTGGTGAGAGAAAAAGTCCCATGGGCCATCGGACGACGGGGTTGTCATCTACAAATTTTTGAAACAAGCGAGGGAATCAAAACTTAGTAAAAACTCAAGTGAAGTCAAGGGGAGTGAAGAACTAAGATAGATGAGTAAGAGCAATAAATACATTATATTTTGCCAAAGTTTTTCTTAAGTTTTGAAAATAGGATACAAGTCCTTAGGCTCGACCAGTCTAGCTAAGGATCCTACAGTCGTATGCTCTGATACCAGCTCTGTCGGACCCGGATTTTCTAATTCCGAATCCTCTGTGAAAGCAATGTGCTATTCCCTGGATCAGTAGATAGCACTCACAGATACATCACTGAATCATTTCATACATGGCGTAAAACCATACCATTCATTAATTTAACACATCAGAGTTTACATAGACCGCATCTGGTCAAATTTTACAATAAGGGCCGAACAGGCCAAATGATTACATCACAAAGGTAGCGGAAGCGACAACGGAAGCAAAAAAGGGTGAGGGCATATCTCTCCACAGGCAAGCGACTGGGGAAACCTGTGTACAACCGATATTACCCGAAAACTCAGATAATATAGGTTGCACCTAGGTACTAGCGGAGTCAGCTAGACTGGGGCGAGACTAGAACAACTAAGGACTAAACTATGCTTCAAGAACTCCTGGGTCTTCAGACATCTGGTTCCTCGTAGAAGTCATAATCTCCAATATTTCATGCTTCTAAGGGTTTGGGGAAAGAGCGAGAATGAGCACAACTACCGTGCTCGTGAGCCAACACACAGAATGCAATAGTATACATGCAAGGCTTAACAAAGATGGCTCAGGTTCTTTTATTTGCTAAAGCAATATTTTCAATTATCATAAGTACAAATCCCTATGACTTAGCATTTTAAACAAATTATATTTTCATTAAAGAGAATAAGTGCAATATTAAATAACAATAGAGGCTACCTCCACCTCATGCTTAATTTTGATAGCGGTTATATCCACCGATTATCAACACTGGGTAAGGCTACATAGTAAAAATTCAAAACAAGGGCTGGATGAGCCCACCACATTTTCATTCCACCCACAAAGGTTTTTGAAATAGAGCTAACTCAGGTTAAGTTCCCATGTCCGCCTTTGACCGTAGGCGCTGCTATTTAAATAGTTTAGACTCTGCAGTGGTTGTACAGTGTACCCCCAAGAGATAATCATACTCGTTACCCCCACATGATTCCTTAGTCATGTAGTTGAGCGATCGTCACAGTAACGTTTCAAACTATCTTGCCCCTTCTGTCATCTCACCCCTATGGCCAATTCCATAAGTTGTGCGGGATGCTTACCACAACGACTAGCGCAGCTGGCCCCGGCCACAACGTCTAGCGCAGCTGATAACTTCACCGTTGTCGGTGTCCCATTCAAGCTAGCATACGTCCTACCGCTTGCACACTTCTAAACACCAGTTGTGGGATGACATTCAGGGTTCAATAATTTTACTAAGCCAAGTTGCAATTTGCAGACTTGCGGTTGTACTTGTTTTACACAGGGGGTCATGACAAGATTAAGTCCTTAATTCATCTGGATGGTTCATACCACATACCAATCATTCTCGTGCTACGTCCGCACCCACCACTCTTTCCATCTGTCCAGATGTGGTACTAGCAAGTTGTTTTAGTGTTTTGGGGAGGAAAACCAATTAGTGCAACACATCAGTCATCTACATCCAATGACTGCCCAAAACCATTTTTCATGTTTAAAGGATGATAATTGGGACATTGATTGTCACGGTACTCAAGCAAGACTAGCATGTCGCTTAAGTACAACCTATGCTAGTATTTACCACATATTTACTAGGGTGACAAAGAATGTTGGATTCAATTATCAAAGGATGGCTTAATAAGTAATTAATCAGCAAATGGGTATTTAACTACCTTAAGCTTTAACATATCATTGATTAATAAATTAAAGCATGCAACTTTGATATTTTAAATAAATATAGTTTGCTTAAAATGTAGGCTCAGAATGATCAAAGTATTGACTCGCCTTGGTTAAAGGTAGTGGGGTCCTGGTATTCTTGAGCTTGGTCAAAGTAGAGGTCTCCTGCGTCTTCGAACCCTAATCGGACGAAAGTACCAGAAAAAGACACAACAGCAAACAGAGCAAATAAATACCAAACTCATAATAAATGAACTCCAAATTGAACATGACCAGTGCCATTAGCAACATCTTGATTTTAGAAAATTTTAGAAACTGGTTTCATAATTTTTGGAGTCATAAAGAAAAAGATATGAATTTTGGAAGCTTTTCAAATGAATTTTTAATCAAAACTAAATCGGAAAAAATAGAAAATCCTCGTGTTGACACACGTGGCAAAGATCACATGCACGTCCATGGCATCGTATGAAATGGACCGAGTCCACGCCACGCCGGTCCACGGGTCCACGTGAATAGTCTTTGGTGGGGCCCACCTCATCGACATCGCGGGTGGGGCCCACTGTCACAAGCCATGGCAGTGCGATGCGAAGCGGCGCGTTCGCATAGCCTCGTCTTCTCCCGAAGCGCAGAGAAAACAAAGTGAGCGGAGCGCGCGAGGAGAGAGAGGGGAGGCGAGGGTCGCCACGGCTGGCCGGAGGTAGTACGGCGGCGACCGGAGGTGGAGGAGGAAGGGGCGCCGGGCCGGAGGTCGGAGCCGGAGGAGGAAGAGGCGCCGGCGAGGCCAAGCCCGAGGCGGCGACAGGCGACGGCGGCAGCGGTGAGGTGGCGGAGGGCAGCGCCGAGGCCGTAGAAAGAAAGCGAGTTGGGGGAGGGAAGAAGAGGAGGCAGTCGGGCTACTTATAGCCGGGGAGGAGGGAGCTAGAGCCGGGGGAGCACGGGAGGAGCACTCGATGTGACGGCACGAGGCGGTCCACAGCGGCGATTGGCGAGCGTGGGCGGTGAGGGCACTGGACGGGGAGCGTTGCAGCCGATGGGACCAGGGGTGGCAGAGGGGAGCGCCCGCGGTTGGCGAGGAGGGGCGGTGGTGTGCTGCTGCGGTCGGCGGCGAAAAGAGGAAAGGAGCAGGCGCGGCGATTGGGGGAAGAGGGCGGTGAGGGGACGGGACGGGGAGGCGTGCGCACGGGACGGCAAGAGTGGCGCGCAAATCGAGTTAAGATCGAAGAACTGGATATATTTTTTTAGAAAATTTTTGTAAACTTTTGATTTTTGAAATTATTGCAAAAACAGGATGTTACATACTGGTAGAGTCTTTTATGCAGATGTGTCACGTAGTAGAGCATCTGTGCAGGCTCGTGTGGACACAATGTTCAATAAGACAGCTCACGAGGACATTGGCAAAGCTTGGACAAAGTGGTTTCATGCCAATGACATTCCTGAAAAGAAAGCCAACTGTCCATACTTCAGAGGTGCAATGAAGTTAACTTAGCAGCTCGGTAAAGGTGCTCACATCCCTAAAGGGTCCTAAATTGATGGACGCTACCTACAAGACAACTTTGATGAGCTAGAAAAGTATGTGGAGCAATTCAAAAAAAGAATGGGTCACATTTGGTGTTACTGTCATGTGTGATTCTTGGACAGGACCTACCTCAATGAGAATCATCAACTTTATGGTTTACTGCAATGGGCGCATGTTCTTCCACAAGTTTATCAATGCAACCGGTCAAATTTAGAATGCTGATTTTTTGTATGATGGGATCAAAGAGGTGATTGTAGACAAGATTGACCATAAGTCGGTTGTCCAGGTAATCACAGACAATGGTTCAAACTACAAAAAAACCTACTTGTGTATCATGAAGGAGTACCCCCACATTGTGTGGCAGCCATGTGCTGCCCACACCGTGAACCTTATGCTCAAGGAGATTTGTTGTTTCGATGAAATTGACAAAGTGGTCCTTAGCGTCAAGAGGATTTGTATATTCTTCTACAATCATGGCAGGTTGCATGCGGAGATGAAAACGAAGATTGGTGGAGAGTTGGTCTAACCCAATGCCACGAGGTTTGGGACTGTATTCATCTTCTTGGAGAGTTTCTGGGACAGGAAAAACAAGTTCCGACACTGGGTTGTGTCGGAGGAGTGGAAGAACAGTGAATGGGTGGACGATCCAGACTATGACTACGCGGACGACTGTCTAACAAGCAGGACTTGGTGGAATGAGGTCAAGTGGGTGATAGATGCGGTGAAGCCTCTCTATCGTGCGTTGCGATTCGCCGATCAACAAAAGAAAGGAACAATCTCTGGTTTCATGCCAACTATGATCAACGCTATGCATGAGTCGGAAGCTCATTTTGAGGAGAGTCCAGGAGTTTTGAAGAGGTTCATGGGTGTGGTCAAGAGGAGGGTCCAATATTTTTGCAAAGACACACTCATTCATGCAAGTAACATAACATACACTCCTTTGTCATGAAGTTTTATTTTTACAAACTATGCTTGCTGATTTCATAGATTGATGCAGCCTGTCTTCTCGATCCCGAGAGCAACTACAAATATGGATTAAGTGACAACCCAACATATATGAAGGAACTCACGTTGACAGTAGAGTGGATTGCCGACTCCGTGGAAGAAGCAGTTGAGGCACTTGCTGAATTTGAGATATTTCGTGCTCATATAGGGATGTTTGATGGTGGAACGTCATGAATTGTAGCAACACGCATGGCTCCAAGTAAGTGAGCACTAATTCGCCTTACTTCTAGTGTGCTTCAATTATTTTGAACTACAAATATGCTATTTGTTGTAGCTACATGGTGGAGGACCTATGGAGGAGACGTGAAAGTTTTGCAGAAATATGCATTGTGGATTGTGTCGCAATGTGTGTCTTCAAGTCGGTGCGAGCGTAATTGGAGCATGTTTGCGATGATTCATACGAAAGTGAGAAACCGTCTTAGTTATGCCAAACTGCACAAATTAGTCTATGTCCACTACAATTTAAAACTTTGCCTCCAACAAATGGAGGAGGACCGGGAAGAGACAAAGCTAGATGCTTGTGGAATATTGATGGAGGCTGCACTCTTTGATAGCGAAAACCCAATCATGGATTGGTTGAATAAATCCATTAGTGAGAATGAGCCTACAGTGGATGAAGGAGTTCTTCCCCCAAAACCCTCTAAGGTGGTGAATGACAAATCAAGTGACGCCGTTCTTGACAAGCCCACCAACTTGTGGGCTTCAAAGAGGAAACATCCTAATTGTGCAAGGAAGGAAAAGACGAAGAAAGGAAAGAAGGCGGTGCTGGACGAAGAGGAGGATATTGTGGGAAGTAGTGATGACACGAATACTCCTCCCAATAGCCTTGATTTTGTTGAGTCTCAAGACAGCAGTTCTCCTGAAGATGATGATGGTACGATGACAACGACGACGGGCCAGATGGCAAGGGAGGAGAAAGAGGAGGACAACAATATGTTCAAGCAACTGAGTCTCAAGGTACTTGTGTTACTTTTGTGAGTCTTTCAAACTGACTTCAACAAAATGCTAATGGACTCCTGTTTCACATTTGCAGCTGTTAACCTGCCACTTCGATTTATCAAGAGGACTACTTCACACATGCAACACAGGACGCAGACCATGGTTCTCGTCCATCAAGGGTTGCTAAGAAGAAGGACCTCAGTAGCCTGTACTAGCCATTAGGTGTGCTATCACAAACTTCTCAGATACTATCTGCTTTATACACCATTAATTATTTGATTTATTGTCTTATGCTTGTTTATGACTGCTCACTGTCGTATCTTTCAGGTTATATAAGTGGCATGACGAGATTTCAATTCTAGCCCACTCTCATATCTTTCAGGTACAAAGAAAAGTTGCAGAATCTGCAGTGACAAATGCAAACCATACCATTACAGAGCAAGTCTCACTTTGATAGGTACATTAGCATATCACTAATAGATATTAAAAGTATACATGTGACATGGTCTACAGATGCATTCTGCAAATATATACAAAGTGCAATTACATACACTCTCGTCTGAAGGTAAGTACTTATCATAACTTTTCAAAGAAATATACAGATGTCTACAGATGCATTCTGCATGCTTGTGTAAGTGAGGCAATATCAGCTCTCTCTTCCTGGTTTGCCTCCTCCACAACCTGAGGATCCATTATTTCCATGACAACTCCCTCTTGAAGTCCTTCAACGAAGTAATGAGACGAGCTTTGTTTTTCACCTAGATCATTGATAAAAATCGTGGCATATGCTGCCACTGCAAGAATATGGTAAGAAGCACTTGTCGATGTCTGCAAATGATATGGAAGTGAGCACCAAGCACTCATGGGTAGGTAAATCTGTGCATGTCAGTATGGCACCATACACTTCTGGACAGGAGGATTGCATATGTGGCATGCTAAGAATTCTTGGGATTCAGGTTTCCTGCCACACATCTTTTCAGGTCGAAGCATAGAATTCGAAACTATTCTAACTTTGCTATGCTGTCCAGACGTGATGGGAGCTGCAGTTGTTAGTTAGCTATTTTGTTTGTTGATTGTGTTATAACTGCGTTGTTTGACCATCTGATAATATGCCTGTGGGCTGTGATTCTCGAAATTCTGCTAACCTTCTGCCGAAATTCCGGCGAAATTTCGCCGTTAGCCGGTTGGCATTCATGGTGGGTGTGATGGTGGTCGTCGTCATCGCCACCATGGCCCTTATTCTGGCTGGAGCAGCGGAAGCGGGCGAAAATGTTATGGCCGCCGGGTGGTCTCGTTGCCGCGCTCGTGAAGAACTGGCGTGCATTGGCCGCCGAGCTCGATAAGGACGTCGTCGCCGTTTGTTGTGAACTGGCACTCGAGCTTGAACAGTTGGGAGAATGCGGCAATAGTGTCTTGGGGCAGGGGGCCTTCCAACATTGCAAGGTATTCCTTGATTGCCAAGGTTGAAACTTGATTGATTGTAAATGGGTCTTCAAAGTCAGGCAAAAATCAGATGGTTCGGTTGACAGATATAAAGCAATGTATTTGGACAGCTAAATGAATCAGAAGTTAGAACACATTGTTTCAGCTAAATGTACATTCATGACCATGCAGCTACTTTTCCTGTCTGAGATGTAGGATGTCTATTTGATTGGTCCTACCATTTCCTACCCTTGGCTTTCCTTTGTATGTAGAAACAATGTGTGTAAAAATATCTTCAGCCTTTTGATTCTTTCAATTAAAAAATGAGGCAAAAAAAAATTTGTTAGCTCTAATTCCTTTTCTGTTAACAATGCGCGATCGAATGGATGAAGTGGTGTAAGTCGAATTACTCCTTCGTTCTCGAATACTCCACACCTTGGATAAGTTTTTGTTTCACAAATTCTTGACACTTTCCCAATCCCGAGATATATTTTCCCAAAACGCCCCTATAAATTGTACACATTTCCACTAAATTTTTTTTTATCTCTTTCTACGTGCTAAAGATATTAGTGAAGGGTATTTTGGTAACATTTTATCAAAAGTTTGATCTCCTTAATATGCGTGCTATGGTTAAAAAAACGCCAAGTATAAAAAAAAACGAAAGGAGTCTACGTTCGAAGTTCACATGACTTTGTTGAAAAAAATGGTGGACAAGAACCTTAGCACGTAACTAGTTTCAGCTACCACGTGAAAATTTCGATGGAAAAAAGAGTTAAGTGCAGGACGAGGTGCCGGCGAGACCGATCTCGTGATCCCGTGTCAGGACGAGGTGCCGGCGAGACCGATCTCGTGATCTCGTGCAGGAGACGAGGTACCACCCATCATAATTTCACACCTGCAGCTCCGGCGACCGGCCGCAGCCACAATAATTCATACATAGAACCACATGAAATGTATGCTGATGTACCCGGAGGACCATGCTGCGCAGATAGGCACATACATAGAACCACATGAAATGTATGCTGATGTACCCGGAGGACCATGCTGCGCAGAAAGGCACATACATAGAACCACATGAAATGTATGCTGATGTACCCGGAGGACCATGCTGCGCAGATAGGCACATGCATTCTGCTGCATGCAGGCGGCCGCTAGCTAGCTAACGAAAAAAATGGATCATCGATCTTATCAGCTTCACTATTCCTTGAAGCAATTGTCACTGGACAGTCGACAGGTCGGACTATCTCCTGAGCTGTCCACAGGAGGGCGGCCACGAAGGGAATGAACCTTCGTTCATTGCACTAGGTGAGTACTTGTACTAAATGATAAATGGTTAAGTAAAAGAGATAAGATCACAAAACAAATATTATCTCTGTCTGAGATAAATCCTATCTGGAGTATCAGGTGGTTAATTAGCTATACAAGCTAGAGAGGTGCATGGCTCATTCTCGTAGGCATGGTCCAGTCGAAATACGTTAACAAGATCCACATCGGGTCAGCAGATCTTACCTCCACGAAGGCACCATCGGGTGGAGATCGACGACGATGATGTATGGTCTGGAATCAGGATAGATAGTTGTTCTCTTTTTTGTTAGGGAAGATAATGGTTCTTGTAATACCCCGAAATCGGATCGGTAATTAGAGTCGAAGGAGAAAAATGCAAAGAAAGGAATATAAATTCTGAGAAAAGAGGGGGGTTTTCGCATTTTTACGACAACCTGGGCCGCAGGCCGCGGCCTAGGTGGCCCAAGAGGGGGGAGGCCGGCCCAAGGGGGGCCGGCCAAGGGGAGGGGGGAGGCGCCCCCAACCCTAGCCGCCTCCCCCACTCCTTCCTCTCCTCCCCTAGAGCCGCCACCTCTATTCCTCTCCTCCCCGGTGTTCCTTGCTGCTCCTTGACGGCGCTCGCTGCGCGGAGATCCCAGTGTCGCCCCAAGCTCTCCCAGGCCGTCTCCTTCCAACGGCGCCGCCGCTGCTCACCGGCGATCTTGTGGCCGGTCTTGGAGAGGAAGGGAGGAGAAGGGAGGAGGTTCTTGGGAGGTGGATCCATGTCTCCCTGCATATCTTCAAGGGTAACGATTGTTTTAGTGGTAGTTTGATTCGGTTTTATTGATTAATAGTGGATTAGATCTAAATCGCGTTCTGTCCTGGAGATTCCAGAACGCACCCGTCTCCTTGCGCGGCCAGTTTGGACCCTTGTTAGGCCGAATCTCGGGTTGACCTCCCCTAGAGAATTGTTCCTGGTTTCATTAGCTTTCTTTTGGCACCTTGATCACGAATGTTCACCCAGTAGATTAAAAGTTATGACTGTTTTACCACGTACTGCTCTGTCTGTCAGAAATTCTGGGTATAGTCGGTTGCACCTAGGTTTTGATCTAGTTAGAGTCAGAATCAGGTCGGCCACCCAACTAGGTTTATGAAGATAATTTCACCATGTTTCCAGGCTGATAAAGATCACTTTATTTGGATCAGTGGTTTAAAAGTTAGAGCCTTTTCTTTAGGGATGTTCTGAATTCTGGACAGACTGCAGTTATAGTTTTTCATTGGATGGTTAGACCTCTGTTTTGGCCGAATTAGAGTTTACCATCAACTAGTGTTTCGTAGCCAGTTAAGTTAAGAAAAGATGAGCACTAGTTTCAGGTCTTTTGGACTTACGGTTAATTATTGGTGAATTTTCTAGTAAAACTGCCAGATTAGGGATATTTGGAATGTTTGGGTAAATTGATCAAATTGAACCTTTTGTTTGGTAGATTTGGCTAGATATTGTGGGAGGACACGTGTAGCAATGCCTTTCTCGTTTGTCCTCATTTCGATTATTTTACATTGTAGGCGGTGAAGCGGTGAGTGGAGGGGTATCTCAATTACCTCCCAACCCGCTTATGCACAAGCAGCAAGTAACTTGTATAATATGATTGATGCATTATGTGATGTGTGAATGAATGATTACATTTGTTCGTATTTGTAGATGAATGCCATGTGTTTCTTTTCATTTATGAGTACTATTCAATATTGACATGGGATCACATCATGACATGCATACATTACTTTTGTAAGACCCATCAATTCCAGTATGGCCACTTGAAAATCCCATCAATTCCAGGATGGGTACGTGAGTCCACCATTCCAATGTGGGCCACGTTACGTGAGTCCACCATTCCAATGTGGGCCACGTTGGACGGTCGTATGAAACGTTCTTCATACGATTACTTTAAGTGAACACCGACGGGTGATTCACTCGCTATACCGGTATATGCTGCAATATGTCCATTTCCTTCAATGCACCATTCCACTTCATCCATTCATAAATTCGTTTCCAGTAAATGTTCAAATTATGATTGTGATATATTGCTCATAGTATGTTTGATTGTTACATACAGTTGCTTGCTGAGTCTTTGGCTCATTCTTGCTTTATTGTCTTATTTAGGTAAATGACAAGGAAGAATGATCTTGTGGAGGGTAGTTCATCACGATGCACTCACTACCATAAATCAAACAATTTGAGGACCTTTACTGTCGTTAATTATGACTTGTGTTGCATTGTAATAAGCCATCATGGCCTTGTTTACCATATCTTTCTGAATTGTTTACTTCCATTCTGTTGATTAAACTTGATGATGAATACTTGTTTCCGTATAATCTTAATACTTGCTTCACCTTATCATGTGTTTTGATGTTATTCAATTGAAGAGTAGTGGTTGTAGGTGACATCTTGACTTCCTTATAGTCAGGGTGTTACAGTTGGTATCAGAGCGGGCTTTAGGTCCGTGGTAATTAAGTTATTAAAATGACACACTCGTGCACTGATGGGTGGGGTTTGGGAAATCCATTGTTTCCGCATTTCTAGTGATGTGGTTCATTATGTTGTATGGTATAGAATTGCTTCTGTACTATCTTTCTTGTTATTAATCTATGACGTGATGTGATATCCTATATATCTATGAATTATTCTATGATTGTCATGAGATGATCCTATATATTCATAATTGATTGCATTAGTTATGTGTATCGGTAGCGGACATCGAGCAGCTGAGTTCGTGGTTGTCGTCCTGGGTTTTGCCAGGCTACACCACTGTTCGTGTTGTAATAGTAGAGAAGTTCTTACCCCTGTTCCATAGTTCTGTGTTGAGCCTGAGCTCATTGATGAAGTTGTTGTCCTTCTCAAGTTTGTATCCGGTTTTACGTTGTAGTTTCGATAGTTCGTGAATTTCTTTTGAATGGAGGGTTATAATGAAGTGGGCAATCTCCAGTAGGTTTCTGATCATTCTTTGAAACAATTATTGTTCTTTCTACTATTGTGATATTTCTGCTCCACGTGAGCGTAGTTAAATTGCAAGATTTACCTTTTCACGAAAGTTCTGTTTTACCCCTGTTGGAAACTTTAACCCGTGTGCTCGCTTGGGGTTTCAGGCATTGGCAGATTTCTTTTGCAAGTTCTTTATCAAGTGCACAATGATCTTGCATATTTCTTTTTTTTGGGATGCTTTAGACAGTGGTTCTCTTCCTTGATTTCTGATTTTTGACCAATTCTTGTCCGGTGGTAGTTGATGAATTTCTCTTAGGTTCATGATTCATGGTAGTTGATGAGATCCAATAGGTCTTTAATGGTTCTCTGAAAATATTATTGTTTTTCAGTTGTTGAATTTCTTTTATTTTAAATGATCTTCGACAGTTGGCAATATTGATATTTCCATGTTTGTTCCTTCTTTCACATTGAAAATAGCGACTGCTTACTCGCTTGATAGTTTGTATAATGAGAGTTTTATGTTGCAAGTTCGTTAACATGAGGAAGCATTGGCTCCATGTATTTCTTTTTGATCATTCCGCGTCTTGAAGTTTAACGCATCTCTTTTCTGAGGATTAGTGTTAAAACCCTTTTTGGGGTGCCTTGTGGTGACTAAGTCGGAGATGGTAATCAAACAAATTGGTTGGCTACGGGTTCTTATTGGTCCCTAGATGTTTTTCAAAAACAATTCTTGTCTTTCTGATTGTTGAGCTCTCTTTGCTACTTGTACACGATATTATTGACAAGATCATTCTTTTGGGTAAGGGTCCTATCTCACTTGTTGATTAAGGGGACCTGGTTAACCGTTTGGTATTTTGGGGAACGAGAATTAGCTTTTTCAAAGTTTGTCGAAGAAAGTCTTGACTCTACTCGTTTCTTTTGGAGTAGTTGGAATGTTGGAGTTTAGAACCTCTCTTGAAAAAAAAAATATCGAAACCCTTTTCTAATGTTATGGTGGAGTTGTGTGAGAGGTTTGTTTCAGCTTTGTGGTTTTCGTACTAAGTTTCCTTTCTAGAATAAGTTGTTATTACAATTCCTTTTGATGCTGAAAAATTTCTATAACACGATTTGCCATGTTCCTTTAGAAGGTTTATTGATATGATCAGTAATGTGATGGCAATGTTGATTTCTTTATAAAGAAAGAAAGTTGTCCGCCTTCGTAATATTTCTAAAACGATCAAATTTCAGCTTTGTGTTCATGCTCTTTGGGAATTCAAGTTCTTTGTGGTAAACATAGTTTGTCGAGTAAAGCGATATGTTGAAAAATTATAATAGTTCTTCCATGATGCGGTGTTTTGATCTTGAATACCCGTTTGTTCCTAACGGTTAAGGTCGGATATTCTATTTTTGTGAGGCCTATGTTTTCAACTGTGGACTTCCCATATGTTTTCTGAGTTCGTTGCCTAATTGGTTTTCCCCTGAGTTCTGTGTTCCTTGCAGTGGTAAGTGATTTTTCGCTTGGTGAAGATCGCTTCTATTTGCCTCTTCTTTCGAGAAGGAATCAACCCATTCATTCCACGTGGGTCTTCCAAATGTTTTCTAAGTGTTGTTATGGGCTTGATGTTAATACCGTAGTAAATTGATCGCCTTTGGTGACATCGCTCAAATAAGAATATTTCAAGTTTAGCTTTCACGGTACCTTGGAGCTCGTGGAGTCAACCGTGACTAAAATTTTTGGGTAACTTGAGGAATTGGATTAACCTATTGTTTCTTAAAGATTTCGTGTGATTTAGTCCGAAAGGTTCCTTGGTTTGAGTTCGCAAAGTGAGGTTGCAATAAAAGAATATTTTCGTTGATCTCTTCGAGACGAATTTAATCCGTTTGCTTTCCGTGAAATCCTGTAAAGGGAAATGTTTCGAGTTTTGTGGCTGAGAACATTTGGATCTCGTGTTTCCAAAGTAGATGAACTGTTTCGAGCAAGTTGGCATGTTGAAGGATCTTATCGATTCTTAATTAAATCTTGTGGTTATTTGAAGTGTCCCTAAATTTGTTGCTCTTTCCGCTCAAGAGATGGCGAATTTCAAACGTAATATCTTTCTTTCGTGTCGGCTGATATTTGCTATTCTCTTTTGAGGGATGTGTGCCTCCAATTATGAACTCAGTTTTCGTTTTCCAAGATCACCTTTATTAGAATATTTCTTTTGGTTTCCTGCTCGCCGTGATGAGCAACCTCTTTCTGTGTAAATAAACTTATCTTTGTTCGCCTCTTCCTTTTGAGAAAGGATCACAGTTTTGGGTTGCAAAGGGTTTGCAAAGGGTAAGTTTGGCAACTGTTTGGTGGTAGATGAGTAATCGTAGCGGTGATATTTTGCTACCAAGTTATTGGAGGAGTAGTAGAATGTAGAATGGTTTTGATCTGTATCTCTTGGGGGAAAATTAATTCACATGGAATGTTTGGTTTCAAGTAAGTCCAAAAGTGTTACGATTGAGTAGAACCTATGGTATAGTGAAACTTGTAACTTGATTCATGATTGAATGGTCGGTGATTATCGAAGGTATGGAAACCTTGATTACTTCTATAGAGCAACGCAATTGGATAATGATGCGAGATTTGGTGAGAAATTTCTAAGTATGCAATTGAGTGAGTATGTTAGAATTGGGGAAAATGTTGGAGAGTCAATCTGTTGATTTCCCTATATGTTATAATTGAAATTTGTGGTAGAGATCTTGGAGGTTAAATTTGGGTTTGCATTGTTATGCTAGACCTTTGGTCACACAATGATTATGTGTAGAGAAAGTGGAATAATGGAGTTTCCTGATCAGTATAATGATAATTGATAGAACCCTTTTTGATGTAGTACATGATTGTGCGGGTTAAGAATTATGAGTTGTTGTTCTTGGAAATTGGAGGTAATGTGATGGTGTGGAGCCTATTCTGTGGTGCCTTGAACGCCTTCTATTAAATCGATTTTGGTTAGTAGAATGAATTATCTAGAGTATTCGGTGGATTCAATATAGCCTCTCCACAATTGTGTGGATGATGTCCTTCGGTTTGATCATAATTTGAGGATGTTTAACTAAGAGGTTTAACCACAGGTGGTATGCAATGAATTCGAATTTCAAGGTTCGAGAGAAATTTTATTCCTAGAAGAGAGAAATTGAGGAAAATAATGTTTCATCGGATAATGAGGTGTTTTCTTGATTCTCGTTTGAGTTTTGTGGTTGACCGGTGTTTTCTGCAAATTGAGTAGGCATTGTGTGGGCATGTTTGATTTCTTCCAATTCTGATAAACCACAATAAGTATTTGATTTGGCATTCGAGTGATTTCTTCTTTGGTTGTTGTGGTGTTCATTTGTAAACTGCCTATAAAAAAAACATACAAAGATTTGTTTCCGAGATGAATTGTCAAATTTGGGAATTTATTCTTTTAGCGGAGAGTTAGCATTACGTGGTTGCGTTGAGGACTCTCTATTTCCAATTGGATTCTCTTCGTTCCTGAAACTTGCAGAAATTAGGAAGTTAGCATATCGTTTTGCCCGTCTCTGGTTCATTCGCGAAATACACAACGTCTGTTGTGTTCTGGGCTGAGTGAGCAGCTGAGTCATTCAAAGTTTGAGATTTAGTAAAAGTCGTTGACCGTCAAGTAATGTCTTACCTTCGATCCTCCTCTAATGAGTGAACTTAGAAATTGCAGGTTGAGCGTTAGGTCACCATCGCTTTACGCTTTTGTGTTGTGGTTTCTCTACTCGAGAGAGGCCACTTGTATTAGAGTCTCGCATGTGCGAGTAGTATTTAGACCTGTTCGTTTCTGATATGTGCTAATTTGTTGAATGCAATTCCGTGATATTTTTAATCGTGTATTCGTTTCGTTGGTAGAATTCGGGGTCGAATTCTGTTAAGGGGGGTAGAATGTAATACCCCGAAATCGGATCGGTAATTAGAGGTTCAGTCGAAGGAGAAAATGCAAAGAAAGGAATATAAATTCGAGAAAGAGGGGTTTTCGCATTTTACGACAACTGGGCCGCAGTCAGCGCCTAGGTGGCCCAAGAGGGGAGGCCGCCCAAGGGGCCGGCCAGGGGAGGGGGCGCCCCAACCCTAGCCGCCCCCCACTCCTTCCTCTCCTCCCTAGAGCCGCCACCTCTATTCCTCTCCTCCCGGTGTTCCTTGCTGCTCCTTGACGGCGTCTCGCCTGCGCGGAGATCCCGATGTCGCCCCAAGCTCTCCCGGCCGCCTCCTTCCAACGGCGCCGCCGCCCGTTCGCCGGCGATCTTGTGGCCGGTCTTGGAGAGGGAAGGGAGGAGAAGGGAGGGAGGTTCTTGGGAGGTGGATCCATGTCTCTCTGCATATCTTCAAGGGTAACGATTGTTTTAGTGGTAGTTTGATTCGGTTTTATTGATTAATGGTGGATTACATCTAAATCGCGTTCTGTAACACCCCAGCCCAACACTGAGCCTAGAATGCTACTACTCTACACTTTACACTAATAAATATTGACACACTATAAAATTTCATCAATAAATCATCAATAATCATATCAATGGATCACAAAAGAACATGCATAATCATGGTTCAAACGATAGTAAATAATCAAATGGAACAAAACCAGGTAAACAGTCCAATATAGCATCAACCAATGAATCCAAAATTAATAAAGCAAATAGTCTAGTCCAAACATTGTCCTAAACATTATTCAATAGCTAACATGTCCAAGTGTAAACCAAATTGAATGAAAAGATTATCATGGCGAATGATCATGTGATGCCCATGTGCTCTACTCGCTCTCAATTACGGCATCCTCGAAGATCACCTAAAAACAACAGTAGAGCAAGGGTGAGTCCACGACTCAGCAAACACATCATATACAACGAACAATAATAAATCAACAGCATTCAATAACTTCATTATCATCACATGCACTTCCATTCATTTTCTTATTCATCAATCTCAGATATCAATGCAACTCTATTCTATATGTCCACATGCACTTCTTTCACAGATATCAGATAGCGTGAGTGAATGCTCACGACAACATTCACTCTCAAGCCCGCTCCTCCTCAAGGATCGGGACCTCCTCCACTCCCGTGGAGTTGTGATCAATCAAGATCACCTTCTCTTATGCAAAGATGCTTATGAATGCAAACATGCAATCTCCATCATAAACATCATATCCAACTTTCCATCATGCTCATCAACAAAGATATAAACATACCAATTCATTGTTTGCAATTAAACCAAATAAAAGCACAACAATAATGGTAATAGAAGATAAAGAAAATAAAGTGATCGATCATTGATCGCCTCTACCATGCACTTGCCTTTACTAGTTGCGACGCACAATTTGGCTAGCAGATGGCAACAAGTACGACGCTTCTCCTACATTAAATACACACATCTCAATACAAGCTACAGCATCATAAGAACATCAATCAATATACATCGCTCCTACACGTCCCCAAATATACCACGTTACTCCGGTATCGAAAAACTACCCATTGCTGTCCGGTTACTAAAAAGAGCGTAACTTTTGACTCAAAAGTCCGATCACCACAAACCACCCCAATCTGGATTCTTTATAAAATTATCTACCTTTTCTTAGATTACACCGACTTCTAATTAGCTCATCTAACCCTCCGTATTTAGCCCGGAAAGTCGGTCTGTCCGCTTCGGAACAGCAGTCTTACTAATTTCATAACTTTTGTTTTACTCAACCAAAATACGCGTTCTCAGATCCTACAGAACCATTGGATAGTTATCTACAACTTTCATGTAGATCAAAACTCTAATTAAGCCATTTTCTATTTTTAATTTACAGTCTACCAAAACAGCGCCTAAAGACGATAACCCTAAAAACAGCGATCTTCTCCAAATCATAACTCAAAATCTAATTGTCCGATTGACACGATTAAATATGCTATAGAAAGATATCGAAATTATCTACATTTAACTAGTAGATGATATTATCAGAATTCGCCATTAAGATACCCAAATAAATTGTACAACGGTACCGCAGGCTAAACCAATCTACTTTCAATATCTTCGACTACAAACATCATAATAATTTTCCCTTAATGTTCCGACCAAGCATTCTAGTCTAAATAATCAATTAGTTCCACTAATCACATGCATGCATGGCACCTCAATACGTTAAACTCAAAGATCGCTAACAAAGGCACTACTCATCTGTTGACTCAAAGCAATAAATCAAATAATTAATGAAACTCTACAGCACACGCACCAAAATTTAATCAAACACTAATCACAGCCCTCTTAATTAATTAATGGAACTAGCATTAGCAGCTGAAAAACAAAAGGACACGAGCGAACCTCCCAAAATTTATTCTTCCCTCGACGGCCAAACAACCGACGTCTTCACGCGCATACACCGGAGCGCGGCAGCAGAAAGCGCGGCCGGAGCACGGCCAATCGAATGACAAAGAAAGCAGCAAAATCGCCATAGCAGAGCAACGCAGGAAAAAGAAACGCAACCGCACGGCAAAGAGAGACGGCAGATAGGCGCAGCATTGGGCGGCAAAGGCGAGCTTTCAAATGCTCCATGCGCAATTTGCAAAGAAGAAATGCAATAAATGCAGATGCAAAGACAGGGGACACAAATGGCAGTAATCGGCAAAGACATGCGTCATAGAATCAAGAAATCAACGCATGTGTTCGCAAGAGAAGAAAAGAAAACAAATGAAGAAAAATAAAACAACAGCCAAGGCACAAGGCAATGCTAGCAGATGGCAAAGGCCTCGGTGGCGATTAGCTTTCACAACAAAAAGAACGGCAATGCAGAGCAGAACGGCAAAGCAAAGAAGCACGGCAATTTTGGTGGCGCAAGCAGCTAGCGTAAAAGAAGTCTCTGCGCCGAGGGAAACAAAGAAAAGCTAGGTTTTCTAGAAAACCAAGATCTATTTATATAGCTCAAAAATTCAAAATTCTATTTTTCCCAAATCTTTTATTTAATTACACCTGTGCCCTTAAAACGTTTTTAATTAATTATTTATCGATACCATTAAATTAATTACTCCAACATTAAGACGCGATTATTAAAAAATATTTTCCAGAGTATTACATTCTACCCCCCTTAACGGAATTCGACCCCGAATTCTAATCGCCGTTCTACTCAAATAAAAACTGCACAGCTGAAATTAAACAACAAACAACACGCATCGACGTGAACAACTCGGGTATTGCTCGCGCATGCGAGACTCCAACTCCCAAGTCGCCTCTCTCGGATCGATCGTCCCACAAGACCTTGACGTATACCAACGTCTTGTGCCTCAGCACTCAACTAGTCATTTTTCGATACACTCAACTGACAGAAGTCGAAGGTACGGTCTTACTTGGCGGTCAACGGCTCTAAGAAAACCTTGAAATCCTGATCTCTCAAATACTACCTTGACATCGGGTGATACAAAATGTTGTGTGCCCTGCGCATGGACACGAGACGGTCCTAACGATACACTTTCTTCCAAAAATCTCTACAACTTCCAGAAACAAACTAATGTAACTTGGGCCAAACTCCGCTTTGGTACCAAACCACACAACTCGTACATAACACCTCGAACTCCCGTCCTGCCTCCCAATCAACCACTTCACATTTGCAAGGAGTACCTCCTTTAACCAGAACGCACAACCAAACTAGTTTCAAACAAACTCTTTTATAAATAGAACCCAATCAAAACAAAGGATTCTCATCGCAATCACGCGCTACCAACTCCCCATCGAATAGTCAAATCCAAAATCAAAGATTCATCACAAAACCTTTCCATTTTCCAAATAGGCTATTTGCAAATAACCACCACGTAAGCCAAAAGAGAAAACATTCGAATGCCAAAATCAATCACTCTTTTTTTTTCCCCCTAAATTAAAAAGAATCACATGCCAACGTAAAGCCAACTCAAATTGTAAATGACCTCTGTCATAAACACACGGCTCAAACAAGAATCAAGAGAGGGCATTTCACTACCCGAGGAATCAATTTTTTTTTTCTTCAATTTTTCTTTTAGGAATAAACTCTCTCAAATCATAGGATTTCAAATCATCACACTAACTCATTCCTCTTAACTGGTAATCTCAAAGCGATGCTCAACCTGAGAGCAACAACCGCGCCCATTTAGGGAGACTCTACTAACCCATAAAAGATACTATAGTCCCCTCCTCTACCAAAGAAACTATTTTGACAAATGATTCCCAACACCTCAAATAAAATCTACACCCACAATCACATCACCTCAATCTTTTAAGGATAATCAACTTGAAATTCTCTACACACACACTGATTTAAAACCAAAGGATTCTGTCAATGATCATCATACTATTTGAATTCCACTTTTTGTTCTACTACTTCTACACATGATCATTGGGCAACCAAGGTTCTAGCATAAAACACATGCTCAATTTCAACAGCCAGGACTCC
This sequence comes from Hsuehochloa calcarea, assembly GCA_036346395.1. Taxonomy (NCBI): domain Eukaryota; kingdom Viridiplantae; phylum Streptophyta; class Magnoliopsida; order Poales; family Poaceae; genus Hsuehochloa; species Hsuehochloa calcarea. The sequence goes on along the minus strand of CM070611.1, from coordinate 24,373,466 downwards.
TAGAGTGACTTCTGGTATACTCGTTAGAAATCCGCATATTCGCTGTCTAGAATTCCCACAATCCAAACAATATCCTCAATCATTAATATCAACCATCATCACTAATCAATTGACTGCCCAAACCGATTTACTTCACTAATCTTGGCCCCTCAATAAACCACACCATTCAATTTCTCCTACATAACCTTGCAAAGTATACCATCACAATATCCCAACTATTCGATAATTCCAATACTCCACCATCATGAACAAATATTCTTGGATCACTATTCACTATAGGTTCTACTAATTGTAACAATATAATCAGTTTTGTCCCAACGACCATAATTCCTTTTAGATCCAATTCTCTATGAGATTTATATCATGAAATGAATTCATCCTCTAATGTTCCTCAATTAACTTGCAACCCAGGGTCTCACAACATCATATACTTGACCACTATTAACCAGTTCCCAATATACACTCTTTAAGGTTTTGTAAAACAAATCGACTATTCCTTCCTCAAAAGAAGAGACAAATACAAAGAGATTTTTTTTTTTTTTTAAGACCAAATCACATTAATCACTTAAGAACCAATAAAGCTTTCCGACTCGTCACTTGTTCAAACCAATTTCATCTACCAAATAAATCATGAACTCCAAAAATTCATGAATTCATGAATTCAAAACTCCAAACTTTTCATTTAAACGATATTACGAAAGACGATCAAATTACTCTTTTTCTAAAAGAACCATCACCACACAAAGCCACCATCCCTTACAGACAGTCTTACTAACATTAAGAATAATACACTCTTCACATGATTCATTATCGTCAACTCTTCCATTAATAAGCCCCGAAAAGTTCACCAAATTGTTCCGTACTACTTTACCATCACATCTTCAAAATGAAATTATTCCAAAACCATACAACCTCACTACAACAACTACTTTATATCAGAAGGAATCCACTACACAAATTAAAAGGTTTTATCAAAACCCTTTCATCACGGTATGCTATTGTCCGACTATTCCACAATTGTCTAGGTATAAGCCACCTATTAAATCACACCACCAACTCTTAGTGATGCTCAACACCAAACTTTAACACTCAAAGAATTGCACTCCAACCATTGTTGTTAACAACTAGCTTTCTTATGATGTCTAGTCGCTACCTATTTTCATTTGCGAATCACTTGAATATTTACCAACACATATCCAGTTGTTCCTCCTCACATTTAGTTTTCAACAAAATCACCCTAAATCTTCAAAAGTCAAAATCTTCTCTCGATCAAAAGTCTCAACAACACTATAATCAAATTCATCGTGTCATTCTATAAAGAAGAACTATCCGTAACTCCTCCTCAGAAATTCTAGATCCACCGGTATTCAACCCTTCAACCTTTTGTACACAATTCCAATAATTAATCATACTAAGGTATATGTAAAGCTATCAACCAAATATGATCACCAAGTGTCTACAAGAAAGATAACACCACAAATAATATCTATTAAGGCAATAACCTAGCATCTCCTCAAGTTTCCTTTACACACAATTAGATTAATCCATTGGTACCAAATCCAATAAATTCAACAAACTAATCAATTTTAATGTCCAAGCCAGTTCATCAACGCTCCATACTTCTTAATAACTCTTATGATTCCAATTAGGTATGGACATACTCTTAGTCACTACTCAACTCGTAATTACTCTATGACAATATCAAATTAATCAAGTTCAATTCTAAGGATTTGGGTTAAGACCAATCATGCATCCCGCCATGATCCGACTGATACTCATACCTTATCAATGAACTTCTATGTTTACCACCTCTAGCTTAAACATAACAAGTCAACACAAAAGGATTTTAACTCTTTTGTAAAAAATTGGCATTAAACTTCAAAGACTAAGTAATCCAAAAGAAATACATAAGGCCAAAGTTTTCACATGTTAAAGAACTTGCAATAGAAAACTTTCAGTATCCAGAATACCAAGTGAATAAATGAGTCATATTTTCCAATAGGAAGGGCGGAACTCCCACGAAAAAGATCAATCTTGCTGTTAACCGATGTTCACACAAAGCAACAATAGATCAACAGTCATGAGAACAAGTAATGGCTTTATGGAACCAAAGGAGACCAATGAAATATCACCCATTGTAAACACTATCTCAAGTAAAATTCATCAACCGCAACTATAACTGTAATTGCCCAAAATTCAAGCTCAAGGAAGAGAACAACTTTTATAAAGAAACTCACACACAATACCTATAACTCATCGTAATCAAGGTAGCTACCTCTCTATTCCCATACCACGAATGGTGGTGTAACTGGTAAAACCTGGGCCACAACCACGATCTCAATCGCCTCGGGAGGGGCCCCACGAACCACGCCCGCTGCCCCGACCTCCACGACCGTGGCCACCACGACCACGTCATCTATCTCTCGACATAGCTATCAATCACAATCAACATTATATAATGAGTTCAAAGGTCAAAATAAACTCATCCATCAATAAACAACATAACGGAAGCGTAAAACTATAATCGTACCTCTCTCTAACCTACTGTGCACTAGTGTGTCAAATTTTAGGTTAGTTAACCATTAGCAAATTTTAGTTGATTTACTAATACTAAACAGATTTTAACAATTTTAGTTTGCCTAAGTTGTTAATCTATTCACCACGGACCTAAAGCCCGCTCTGATACCAACTGTAACACCCCAGCCCAACACTGAGCCTAGAATGCTACTACTCTACACTTTACACTAATAAATATTGACACACTATAAAATTTCATCAATAAATCATCAATAATCATATCAATGGATCACAAAAGAACATGCATAATCATGGTTCAAACGATAGTAAATAATCAAATGGAACAAAACCGTAAATAAATTCAATATAGCATCAACCAATGAATCCAAAATTAATAAAGCAAATAGTCTAGTCCAAACATTGTCCTAAACATTATTCAATAGCTAACATGTCCAAGTGTAAACCAAATTGAATGAAAAGATTATCATGGCGAATGATCATGTGATGCCCATGTGCTCTACTCGCTCTCAATTACGGCATCCTCGAAGATCACCTAAAAACAACAGTAGAGCAAGGGTGAGTCCACGACTCAGCAAACACATCATATACAACGAACAATAATAAATCAACAGCATTCAATAACTTCATTATCATCACATGCACTTCCATTCATTTTCTTATTCATCAATCTCAGATATCAATGCAACTCTATTCTATATGTCCACATGCACTTCTTTCACAGATATCGGTATAGCGTGAGTGAATGCTCGCGACAACATTCACTCTCAAGCCCGTTCCTCCTCAAGGATCGGGGACCTCCTCCACTCCCGTGGAGTTGTGATCAATCAAGATCACCTTCTCTTATGCAAAGATGCTTATGAATGCAAACATGCAATCTCCATCATAAACATCATATCCAACTTTCCATCATGCTCATCAACAAAGATATAAACATACCAATTCATTGTTTGCATTTAAACCAAATAAAAGCACAACAATAATGGTAATAGAAGATAAAGAAAACAGTGATCGATCATTGATCGCTGTCTACCATGCACTTGCCTTTACTAGTTGCGACGCACAATTTGGCTAGCAGATGGCAACAAGTACGACGCTTCTCCTACATTAAATACACACATCTCAATACAAGCTACAGCATCATAAGAACATCAATCAATATACATCGCTCCTACACGTCCCCAAATATACCACGTTACTCCGGTATCGAAAAACTACCCATTGCTGTCCGGTTACTAAAAAGAGCGTAACTTTTGACTCAAAAGTCCGATCACCACAAACCACCCCAATCTGGATTCTTTATAAAATTATCTACCTTTTCTTAGATTACACCGACTTCTAATTAGCTCATCTAACCCTCCGTATTTAGCCCGGAAAGTCGGTCTGTCCGCTTCGGAACAGCAGTCTTACTAATTTCATAACTTTTGTTTTACTCAACCAAAATACGCGTTCTCAGATCCTACAGAACCATTGGATAGTTATCTACAACTTTCATGTAGATCAAAAACTCTAATTAAGCCATTTTCTATTTTTAATTTACAGTCTACCAAAACAGCGCCTAAAGACGATAACCCTAAAAACAGCGATCTTCTCCAAATCATAACTCAAAATCTAATTGTCCGATTGACACGATTAAATATGCTATAGAAAGATATCGAAATTATCTACATTTAACTAGTAGATGATATTATCAGAATTCGCCATTAAGATACCCAAATAAATTGTACAACGGTACCGCAGGCTAAACCAATCTACTTTCAATATCTTCGACTACAAACATCATAATAATTTTCCCTTAATGTTCCGACCAAGCATTCTAGTCTAAATAATCAATTAGTTCCACTAATCACATGCATGCATGGCACCTCAATACGTTAAACTCAAAGATCGCTAACAAAGGCACTACTCATCCGCTGACTCAAAGCAATAAATCAAATAATTAATGAAACTCTACAAGACACGCACTAAAATTTAATCAAACACTAATCACAGCCCTCTTAATTAATTAATGGAACTAGCATTAGCAGCTGAAAAACAAAAGGACACGAGCGAACCTCCCAAAATTTATTCTCCCCTCGACGGCCAAACAACCGACGTCTTCACGCGCATACACCGGCGGAGCGGCGCAGCGCCGGCCGAGCACGCCAATCGGATAAAGCAAAGAAGAAGCGAAATCGCCATAGCAGAGCAACGCAGGAAAAAGAAACGCAACCGCACGGCGGCAAGAGAGAGGCGGCAAGGCCGCAGCATTGGGCGCAGCAGCGAGCTTTCCAATGCTCCATGCGCAATTTGCAAAGAAGAAATAAAATAAATGCGATGCAAAGACAGGGGACACAAATGGCAGTAATCGGCAAAGACATGCGGTCATAGGAATCAAGCAAGCAACGCGCAGGTTCGCACAAGAGAAGAAAAGAAAACAAATAAGGAAAAAAACCCACAAGAGCCAAGGCACAAAGCAATGGCTAGCGGATGGCGGCGCTCGGTGCGCGATTAGCTTTCACAATAAGATAGCGGCAATGCAGAGCAGGAACGGCAGCAGCAGTGCACGGCAATTTTTGGCTGGCGGCGCAGCTAGCAGAAAAAGAAGTCTCTGGCGGCTGAGGGAAACAAAGAAAAGCTAGGTTTTCTAGAAAACCAAGATCTATTTATATAGCTCAAAAATTCCGAAAATTCTATTTTTCCCAAATCTTTTTATTTAATTACACCCAGGCCCTTAAAACGTTTTTAATTAATTATTTACTGATACCATTAAATTAATTACTCTCCGAACATTAAGACGCGATTATTAAAAAATATTTTTCAGAGTATTACACGTTCTGTCCTGGAGATTCCAGAACGCACCCGTCTCCTTGCGCGGCCAATTTGGACCCTTGTTAGGCCGAATCTCGGGTTGACCTCTCCTAGAGAATTGTTCCTGGTTTCATTAGCTTTCTTTTGGCACCTTGATCATGAATTTTCACCCAGTAGATTAAGAGTTATGACTGTTTTACCACGTACTGCTCTGTCTGTCAGAAATTCTGGGTATAGTCGGTTGCACCTAGGTTTTGATCTAGTTAGAGTCAGAATCAGGTCGGCCACCCAACTAGGTTTATGAAGATAATTTCACCATGTTTCCAGGCTGATAAAGATCACTTTATTTGGATCAGTGGTTTAAAAGTTAGAGCCTTTTCTTTAGGGCTGTTCTGAATTCTGGACAGACTGCAGTTATAGTTTTTCATTGGATGGTTAGACCTCTGTTTTGGCCGAATTAGAGTTTACCATCAACTAGTGTTTCGTAGCCAGTTAAGTTAAGAAAAGATGAGCACTAGTTTCAGGTCTTTTGGACTTACGGTTAATTATTGGTGAATTTTCTAGTAAAACTGCCAGATTAGGGATATTTGGAATGTTTGGGTAAATTGATCAAATTGAACCTTTTGTTTGGTAGATTTGGCTAGATATTGTGGGAGGACACGTGTAGCAATGCCTTTCTCGTTTGTCCTTATTTCGATTATTTTACATTGTAGGCGGTGAAGCGGTGAGTGGAGGGGTATCTCAATTACCTCCCAACCCGTTGCAGCGCGGCAGGCAAGTAACTTGTATAATATGATTGATGCATTATGTGATGTGTGAATGAATGATTACATTTGTTCGTATTTGTAGATGAATGCCATGTGTTTCTTTTCATTTATGAGTACTATTCAATATTGACATGGGATCACATCATGACATGCATACATTACTTTTGTAAGACCCATCAATTCCAGTATGGCCACTTGAAAATCCCATCAATTCCAGGATGGGTACGTGAGTCCACTATTCCAATATGGGCCACGTTACGTGAGTCCACCATTCCAATGTGGGCCACGTTGGACGGTCGTATGAAACGTTCTTCATACGATTACTTTAAGTGAACACCGACGGGTGATTCACTCGCTATACCGGTATATGCTGCAATATGTCCATTTCCTTCAATGCACCATTCCACTTCATCCATTCATAAATTCGTTTTCAGTAAATGTTCAAATTATGATTGTGATATATTGCTCATAGTATGTTTGATTGTTACATACAGTTGCTTACTGAGTCTTTGGCTCATTCTTGCTTTATTGTCTTATTTAGGTAAATGACAAGGAAGAATGATCTTGTGGAGGGTAGTTCATCACGATGCACTCACAACCATAAATCAAACAATTTGAGGACCTTTACTGTCGTTAATTATGACTTGTGTTGCATTGTAATAAGCCATCATGGCCTTGTTTACCATATCTTTCTGAATTGTTTACTTCCATTCTGTTGATTAAACTTGATGATGAATACTTGTTTCCGTATAATCTTAATACTTGCTTCACCTTATCATGCGTTTTGATGTTATTCAATTAAAGAGTAGTGGTTGTAGGTGACATCTTGACTTCCTTATAATCAGGGTGTTACAGTTCTCTTCAATATGGTCTATGGTAAAACCTGTTGAATATATGAGTATTTTTTTGAATTACTTTAATACATAAATATACTAGATGAATCATGGACAATACTCTAGCGTTTTTTTATAAAGTAAGTAATCATGAACAACATAGTTATACGAGTTTCTAGAAGAACGGAAACTAGCATTCCTATCCCAGTGTTCAAGACAACAACAGATAATAAAGCTAAACAAATAACAAGTGTGAGATAGATATACCCAGAACCAGTAGACGGAAGAGCAACAGCAGAAGTGTTGGTAAGGTCGTCGTTCACCATAGCGTAGTGGACATCGTGGTAGTAGTCGTGCAGTTGATGTAGACGCAGCAGAGAATAGACAGAAGAAGAAGCAGCGAGCAGTCGCGCGAACGCTTCCCAAAAACCGTATTCGTCCTCGCTCGTGCAAGCCTTCAAGGACGAGGATTCCGGAGGCCTGCTCTCCCGGTTCGACCGTACACACGCCTCGCCGGGATGGAGATCGCTAGATCCAGCAGCAACAAACTCGAGGATTCTTCCTTAGTCTCTCATAGAGTAAATCGAAGAAGTGGCCATTCACGAACAGTTCATTGTTCTTTTAGTAGCCAAAAACAAAGAGGTAGAGGCTAGAGGAAATGGTCGCCATTGATTTGCCATCACTCAGTACTAACCACAGCCATTACTCACTAGTAACTGAATCGTTACTACCAGTTGTTCGTTAATGCCATTACTTCGAGTCGGTGAGTTTCAATTTTTGAATAGATAAAAAAAAAACGTGCCCGCACCCGGCATGCCTACGTACACGCGCACACGCACGGCTCGGCTCGGCAGGCGAGCGAGCGAGCGTGCACGTGTGTTGGCTCTCTCCAATTCCACAAAGGGGCTACCATGTTCCACCTTATAAAATGGTGTAACTCCCCATCAATTCTCCATGTGGGACTAAACAGTTTTAGCACGTGTACATGGGCCTTTGAAATTTTTCAGGAATTAATTAGAATTAAAAATTGGGCCTAGCCCATATTAATTCCAATAATACCCCACCAGATCCCAAAGGCACATGTCAAATGTCTTGATCCACAGTATTATTTTAATATATCAGTGTTTCGATGGAGACCGATTAAGGTTGAACATCCACCTAGAACAGAAACTACACTTATCAACAACTACACAATGGACTTTGAATTGGTAGTTTTGTGTGAATAAGTTTCACTTAAATCCTTAAATATAGTAGGCTGCTAAGCATCCCCACGGGTTGAAGCATATAAATTATACTATTCCTTGAAGCAATTGTCACTGGACATTCGACAGGTCGGACTATCTCCTGAGCTGTCCACAGGAGGGCCTTGACAACGGCGGCCATGAAGGGAATGAATCTTCGTTCATTGCACTAGGTGAGTACTTGTACTACATGATACATGGTTAAGTAAAAGAGATAAGATCACACAACAAATATTATCTCTCTCTGAGATAAATCCTAACTGAAGTATCAGGTGGTTAGCTATACAAGCTAGAGAGGTGCATGGCTCATTCTCGTAGGCATGATCCAGTCGAAATACGTCAAAAAGATCCACATCGGGTCAGCAGATCTTACCTCCACGAAGACACCATCGGATGGAGATCGACGACGATGATGTATGGTCTGGAATCAGGATAGATAGTTGTTCTCTTTTTTGTTAGGGAAGATAATGGTTCTCTTCAATATGGTCCATGGCAAAACCTGTTGAATATATGAGTATTTTTTGAATTACTTTAATACATAAATATATTAGATGAATCTTAAATAATACTCTAGCGTTTCTCATAAAGTAAGTTTTCATGAACACCATAGTTATACGAATTTCTAGAAGAACGGAAACTAGCATTCCTATCTCAGTGTTCAAGACAACAACATATAATAAAATTAAACAAACAACAAGTGCGAGATAGATATACCCAGAACCAGTAGACGGAAGAGCAACAGCAGAAGTGTTGGTGAGGTCGTCGTTCGCCGTAGCGTAGTGGACATCGTGGTAGTAGTCGTGCAGTTGATGTAGACGCAGCAGAGAATCGAAACAAGAAGAAGCAGCGAGCAGTCGCGCGAACGCTTCCCAAAAACCGTATTCGTCCTCGCTCGTGCAAGCCTTCAAAGACGAGGATTCCGGAGGTCTGCTCTCCCGGTTCGACCGTACACATGCCTCGCCAGGATGGAGATCGCTAGATCCAGCAGCAACAAACTCGAGGATTCTTTCTTAGTCTCTCATAGAGTAAATCGAAGAAGTAGTCATTCACGAATAGTTCACTGTTCTTTTAATAGCCAAAAACAAAGAGGCAGAGGCCAGAGGAAATGGTCGCTATTGATTTGCCATCAATCAGTACTAACCACAGCCATTACTCACTAGTAACTGAACCGTTACTACCAGCTATTCGTTAATGCCATTACTTCGAGTCGGTGCGTTTCAATTTTTGAATAGATAAAGAAAAACGTGCCCGCACCCGGCATGCCTACGTACACGCGCACACGCACGGCTCGGCTCGGCGAGCGAGCAAGCGAGCATGCACGTGTGTTGGCTCTCTCCAATTCCACAGGGGCTACCATGTTCCACCTTATAAAATGGTGTAACTCCCCTTCAATTCTCCATGTTGGACTAAACAGTTTTAGCACGTGCACATGGGCCTTTGAGATTTTTCAGGAATTAATTAGAATTAAAAATTGGACCTAGCCCGTATTAATTCCAACAAGACCCCACCAGATCCCAAAGGCACATGTCAAATGCCTTGATCCACAGTATTGTTTTAATATATCAGTGTTTCGATGGAGACCGATTAAGGTTGAACATCCACCTAGAACAGAAACTACACTTATCCACAACTACACAATGGACTAAGCCTTGAATTGTTAGTTTTGTGTGAATAAGTTTCAGTTAAGTCCTTAACTGATACTAGGCTGCCAAGCATCCCTGCAGGTTGGAGCATATAAGTCATACTCCTGGCCTATTCATGAGCTTCCTAGAGATTACCCTATCTCATATACTGTGACTAGCAGTCGTGTTTACATAGGTGTGTTCTTTTAAGACTGCTCTGTAGGACAGCATCTTTGCTTAAACAAGTGACATAACACATTAAGATAAAAATCAACCTGTCATACAAATTTAGGAGATAATTGCATCTCCAATGGAGTGGGTCTGTAAAAGTACTCTCCTCCCAGTTAACCAATAGCTTGTTTCGCCAATCTTACTTCACGGGATCTCCGATAACATAGGATGGGTTACCACTATGGTATAACTCACGTGGGTCTCAAACCCATCTCCCTTGATGCATTGTCCATCACATTCCGTGATAAACCCTTTGTGAAGGGATCTGCCAGATTCTTAGCTGTTTGGATATAATCCAAAACTATTACTCTGGAGTTTCTTATTTTCCTAACAGACTTCAGTCTTCTCTTCACATGTCTTGATGCCTTCATATTATCCTTAGAACTGTTCACCTTGACAATCACAGTCTGATTATCACAGTTCATCAGAATAGCCAATACCGGCTTTGCAACCATCGTCAAATCCATCAACAGCTCACGAAGCCATTCGGCTTCAACAGTGGCAGTATCTAATGATGTGAGTTCTGCTTCCATTGCTGACCTTGTTAAGATGGTCTGCTTGCAAGACTTCCATGAAACAGCGTCACCTCCAAGTATGAAGACATATCCACTTGTGGTCTTAATCTCATCAGTATCAGATATCCAGTTTGAATCGCTATAACCCTACAGTACCCTGGGATACCCGGTATAGTGAATGCCAAAACTCATGGTACCCTTTAGATAGCGCATTACCCTCTCAAGAGCATGCCAATGATCATCTCCTGGATTCGAAACAAAACGGCTTAGTTTGCTCACAGCAAACGAGATGTCAGGTCTGGTACCGCTAGCTAATACATGAGTGAACCAATTATCTGAGAATATCTCAATTGGTCTCTAGCTATTCTCTGATTCTTCCTAAGCAATACGCTAGGATCAGAAGGTGTTGGAGAGAATTTAAAGTCGCTATAACCAAAACGACTCAGAACCATGTCCACGTAATGGGTTTGCAACAATGTAATTCCACCATCATCACCTCTCAACAGCTTAATGTTCAAGATAACATCAGCTACTCCCAGATCTTTCATCTCAAAATTCTGAGACAAGAAATCCTTAACCTCCTTAATCACATTAAGGTTGGTCCCAAATATCAGTATGTCATCAACATACAGACATAGAATGACTCCCTCGCCCCCACCATAGCGATAATACACACATCTGTCAGCTTCATTCACAATAAAGCCTGCAGATGTTAAAATTCTGTCGAACTTTTCATGCCACTGCTTAGGTGCTTGTTTAAGACCATACAAAGATTTCAACAACTTACACACCTTTCCTTCTTGACTATTTACTACAAATCCATCTAGTTGTTCCATGTAAATTTCCTCGTGCAACACTCCATTTAGGAAAGTCGTCTTAACGTCCATCTGATGAACGAGAAGACCGTGTGAGGCAGCCAGAGATAGTAGTACTCGAATAGTGGTCAATCTAGCCACAGGTGAATAAGTATCAAAGAAATCTTCGCACTTCCTTTTAGATATAACCCTTGGACACAAGTCGTGCCTTGTATTTCTCGATAGTACCATCAGGCTTAAGTTTCTTTTTGAACACCCACTTACATCCTACAGGTTTACAACCATAAGGACGCTTAGTGATCTCCCAAGTTCCATTAGAGATAATGGAATCCATTTCACTACGTACTGCTTCCTTCCAGTATTCCGCATCTGGAGAAGCGTATGCTTTAGAAATGGTACTTGGAGTATCATCCACAAGGTACACAATGAAATCAGGACCAAAACACTTTGCAGTCCTTTTTCTTTTACTCTTTCTCGGAGTTTCATTGTCTTCCTCTTCAGGAATTTACTCAGGGATTTGCTCAAAATATTCTATTGGAATGGCAGGTTCAGGAGTTGTATCAGGCTCCTGACTCGATGAACTAGGCATATCTTTCATCGGAAAAATATCCTCAAAGAATGTAACATCTCTGGACTCCATAATTGTACTGACATGCACATTAGGTATTCCAGATTTCACCACTAGAAATCTATATCCAACGCTACGATGAACATTGCCTAGAAAGACGCAATCCATAGTTTTTGGTCCAAGCTTACGCTTTTTGGGAATTAGCACATTGACGTCCGCTAAACAACCCCAAGTGCGCAAGTATGAAAGTGATAGTCTTTTCTTCTCCTATTGTTTATATGGGTTTATCTCTTTATTCTTTGTGGGAATCCTGTTTAAGACATGACATGAAGTCAATAAAGCCTCCCCCACCATGCTTTGGAAAGACCCACTGTGTCTAACATGGCGTTAACCAAATCAGTTAGAGTGTGGTTCTTTCTTTCAGCAACCCCGTTTGACTGGGGTGAATAGGGAGACATCCTCTCATGTATTGTATCATGTTTCTCACAGAATAAATTGAACTCGTTAGAACTCGTTAGAAAAGTACTCGCCGCCACGATCAGACCTAACCCTTTTGATTTTCTTTTCATGTTGGTTCTCAGCTTCTGCCTTATAGATTTTATAGTAGTGAAGAGCTTCATCTTTAGTTTTAAAAAGATACAAATAGCAGAACCTAGTGGAGTCATCAATCAAAGTCATGAAATATCTCTTACCACCTTTTGTCAACACACCATTCATCTCACACAGATCTAAATGTATGAGTTCTAATGGTGCCAAGTTTTTTACCGCCGCGTCCATATGAGGCTTACGAGGCTGCTTTGATTGCATTGACACTTAGAACCTTTGGCAAGGGTGAATTTCATGATTAACTCTAAACTGGCTAACCGCGTTATGCAACCAAAATTTATGTGACAAAGTCGTGAATGCCAAATAGTAATCTCATTACCACTGCAAATATGGTTCACAACATTATTACACAAATCTGAAAGAGATATGTGGAACAAGCCTCCGCACACATAGCATTTACCAACAAATTATCCATACTTGGACACTACAAATTTATTGGACTCAAATACCAGTCTAAAGCCATCTCTACATATAAGAGGTCCACTGATGAGATTCTTGTTGATAGATGGCATATGATGCATGTTCTTCAGTTGCACAATCTTCCCCGAAGTAAACTTCAGATCGATCGTGCCAACACAATGAACAGTGGCATGTGACCCGTTCTCCATTAGAACGGCTGAATCTCGAGTGACCTGGTAAGAAGAAAATAATAAAATATCAGCACACACATGTATATTAGCACCAGTGTCTATCCACCAATCGATAGATTAACATACGGAAAGAACAGTAGGTAAATTACTATACCCTGATGTTCCCGTCTTAGTGGTACCAACAACAATATTAGCAGACTTGGAATTCTGCCCTTGCTGATTCTTCCCACCTTTGCGTTGGTTGTAATCCTTGGCCCAATGACCAGGTTCGCTACACACAAAGCAAAGACCATCATTTGTGTTCTTTTTCTTCTTCTTGAAGCTAGTTGTTTGTGTAGTCTTGTTCTTGCCTTTGAACTTTTGAGCTTGACCATTCTTCTTCTACACCACATTGGCACTAGAATGTCCCTCATTACCTCTAGTGTGTGTATCTTTTGCTCTGGCATTCTCTTCAACATCAAGAGACCCAATGAGATTTTCAACAGAAAACTCTTATTTCTTGTGTTTCAAAGAAGTAGCAAAATTCCTCCAATGAGTAAGCTTGGCAATAATGCATCCCACGACAAATTTGTCCGGTAACAGACACTTGAAGTGCTCAAATTCTGTGGCCATGGATTGTATCCCATGAGCCTGTTCAACTACAGAACGACTATCAACCATTCTATAGTCATATTATTGCTCCATGAGATACAATTCACTGCCTGCATCTGAAACCCCAAACTTGGCCTCGAGTGCATTCCACATCTCTTTTCCACTTTTAATCACCATGTATGCATCAATTAACTTCTCACCAAGAACACTAATCACGACACCTTTAAAAAGGCTATCAGCAGCCTCGAACGGTTGCTCCTATTCAGGAGTAAGTGTTACTTCAGGTTTGTCATTTGTCACATGAAAAACGTTCATGGTAATTAGCCAAAGTACCATCTTGGTATGCCACCTCTTGTAATTCGCACCATCGAACTCAGAGGGTTTGAGCGCAGCAACAAAGCCAGTTGATGAAAAATACCTAAAATAAGGTTTTTGGATTGTTGAATATATAAGCATTTTCTTGAATTACTTTAATCCATAAATATACTAGATGAATCATGAACAATACTCTAGCATTTTTCATAAAGCAAGTAATCATGAACATCATATTCATACAAATTTCTAGAAGAACAGAAACTAGCATTCATATCTCAGTGTTCAAGACAACAACAGATAATAAAACTAAACAAACAACAAGTGTGAGATAGATATACCCAGAATCAGTAGTCGGAACAACAGCAACAGAAGTGTTGGTGAGGTCGTCGTTCGCCATGGCATAGTGGACGTTGTGGTAATAGTCGTGCAGTTGATGTAGACGTAGTAGAGAATCGAAAGAAGAAGAAGCAGCAAGCAGTCACGTGAACGTTTCCCAAAAACCTTATTCGTCCTCGCTCGTGCAAGCCTTCAAGGACGAGGGTTCCGGAGGCCTACTCTCCCGATTCGACAGTACATGTGCCTCGCCGGGATGGAGATCGCCAGATCCAGCAGCAACAAACTCGATGATTCTTTCTTAGTCTCTCGTGGAGTGAATCGGAGAAGCAGTCATTCACGAACAGTTCACTATTCTTTTAATAGCAAAAAACAAAGAGGCTGAGGCCACGGCATGGCTCGGCTCGGCGAGCGAGCGCGCGCGTGTTAACTCTCTCCAATTCCACAAGGGGGCTACCACGTTCCCCCTTATAAAATAGTTTATTCCACCTATGTGTAAAATTTTAAGGTCATATTCATTAATATGTTAAGAGTAACAAAGAAAAATCTCTTAACATTCAATGAATCTCAACTTGAAATTTTATACGTAAGTAGAGTAAGTTTAGAAGTACATCTGCAATTTGTTTTTTGGATTTTTGCATGACTCTTTTTAGTTGGAGTGCACCGTGATTGCACCCAATACGTTTCCCATGCAGAATGAGCGTCCAGCGTCAAATGGAATTAGACAAATTTCGCACACATTTATCTACAGATGTGTACCTTTAGTTATCGTGTAACCACTTGTTTTTTTCTGTCGTCTTAGTAATGCATGGTAACAATAATGGCCAATGATGCAGTCCGAAAGTTTATTTTATCACAGCGTAGAGCTACATAACTTGTGCAAGGACGTCGCAAGCTTTGGCTATTGATAATGGTTGTCGAAGCAACTCGTCCATTGTCCATTCCATTGTGCTAGAGTTTGTTTCAATTGCTGCACTAAAGAAATCATAATTTACAAACATTGCTTCAAATTAATGAATCTCATAAAAAACATTGTCATTGCTTCAAATTAACGAATCTCATATAAAAAATATTGTTACAAAATTACAAAACAACAGATACTTATATGAAGTCTTCCTGAAAATATTAATTTGTTTAGGTTTCAAATTTTCACGTTGTGTTGGATGCATGTGACATTTCATCATAGGTACATGAACCGAGTTGGAGAAAACCAAGGATTTGCTGGCAGTTTCATTTAATCCAGCGGGAGGGTGATTTTCAAATATTTCTTAATTGACGGAGTTAAGGTTTTAGCATTTCTACTACTTATGTCAAATAACACGTTGTTCCCTGTTATTTTCCCATTGTCTACAGTTCTATTTTCTATATAGTGTACCACTTCATATATACCGTCGGTTGTTCGTATTTTGCATCCAATGGTGGAGAAGCCTGTGAATCTCGCCATTGTCAAGCGCCGATTTGTTGGTACATAACCCTGGTTTTATAGTCATATTATTTTTAGAAAACCCCACCCTAACCAATTCCTCCCTGAGCTGCCAATGTGACATGTCGGTCTCAGCTGCAGCGTCAGACTGTACTGCTGGCCCATCCACCTTGGCAGGCAGATAAATTAAAAACAAAACTGTTCATCCAAAGATCGCAGGTTCGAGCCGCATGTCAGTATGTCACATTGGGTGAAAATTGGTTAGGGTGAGTTTTTTCTGAAACCATTTTTTTTTAGGACGGGGCAGATTTCACCGATTTCTATTATCAGAAACTAACATAGTTCAATACAAGGTCTTAAAACTGAAGATAAAAAACTACTAAGATCGTTTTTCTGGCAGCAAGCTGACCACTGACCTCCTGCCAAACAGAACATAAGATTCACAGAACCAGAAAGAACAAGATTCCATCCCCTCCTTTTTCTAACGACAACAGAGAAACATCACAGAGCATTGCTCGTGTTTTTGCTCTTCAAACCATCTGCCCTTTCTCCATCAACCTTTTCTTCAGCCAGTGATCCTTGGGACAACGGGCATACATCCTTGCCGCGCATTAAAGATTGCGTCACATTCCCTTTGAATTGCGTCACATCAACTAAACGTTTAATATTGCCTTTGAATTTATCCAACCAACTATGAAATAGTTGACGAATATCCATTGGCATAGAACTGAAACCAGACGCACATTGCGTCACATTCGATATATATCTTCCTACTGGGTGACTGAAAAAAAGGCATGTCTAATGTTCTCCTCAGCGCCATAAAATTGACAATTTTTATCCCCTTTCGTACCTCTTCTCAATAATTTGTCTTATTTAGAATACTCTTCCTAAGCGCTAATCAATTTCTGAAACATATGACCATAAATCCGGGGCTATGTTCCCTAAATCGTAAAACCTAGGGTATTCTGCTACTACGACTATAAAAACGTAGCTCTGAAATTAGTTCTAAATAAAAATGCTAATTTTTAGGATATCAGGTGACAAAATGGATGCAACAAACGAAATGGTAAACGAACACGGTGGCGATGATGACCAATGGGCGAGTCGGTGCTCTGCTCACCGGCGACAAGCAACGGCGCTCCCTCCTTGTTCTTCCTCTCCCATGTCTCTCGGCCTCCCATCTCTCGGTCGGCGGCACCACAAGGGGAACCTTCCCGTTCCCACCCACTTATGCAATGTGTGGGTTTGGGCCTGTTACGCTGGAGTGGAACAACCGGCCCACTATAATACATGCACAAGTAGATATTACCAATACTTTTCTTTCAAAAAAATATATCATCAATAATGTAGATATGTTGACCAAGCACCCCAAAAAAAAAGAGCTACTGGCCCACGCTATACTGCTGGAATGCATTTACAATAGCATAGCAGATTCATGTAGTTTTGTGAAGTTTTAATTACTTAAAATTTCCAGATTTCAAGTTCGAAGTTTCGACTAGATTTCAACGCGGTTCAGATTTCTAGAAATTTCCAGAAGATTCCAAGAACATTTCAAGCACAAGTTTCAACAAGTTTTAGATTTAGATAAGTTTCTGTGTTTTGTTCTAACCCATTGACGGCCCCAAATTTGTAATTTGGAATCCACTGTGTCAAACCGTGTCATTCCCTAGATCAGTGGATAGCACACATAGATATATTTTTAGGTCAATCACATACATCGCATTTATAGCCAAATATATTGCATAACCGGCCGTACGGCCATTGTTTTATAAAAGAATCACAAATGCCGCCACCAGATCTGACTACAGAGTAGGGGTAAGTGCGGAAGAAAAAAGAAGTAGTGGTGGATCCATTCACTCTGCCCACAGGCAAGCGACTGGGGGTCCCAACCTAAGCTTCATCCTCGTCGCCATCGACTGGTTTGGCTGCCAGATAGTAGTCGTAGGGGTCCTGGTCGAGCAGCTCTAAAAGATTATATTGGACGAGCCTGAGTATATAACCGTACTCACGAGCCAACACACAATGCAGGTTATCATAGATGTGAGGCTAGACAAAGGAAGGCTCAGGGTCCTTTTATTTGCATCAAGCCAAGTTTGAATTAGATCAAATAGTAGAACATCCTACGATTTAGTAATTTTTTAGAACAGGTTTCATAAACTGATTTTTAGTTGTAAGGTACTATTGGAGATCCCATCTCCTATACCATCGAGTGGCTCCATCCACTCAATGCCCGACTAACTGGTAATTACCACTGGTCCACGACCAGACCTTCACAAATCCCCAGGGTCCCACCCCAAGCTTTTCATTCCACGACCAACCTCAATTGTTTTTATAGAAACGAAAGCTAGTTCAGGAGAGTTCCGGCACCGCTCTTGACCGTGAGCAAGGCTATCTAGATAATTTTTTTACTCTGCAGAGTTCGTACACTTTACTCACAAGAGGTAATCATCCTGATATATACACACGTTTCCATAGACTTTTGAATCAAGGGGAGATTACCACAAGGCCTTTACAATGCTCAACCTCGACGCAACCCCCCCTCCCGCTAAGGTTTCCACTGCCCGGAGCCACGCTCCCAGGAGGCCCCCTCTTGTGTCGTGTGGTTTTCCTGTGGCTTCTACCCATACCCACGCCACACACCATTCAGTGACGAAGCCACACCAAGGAAAACAAATTAGTTAGCCAGGTCATACCCATTATAGACTTGTGGTCGTACTGTTTTTACATGAGAGGTCATCACAAGAACTCGGTCCTTTATTGACTTGGGCGGTGCATCCATATACCCCACCGACGTGCATCACTAGCACCAGCCCCTCATTCCATCTGCCCAAGTCGAGTAGAGATTTTCAGGTTTTGGTTGGTTTTGAAAATAACATTTAGTCCAACATACCAGTCGAGCTCCCAGCCTCGACTGCCCAAATCCAGCTTTTCATGTTTGGAAAGATTGTTGTCGGGCACTTTAATGCACGCACGACCACGTATCTAAGTAAGGCTAAGCATGACACTTAGATACAGTCTTATTAACTAGCATGTAAAATATTAAATCTAGGGTAACAAATGATAATGTCCAAGTGCTAGGAGTCCAAGATTATACTCAGTTATCATTAAGGCATTAACTATGCACTAGACCAAGATAGTTGTTTAAATCATAGCAATGCAATTCCATATTTTGAAACAACATAATTTGCAAAGACTAAGTTTAATATGATCAAAGCATTGACTCGCCTTGGTCGTGGTACTGCTGTTCCTCCTCGTGGTCCGGTAGTGGGTCTTCTGGAGCTTTAGGTTCTATACGCAAAATCCAACCAAAATTCGAATAAGATCAAATGAGTTCAACTTGCAATCAAACATCCAAATAAAATCCAAATGGGGGTATCTTTGGTTTGGTTGGGTGGTTTTAGCTAATCTCAGGTTCCTATTATCGCATTGGGGGTTGGACATATGATTCGAGCAGGTATCATAGGCTGTTTTAGGGATAGTGTCTAGTCTCCGTAGGAGTTCTTGGCTTCAGCATCGTTTCAACGCTTCACCACAGTCCGAGGGTTTTGTCTTTTTGAAAGAAGGGGTTTTCGAGTACTGTTCACAGTTTTGACCACTTGGTCAGGATGGGTCTCCAACGTTTCGTCGAGAAAGTTTTCGAGTTCTGCGTATAGTTTCGGCCACTTTGTCGAGATGGGTTTCGAGTACTTGGTCGAGGAGGTTTTAGAGTTATGCTCATAGTTTGGACCACTTAATCGGGATGGGTTTCGAATACTACATAGAGAGATTTTCGAGTGTTGTTCATGGTTCTGAGTACTGCTTATTATTTCTACTACTGTTCATTGTTTCCACTACTGATCAACGAAGTTTCGACTAGTTGCTTGAAGGAGTTTTCGACCAACTGGTCGAACGAAATTTTAGAAGGTGTTTTTGACTATTGGTCGAAGGAATTTCGACCATTAGTCGAAACCATTAGTCGAAGAAGTTTCGACTATAAGTCGAAGTGTTTTTTTGACTACTTTGTCAACAAAGTTTCGACTAATTGGTCGCAGGATTTTCGACCAACTAGTCGAACGAAATTTCAAAAGGTGTTTTCGACTAACTGGTCGAAGGAGTTTTGACAAGTTGGTCGAAGAAGAGTTTCGACTAATCGATCGAAGAAGTTTCGACAATTTGATCGAAGAAGGGTTTCACTAACCGGTCAAGAAGTTTTGACAAAGCTAGTAGCGTAAGAGTTTCGACTAACTAATCGAAGAAGTTTCGACAAGCTGGTCGAACAAGGGTTTCGACTAACAGGTAGAAGAAAGTTTCGATAGGCTGGTCGGAGAAGAGTTTGACTAATTAGTCAAAGAAGTTTCGGTAAGCTGGTCGAAGAAGAGTTTCTACTAAATGGTGGGGATAGGTTTCACTACGAAATCGAGGGGGTTTCGACTATTTGGTCGGATAGAGTTTCGACCACCCGGTCTGTAAGAGATTCTGAGAGACCATGTGATTAGGGTCCCCGTATGAGTGATGAGTATTTGACGCTGTGGTGAGAAGTTTGTGATTGAAATCATTGCGTTTGCGTTTCTGCTGATCTGTTTCTGTAAGTGCGGAACTTCCGGTTCTGGAAAACGGAACTTCCGATAATCGGAACTTCCGCTGTGGTAAAACGGAACTTCCGATTATCCTGACATTTGTGTTCTGGTTGAGGTAATCGGAACTTCCGCACCTGGGAACGCGGTATGTCCGAAAATACTGACAAAGAGTATTCTGCTGTGACGAAAATCGGATCTTCAAATCTGGGGGTGCGGATGGTCCGATAATCAGAACTTCCGCAATGGGAAGTGCGGAACTTCCGATAATCGGAACTTCCGCAATGGTAAAGGCGGAACTTTCGATTATCGGCAGAACTGTGCAGAAAGGCATAGTTTGTGATTTTGAGTTTGTATGAGTTTGAGTCTTGTACAAATATTGATGCTATGATATTGGGCAATGCTATGTGATGTGTTTTTGTGCATGTTGATCGCAGGACATCGAGGCGGTCGTGGCGAGACACGAGGTGATCGGACTAGGCGCGGCGGCGTTGAGGTCAGAACGGTCGGGATGTGTCGAAGACGGCGTGAATCTTGAGGTGGTTGCGAGTCAAGGACAGCAAGGTGTACGGGAGGCTTCCAGAAGGTGCGCAAGGGGTGAAACGGTCTTTTCGCAAAGCGGCACAAGTGGAGGCGGTTCCGTTCGGGTGTAGCGGGCTTAATGGGTTGGAGACCCGTTAGCCAAGGGCTATAAATAGAGGTGAACCCCTGGTGTTAGGGTTAGATTTTTTGAGAGAGAAAATTAGGGTTAGCTTTAGCTAAAGAGCCTTTGGAGAGGTTGTTATGCTTTTTGAGAGTTTGTTGAGTTGGAGAGGATGAACTGAAAACTTGTGTAATCATTCCTCCGTGTTTTCCTCTGTAATCTTGTGATTCCTATCAATGAAATCCTGAGGTTTTGGTTCTTGTTTATGCCTCCCTTCCTCTCTCTGTTCTTCTCTTGAATAGCTAGGGTTTTGATGAAACTTTTGATTCGTCTTATGAGATGGTATGAAACTTGATATCTAGAGTCGTATTGATATTGCTAATATATCCTCAAAGTTTCATGAGCTAAGAATCTGAGAATCTTGTCTATTGTGATTTTTGGTCTTTCTTGCCTAATACTCAAGAAATCAATTTTTGCTTTGATTATTGGATCTTTTTCTGCGATTTTTCTCCATGAGGTCAAGAAGTTGTTTAGGATGATGTCCTGTGAAACTTGACCTGAGAAGAGCATTCAAGATTTAGTATTTCGAATTTTTGGGCAAAACCCGAGCGCAATGTTCTTCGGTCAGGACAATCGGAACTTCCGATTGTCCACGGAACTAATCTACATGGCGGAACTTCCGATCGAACCGGAACTACCGCATGATGCGGAACTACCGCTAGGTAGAATCGAGCTTCCGATTTACGGACGAAACGACGAAGCTTGTTTTCGTTCTCTGATTTTGCTTCACTCTTCTTGAGATTTCCAGAGGGCTTTGTAGGTTTGTTTAAATACAGTAAATGGGAGTTCTTAATGTTTAAGGCACCATTCACCCCCCCCCCTCTGTTGTCATTTCGGTCCTTCAATTGGTATCAGAGCCGGTTAGCTCTTCCTTATAGATCTTAACCGGCCTGCTGTTGAGCCATGGCAATGACAAGTATTCCACCAAGCCTCCGGTCTTTGATGGCCCGGATTACCCCTTCGGAAGAGCCGAATGGAAACATACATCCGGCTCGGGGTATGCCATCCAAGAAAGGTGAAGGTTAGATTATTGTTCTGCCGATGAAAACATCAATGTGGGAAACATGCCCGATGTTGAGGCCAATGCTAAGGCAATGAATATTATCATTCAGGGTTTGAGCAGAAGTGAGTTCGATCGCATTTCTCATTTGTCTTTTGCTTATGACATCTGGGTGACCCTCGATGCATACCATGAGGGCACCACCCAGATTAAGACGGTTCGACAAGACCAGTTCAAGCGAGAATACAAAGAAATTTGAGATGCTTGTCGGTGAATCTCTTGACGAGTGCTTTTCGCTTCCATAAGATTTTGAGCAACCTCCAAGCGGTCGGTCTTACATACCCCGACTGATAACGCCGATGGATGCTTTACGCACTTGATCTTCGTGTTTGGGAGATGAAAGTGACTACCATCAAGGATAGCACGGACCTCTCGACCCTGACTCTTGATGCGCTTTACTCGCACCTCAAGACTCACGAGATTGATATTGTCTCTCGAAGGTCGAAGTCACAGTCGATGGCTTTAGTCACTGATCCCACCTCTGGATCTTCTTCTTAGTCGATACACGGGTTCTCCCTTGCTGCTCTCTGTGACATAACTGATGATCAGTTAGAGCAGCTTGAGGATGAACAGTTAGCCCTCCTAGCTCGGAAGTTTTCCCATGCTTACAAGAGGAGGAGGGATGGAAAAAAGAGGAGGTCCTGTGATTTACTTCGAGTGTGGTGGCCCCAACCACATCCGAGCAAACTACCCCAAGCTGGGAAAGGGCAAAGGTGACTACGGCGGTTCGGGCAAGAACGACTACATCGACAAGAACCGCAACACGAAGCCCTCAGCACCTGACCAATGTAAGAAGAAGTTTCGCAACTTTGGGAAGGCAAAGAGGATGTTCCATCGCGTCCTCACCGCCCTCGACGAACTTGACACCAGTGAGGTGGAGGGGTGGAGTGACGATGATGGAAAGGACGATCAAGATCCCAAGGACGACGACAACTTCTCCGGCATGTGCTTCATGGCCCTCGGGGGCGATCTAAGCGACAATGAGTCAGTACTCGACTCGATGAGGTTAGTCCCACTTACGACCACCAATGATGCTTTTCTTAAGCTAGGTAGATTTCATGCTAAGTCTAGGGCTAAGTGTACTGAGTTGGAGAAGGAAGTAGCTAGACTATCACGGGAGCTTACCTTATTTACATCTGCTCCCTCCCGTGATGATTGTGACACATGTTGTGCTCTGCTTAATGACATGGAAAAACTAAGGACCTTGCATGATAGTGTGTCCTCTGAATTAGACATGATTAAAGTGGAGAACATTAGCCTTCTTCTTGAACTAGAGATGAGTAGGGTAGCACCTCCTTCATCTACTCTCAGAGGCTATCGCTTGCACCTCCCGTGAGGTTAAGGACAACTCGTTTAGAGGTCTCAGATACTATGTTGCTCGATCCGCCGAGACTTGTGAAAATTGTACTAATCTCAAGATGAACCTAAAACGGGCAGATCACAAAATTGTTGAATTCCAAGCTGCTTTATTAGAGTCCATTATTTCTTGTTTAAACTGTCCTAAGTTAACTGCTGAACTAGAATCTGTATCTAAACAGTTTCAAGAAATGATTGATCACAATGACAAAGCGGCTCAAGATGCTTCTAAGGATCTTGTTAGCTCACCTTGCAATCGATGTAATAAACTAAAATGTAATTTGGTTGCTTTGGATGAAAAATGTGTGAAGCTAACTAAGGACCTTCTAGAGACACAATCATCCGCTTGTATTGTGTGTTTGGGAAGAAGTCTAAGGGTTTGGTAGAGGCGCTTAGCAACGTGAACCAATCACTAGCTTGATGGAATCTGTCCCCCAAAGTCTACCGTGCATGCACAAGCCAATCTTTCCTCTGCTTTGTTGGTTCTTCTTCTGCTCCCCTTACCTTCTGCGTTCCTTCTTCCCCTACTCTTCTTGCACTCTCTCTTCGTGAGTGTCAGTATCTTATGAACACTCTCGAGAGGTTTGTAGGAGGCAAGAAGAAGCTCAATCTCATTCTAGACCAATCCAAGATTTGCAGATTTAATCAGGGTCTAGGATATGATTTTCATGAGGATATGAGGAAGCATCCACCTGTCGTGCTCAGAACCATAGCACCAGGTGTGATCAAAACTAAGCCCAGGACTGAGAAAGTCAATTTTAAATCAGCGGGTTTTGTTCAAAGGATCTCTGACAGCAAGGTGACTCCACCTGCAGCTTGGGCCTCTCAGAAGATGAAGTATCATTGCACCTTCTGTCAGAAGGATGGATATTTGGTTGATCATTGCTTCAGGCGCACCAAGATCGCGCGTAGAGATCATGTTGAGTCCTTTAGGCGCATTCAGGGTCAGCCCCAGACAATGAGTGCACCTAAGACTAACATGAGGTCTAGGTTTGCTACAGCTGATGATTTAGGGCAGCATCGAGGACTTGGTTTTTCTGAGTTTTCTGATTTTTGTCCTCATGCTCCCTTTGGTCGTGACTTCCGTCGCTTTGAGGGTAGATCTCAGTTTCCCTTTCGAGATGGCTACCCGCGGCGTGATCAGCATGTTGCCAGAATTCCGACTCGCTCTTCCATAGTAGTCGGATTCAAGAATGACTTCGTGTCCGCATACGCACCTTCCGCTTGTTGAGTGACGAGAGCGTAGGGTAGATAGAGGTCGGTCTTGCTTGACTACTTCGCCTGCTCGACGTATTACTCAAGATTGGGTGCCAAAATCATCGTTGATTCACCCGATCGAGACTTTACTGTTTGACTCAGTTCACCGGCCGGGAAGGAAAGGTCTGGATTGTAGACTCCGGGTGTTCTCGTCATATGACCGGAGACTCTCGTTGGTTTTCTTCCCTAGCCCGTGCTCGAGGTAATGAGACGATCACCTTCGGAGATGCTTCTTTTGGGCGCGTCATCGCTAAAGGTACTGTGAGCATTAATGATTCTTTTATTTTGAAAGATGTTGCCTTAGTAAGTAAGGCTGCGGTATAATGCGCTTTCGGTCTCTCACCACTGATGACGGTTCTGAGGTGAGCTTTAAGAAAAACAATTGCAAAATTCTTGATTCTTGGGTAGCCTAGTTTATGGATTTCGATATGGGAGTATTTTTCGTCTGATTTTTCCGAGTCTTCTGGTGATCCTCTCCGGTGTTTAATTGCTTCTGAATCCCGTGATTTAACCTTCTGGCATAGGAGACTAGGTCATATAGGCTTTGATCATTTGACACGAGTTAGCGGCCACGATCTCATTCGTGGTTTGCCAAAACTCAAGATGGTCAAGGATCTAGTTTGCTCTCCATGCCTGCACAAAGAAGATAGTTGTTCGCTCACTCTCCAAATACAAGGACAATGATCGATGCACTGTGACAAGCGCTCCATATGGATACAGCTGGTCCAAATCGATCGGCAATCGGCAGGAGGGAAGTGGTATGTTCTTGTTGTGGTCGATGACTTCTCGAGGTACTCTTGGGTGTTTTTCTTAGCCTCGAAGGATGAGACGCTTACTCATTTTCGTGGTCTTTTAGTAGGCTTTCTGTTGAGCTCCCGGTGCATTACGAGCAATTCGCAGTGATAATGGCACCGAGTTCAAGAATTCCTACTTTGAGAGTTTCGTGGTGAGACAGTGTAGAGCACCGCCTCGTCTCCATACGTCCCTCAACGTAATGGCGTTGTGGAGAGGAAGAACAGTACCTTAGTCGAGATGGCGGACGATGCTTGATGAGTACTCTACACCTAGGAAGTTTTGGGTGAGGCTATTGCTCTTTGCTTGTCATGTTTCTAACAGTTTTCTTAGGGCACTCTTGCATCGCACTTCTTATGAGTTGAGATATGGGCGAAAGCTCGGTGTCTCGCATTTTCGTGTGTTTGGTTGCAAGTGTTTTATTCTGAAGTGCGGGAACCTAGATAAGTTCGAGTCACGATCTTGTGATGGGATCTTTTCGGGTTACTCGACTTCTTCTCGTGCCTATAGAGTCCAGAATCGCGAGTCTAGCAAAATGGTAGAAACCTGTGAGGTGACCTTCGATGAGGTCAGTCCGGGGACTAGGCCTGATATCTCAGGTTCTCTAGAGCAGTATGAGTCCATCTTTGTGGACGATGTGGAAGACGGAGATGAGGGTTGTCTACCCGATCCAGTTCTTCCTCCTCCTCTTGAGGTGTCTTCTTCCACTGCACCGCGAGGAGATCAGCCCTTACCTACAGCTATTCCGGCTAGTGGCTCTGTCCTATCTCATCTCGCTCATGAGATAGAGGCCACTTCTTCATCTCACCCTGGACCTCCTAGACACATTCAAAAGGACCATCCTTCAGAGCAGATCATTGGAGACCTCTTTGAGCGTGTCACACGTTCCAAAGCTGGTTTGTCTCTCTTTTATCTCCATTCTGCTTTTGTCGCCTCATTTGAGCCCAAAGACGTTTGTCATGCTCTATCTGACGAGTCTTGGATAAACACCATGAATGAGGAGTTGGAAAACTTTGAAAGAAACAAGGTCTGGTCCCTTGTTGAGCCCCCTCAAGGTCACAATATCATTGGGACTAAATGGGTGTTCAAGAACAAGCAAAGTGAAGATGGGTTAGTCATTCGAAACAAGGTTAGGCTGGTAGCTCAGGGGTACTCCCAAGTTGAGGGTCTAGATTTCGAAGAGACCTTTGCCCCTGTAGCTAGACTTGAAGCCATTAGAATCCTGCTTGCCTTTGTAGCTTCTAAGGGTTTCAAGCTTTACCAGATGGATGTCAAGAGTGCTTTCCTCAATGGCCTTATTGAGGAAGAAGTCTATGTCAGACAGCCTCCAGGTTTCGAGAACCCCAAATACCCTAACCATGTCTACAGGCTTTCCAAAGCTTTGTATGGACTCAAGCAGGCTCCCAGAGCTTGGTATGAAAGGCTTAAGTCCTATCTGCTGAGTCATGGTTTTGAAATGGGTAAAATAGACTGTAGGACCGGAAAGGCGACTAGGGGGGGTGAATAGGCGCTTTCAAAACTTTCTCACCTAAGTCAAGACCAACACGTACTTTACTCCTTTAGCTATGAAAGCTAAGAAGTTTAGTGAGCACACAACGGAAGCCTTGTGTTGAATTTGATAATCCCCTCAAGCACACGACACAAAAGGAGAAAAGAACTCAATGTTCTTCATCGGACACGCGCGTCCGACCGGCTACCACGAGCGGTCGGACCGACGGCCAAGGAGCGGTCCGACCGGCAACTATCCAAATGGTCGGACGGTGGACAATGTTCGACCCGCAAACCAAATGGTCCGAAAACACGGCGGTCGAACCGCCGTAGAAGGGCGATCGGACGGTGAGAGTCCAAGATCAAAAACTCCACCCAATCCAAAACGAAATTTGATCCAACTTTTGATTCAACCAATAAAACTTGACCAAATTTCTAGCACACCTTCCTAAAGATATTGGAGACCTATTTCTAGCGACGATCGGTCAGATCCACTTCGCAAAATCGATCTCTTGAGATTTTACCAAAGAGGTGCACAAACCCTAGAAATGAGGAAATCTTGATTCAAGACTTGCTTGTGGGGTTTGATGATCTAGATGACTCTAGTAGTAATCCCACACATCAAAGCAAGGTAAAGTAGGCCAAGAGACCAAGCATGAACCTTTGAATCAAGGAAGCACCAAAAACATCCAAAAGAGAGAAGAACACAAGGGAGCAATTGATCTTTCAATTAAGCATCACAAGATTGTTCATCCACAATAGATGCTTACAAAGCCTCTCCACCAAGGAGGGCAAGAGCTCAACAAGGAGCACACTCCAAACCCTAGTTTTCCTCTCCTCTCCTCCAAACCCTAGAAAAGAAGAAGGGGCTAAAATGAATGCTTGCTTGGTTTTCCACCTCTCCCTTCCTATTTATACTAGAGAGCTAGGGTTTCCCTTTTGGGTCTCTTACACATGGGACCCACACACAATAACTCTTGAAGCAATCGCACGCTTCACCACGTGTAGGTTGATCAGCGGTTCTCATCGATGCCAAGCCTCTCTTGTCCGAATCCCATCGAACCTCCCGGAGACTCGCACCGATATCTCGCACCGCCGATCCAACCAAATGCTTCAACCACCTGCTCGATCCATCTTGTCCATTCGCACCATGCTCGAGTCACACAACCTCACCCAGATCCCCGATCGTTCGGACCTCGCCTCTCAAGCGTAGTCCCGATCCACTCACCGTTGACGTCGCTGACTGCCAAGCCACCGCATAAAGAATAGACAAACAAACCGCTTCGGAACAAGTTCTTCACAACTTGACCCACGCCGCCTCGCAATGCGATATACATCAATAAAGCATTGAAGTTTAGAGAATCACACACACAAAATCAACTCAATGCAACACTTGGCTTTCATTCAGTGATCGCCGGTCGATCGCTTCACAGGGCGGTCCGACCGATTCATCTTGGCCGGACCGCCCCACAACGGCGGTCGGACCGGTCCAAAAGACTTAGCCAAAATTCAAGCGAGAAATTCGAAACCTTCGAAATTTCAATCGAATAGAACTTTTGATAGGAGCTCCAAAAATGATGGGACCACATCCAGAGACTCCTCACTTGCCTACACAACCTATTTTTGGCCCACTCAAAACACAACTTTCAAGGAGCGGTGGACCGGTCACCATGGCCGGTCGGATCGCTCCACGGCGGTCCGACCGCCCAAGACAACCGGTCAGACCGCATGGCCCGACAAATTTGGAGCAAACCCAAAACGCGAGATTTTGCAAACCAATAACGCCATTGCCAATTGACTCATCATCCCGAGATCGTGCACATATCCTCACGATATCCACAATCTCCCTTGATGAACACATTGGCAATTTTCAAGAAAATGTGTTTTTCAAAATGAAAAGTAAAATACGCTGCGTTTTAGATAAAGGCACAACTTGATCCATAAGCAACAAAAGGCCTAGGAACCACCAGGCGGGCTTCGAATAGTGTAAGCAAGTGAGATAAGGCATTGAAAGCACAAAAGAATTCAAATTCAGTAGCCAAAAATCTCACTTAGGTCCAAATGAAAGGCACATTGTTCTATTTGACCTTTGATCATTGTGAGTATTCTTCAATTTCAAATCAAATCAGAAAAGGCAATAAACCCGAAGCTCAACTCACCATGATCACAAATTTTCAAAAGGTTCACAAAAGTTTTGTTTTTTTGTGTGTTCTTTATATATGAAACCAATCTTTATGTATGAAACCAAAGCTCCAACAAAGCATTTTCTTCACAATCTTTCTCCCCTTTGACAATGAATTCATCAAGATGCATGAAAAGAAAGAGCATGAAGGAATGACTTTATTTTTGAGCTTTAGTAAAAGGAGCAATGACCATTATACATGAAGACAAGATAAGTATTATACCAAGCCATATAAGGAGAAGACGCTATATTCAATCATGGCAAAACGTAATCTGCAAGCTAAAACCAAGATAGCGTAAATCGAGATTAACAGAATTGCAATCATGACAAGTTGCTCAAAATCATAGATTCACTCAAAGCAACCAAAATGAATCAAGCCATGACTATAAGTAAAGAGACTCAAAACAAGAGTTGAGGCATTTTGAGCATTAAGAAAATTCTTTTGAAGCAAAGCTCAAGCACATAGCCCTTTTGGGCAAAATCTCTTTTCTTTCTCTCCCTTTTGTTGTGCTAGATCTCAAGCCTTGCCGCGACCATCTCAAGCGATAAGCAAAAGAATGATCTAGGTCAT